>AP028427.1:8837000-9355206 GCA_036509395.1 Antheraea yamamai
AAGAAATTGTTAATATACATATATAAGGTGTAACACAAATAAAAGTTACATTGAAAATAGTATAATGAAACCCATAAATGAGACGTATGTGAAGCAAAAGCTAAATTTTATTTAAGGTTAGCCCAACGTCGTCCACGGCTGGGCAGTATTCGACCTTCATAAAACAAACTTTATGACAAACAATAACATTTATTACATAGTTGAGTATTAATGCGTACTTTATTTACTGGCGGCCTGGCGCCGTTACGGCGCCCCTGTATTGTTCCTTCCACCACAAATATTCGTGATACAGCCATTACAGCTATTTTCGTGTAAAGCAAAAAAGTTGATCACACTAACAGTTCCGGTTTCTGGAATCTAATTATGTATTGAGAACTAAAATATAGAGTGTATATCTATGCAGACAATAAGAATGTAAATCTAACGTGTCTGTACTTTTAGATTATAGAGTAATAAAAAACATTATAATCATTTTTAGAAATGTCTATCTGTTTGTATGAACCCGCATTACTTACGATGATTTTATTATTCACTATTTATTTACATTAGGTTCCACGCGGACGGAGTCGCGAGCACAGCTAGTAGAGAAATAAATATGAGGACGCAATTTTATACACAATAATTTATTTTCCAAACTACGTATACCTTGATTGAAATAAAATATTAACATACATATGAGAGTATCCAGCAACCAAATGATACCTAATTGACAATTATGTTCAGCGCATAAAATACAGTCAAGTGTGGAGATCGAACTCGCAACCTCTCGGCTTAATAATTGAGCTTATTAGTACTGCGTTATGTCGCTTATTTAAAAATAGAAAGTTCCTATGTGTGTATAACACAAAATATGTTTTCCAGACCATATGTAAATACCTTTTTAATCTTTTTTTTCAGATTTCCCGAAAGACTAATTACTTTTCCATTTAATTCTCAGTAGTCTCAGATCATAGTTTCTGAAAATGCAGTAACTTGTAATGTCCATACTATAATTTAGTAATGCATTGTTAATGAAAATAGACTATAAAATGAAAAATCCCCAATTAAAATATTCAAAGAAGGTGCTAGTATGAGTTACGTGGTTAAATCAATTTCAGGACAAAAAAGAGTAGATGTGTGAAAGAATGCCAACATTTCATTATACGACCGAAAACTATTAAAACTTTATAAGCCCCCCAGTATAATTACTCGAGCTCTGAAGTTATTGTCAAACAAAACACGGTATGCGGACGCTTTGGTACTACAAATAGATACAGTTTATTACCCGTAAATATATGTATAATATAAAATTGGATGATTGAAGTCTAGTAAATAACAGGAGCTTTTTCGATTTAGTAACAATGAGAAATTAGTTAATAAACTTTAAATGAATAAAAGATACTAAATGTTGCTATTATTATGTATTACACCATATCTAATTTCAAGCTCAAGTCGGATTAACTTTTTTATTTAAAATAACAATGTCTGGTCATCCGCGTTTTTTCTCTAAAGGGAAGAATGTTTAATGTCAGGTGGCCACCTGCGTATATTCTATTTATAAAAACTAAAGCTTTTGTGGACATTGTTTGAATATTGTCAATTACATATTGATTAGTATATCTGAAAAATCATAGTAGCGTAGGGCTACATATAGCCTATATAAGGAGTCATGGTCGACGCGCTTCTGATTACAAAATTATTTATTCATTCAAGTCGATCAATATCGTTCTGTCACTTTAAAGCTCGAACTGAGCTTCTCATTTTCTGTACACTATCAGCATGACTTACGAGTTGCGTTAATTGTGAGCTAATACTTTAATGTATCAAAATAACATTTATTTGAAAGGATTTGTTATATTAAATTTCATACCAAGAGTAGTTTTTTTTTACATACTGGTGTATAGATAGACATATTTTTTAAGTTCAGATATAACAGAAAAGCATGCGTCATTTAACTATATATTATATTTATGAGTTTCTTGTTTATCAGATCAAAGATTAAAAGAGTAATACGGCACGCTGAAGGCCGTTTTGCGTCATTTTGTGAAACATTGAAAATGTGTATGTGTTAGAAAACTTTACCGTAGTCTCAGTACACCCAATACAGTGTTAAGTGGTAGTTTTAAGAATCATAGTGGGCGAATGATGATTTCATAATATTTATCTGATCATCTTTTTGCAGTTTTTCCAGTTTAATATTTCTTGTTAATTGACTATATTTATTCTTCCTTCCTTCTGCAGTAAAAATATCCAAACAAGACATTTACAATTACGAAATTCATCATTACACAAATATTGATTTTTGTTTTCAATAATTTATAATATTTAACATTACATTATAATAACTTACCCGCAAATGAAGAAAACATTCAAAAATCATTAAATGTCTAAATTTAACGTTGAATAACTTTCGCATGAGTGGATTTATCAAATAATCATAATACACCTTTTTTGTAAGATATTCGATTTCCTATAAGAATGTAAGTTGGTTTTTTCAATACGATAATAATCTGAGATATAGTTAAAAAATCCAAAGTAAAAAAAAATCCTATGTTAATTAAATGTGTAATTGAAAAATTTGACTTGCGACGTCTAACCATCAATATCGAGGGCTCGAATACAGACTCTTTGTTTCACTGTTCTCTGAAAAATTTCACGAGTCATTTTTTCTGGTGTACATAATAACCCCTTATCTTCATTCGATAAATATTATCGTTAAATGTTCTCTTTATTATATAATATTAAATAAAGACAAGTACAAAACTCTCATAAGTGTGAAAGGGGACTACAAGTTGCTAAAGTTCCTTTCTTGTACTAAACCGAAATAAAATTTTATATACGACATTATACGTGATAAACGACATGGACGACACGAATATCCTCTTTCGTGAAATGCTCTCAGTGGCCATTCTTATTGTCGACATCTGTTGAACTTAGTATAGACGCGTTAATTTATGTTTCTAAATAACAAGAAATTGACAGAGTACACAAAAAATAAATATATCACGTGTATGCATCATGTATGTAGCACTATTACGTTTTAGAGCTACCAGTATTAAATACGAAGAGCTGAACATGTGTACGTAGTACAATGTCCAGGGCTATGAAAATATTAACGCAAAACGGCCTCTATAGAGCAATTTGAATAGCTTCGTAAATCTCTTTATTTGAAAGCGTTAGGTATTATGAAATAAATGTATGTGAAATACGCAGGATGTTAAAATGTGTAATTGACCAATATCATTTAATAATAATAAAACAAGTATATGATCTGAAATTTCCAAATAACCAAATGTTAAATTATGTAACTGTTCATATATATGTGTTTATTTTATTACCACCTTAATCATTGGTTTGTATTTATAGAAATTATGGTGACCGTATCGACTTACACGCACCACGGTGTTTACCTCTTAGCAGATGGTTTGGTCCATTAATTGATGATTTTGTAGTGCATCGTATCCGCGATTCAGTTTGACACATCTGTTATCTACGTCTCATTATCTCGATTTAATAATCATACTTAGTTTAAATTTGTAATAGGTACCTTTTCCAAATTCAATAACTATCTGAAGCGTATTAATTAAGTTTGTGACTTATATAATTTAGCTTTAACAAAAAATATTTGAAATATTCAGAATAACGACTCCATGGAGCCTTGAGTATAGTCATAAACTGGAAATGTAATTTTGAGGAAAATATGTAACGGTTAGCAATCATCGATAGATGTAATGTGTTCAAGTAATCACGGCTCTTGACAGCCAGCACTTGTCGAGGCTCGTTTGCGTATCTAAGTAGGCCCGCGGCAGCCATTAGCCAACGATCGAAGGAGTCATTACTCGCGTAGTGGTGCGCGATAAGGAGCCAACCGGTTCCATACCCCTAACGACATCGCTGACGATGAAACTGGACAACTGCCTAATTTCTAATTTTGTAAAAGATCTTCTATAAACGTTACCCAAGGGAACGCTAAAATATTTGATAATGTCCTTGGGCGAATGTCTTACAAAATTTAATATCTGAAAACCAGAGGAACCAAATTATGATGAAAATAACTTTCATGCAATTCCAGTGATTAAATTAATATAAGGGTTCTCGGTATACATTCATTACATGAAAGTGGGCATTCTGATGTACTTAGCGCTAAGAGAAGAAAAATAATATCTTGGATTCTAGTAATAACTTATTTTATTACTCTATTCTAAAATATTATAAAGTGTTTCCACCTGATAATAGCAGTTATTAAGTTATTTAACTAAGGACGAGGACATATTATTAAGTCGCACCCAGTGAAGTTGATGAAAACGTTACGAGAAATTTTTTTGTCCCAAACCATCAAAAACCTGAAATAAATGTAAATGACTCTCTCAAAGAATCTTTCTCAAACTGGTTAGAAGGTAAATTCAGACACATACATTTACATAGTAAAGCTAAACTAATACATGTAACGAACTACTTATGCTCATAATATTATTCCACAGCATGTGATTTCATAAATGGTCATGAACGCCATTGCCGAGTTGCGTCGTAGATTTTAACGAGATTGCCGGCAATCGCCGGTGGCATGGCATCAACGTTACGGTGAAAACCCTCCAACACGAGTTTACAACTTATTATAAGGATGTCTACCCGATTTGATATTAAAACTCGGGAAGATACCTTTTATTTCTTACTTTTTGTAGATCGCTAACTTTTTAATATCTCTTTTGCATAACGTTATTGGCATTAAGCCGTATATGTTTAATTTAGACCTTAAAGGAATGAATTTTCTTAAAAAAAAAAACCTATGTCTTCCAGTAAGAAGTTAGGTATTTACAGTATTTCAATTCTCTTCCTATCCTTCCTTCTATATGTATTAAGAATGTAACGTATTTATTGTCCAGAAGCTTTTTCAAGTTAAGTAGATACTAAACGAATTGATCGCCCAAACGGAGTTGACAGGAAAACTGTCCGGATGACCGCTTTAAAGAATTTGATTATACAAATTGATCCTTTCTCAAAATTTTCTTAGCTAACCAAGTCACGTTCGACAAAGAGAAGCCGTTTGTTAAATTGTGGTCCCTTGCAAATTGGTATTATTTATTGAAATTGTATTCTCATACAAGTATATATTTGTAGGGAATAAAAATTCTTAGGATTATGTATTCAAGATTGTCTCATTTCCAAGTTACAATGCTCATGTGAATGTGTTAATAATGCATAGGATGGCGTCTGGGTGTAAACGAGTCGATTTTGAATGTATAGTATAATAATTTTATATATTACAGTTATACTAGCGACTCTTTTTTTTTTCGAACTGACTACGATATTTACCTATCAATGTCTTAACAGCTTCATCGGACTACACTAGCGACTCGTCCTGACTTCGCATGGTTGCAATGTACTATTGTTATGCGTCCGAGTTTAATAAACGATTTAGATCATTCTTTGCGCTTATACATTTACATTTCATCAAAGGAAGTAAGAAACTATGTAATAATCTCCACACAAACATTTTTTTTTGTTGCGCGTCATTAGAAACCTGTGATATCCACTCAAATATTATACTGTAAAGAGTAATCGTGTAACAATTCGTGGTGGTCGAGTGGTTTTACTGGTGGAATGTCAATTCGATGTCCGTAGGTTCTAACCCCGGTATGCACCAACGAATTTTTCGAAATTCGCGTACATTTACTAATTTATATGGGCAACACCATCGGCTGACAGCGAAGGAAAACATTGTGAGGTAACCTGTACCTGAGAAATGTTCTTGTAGCACTACCGTATGTGGGAAAATATAGAAATATATATTTCATAGAATTTGAATTCACCAATACGACGTGAACTGACGTTGCCGTGATTATGTCCATACCTTCCTTCGGGAAGTGGCCTATGGTTCTGCAGTGGGTTTTCTCTTACAGACTGATGTGATGATGATGACAGGATAACTATGATCTACATTAAATGATGGACTTTTCTGTGGGAATTTTAAAATTACACAATTCGGTGGTATATTTTTAATTGAAGAAAGAGTTCGTTTCCGGATATCCATCATTAAATATTTTAGTGGACGTTACTTTGAGGCGGTTACCAGGCGGAAGTGCAAAGTAATGCCCACTATAACATTTACCGTATTACATTATTTTTATGTATCTCATAAGTTTTAGCTAGCGTTTTTAATGTAAGCACCCGATTAATACTTTTCGACTACTGTGACGTATTAAAATTTAAAATTTCTGTTATTTCCGTGCAAATTTTCATACTCCATTTCACGATTTTATGAATTTAATTTTGAAAATCGGATTGCTTTAAACATTTGTTTTCATATACATTTTCACACATTATTCTCTAACTAAGAATTTCCTAACATTACTTTCTACAGAAAACCACTAAGTATATACGCGACAGTAAAAGTTCTGAATGTTATAGAAATTATTGTATTTATTGTTTTTGTTTGTTTTATTGCACTGCACTCTTTAAATATAGTAAACATTTGATTCTATACAAGATTAAGATTTATATTATAGAATTATTATAGAATTTTCCTTCTATTCGGCGGCACATGTAGATGATCTATGGGCAACGTCTAATGTTCCATATACGGTTACCGTCTTTCAAATTGAATTCACCGATACACCGCAAGCAGACGCCATAAATATTTAAAACAGACGCCTTATTTGATTAGCGCTTGGGATTGTTCAATAAATAAACATTGTGTTATCAATAAATTCATGATATTTCAGGTTATTCACGAGGGTTACACTAGTGGCTATATTTTTCTAAGTTTAACAATGGTTTTAAAAGGTATGTTACATTAGGATTTAATAGTGTCATATTTATTATTCTTATGCATAAACATTAAAATCGTGATGAAATTACTCTTATTTATTTCGAAATATTATCATTTGTCTATAGACAAAGGTTCGACTAATATATTCCAGATATATCATACTCTCTGGTTCTGATAGTACGTACTATAATGCCAGTACCTCAGAAGCGAAAGGCGTCAGTCAAGTCTTTGTTCTTACTCGCGTATAAGATACAAGTGTATATAAACCATATTTAAAAGCGTCGTTATTACATTTTTTCTGTGTTACTACAGTATTTTGTTGGATTGTTTAAATATTCATATAAGCGGCTATGATTATTACTGTTTTTTTTTTCATTTTCTCGTATTGGCCTTTTCAACTGTACGAAATATACTACATTGGACATACACTGAAACTATTGTTGAAAATTGGAGCTCTAATATAAAACTGTAAAATGGTAAAAAACTACATATATAGTAATGTTATAAAGCTGGACGGTTTGTTTGGTTGAACGCACTAATTTCAGGTACTAGTGGTACGATTTGAAAAATTCTTTTAGTGTTAGATAAGTCATTTATCGTGGAAGGTTGTAGGGTATATATCTCACGCTAAGACCCATAGGAGCGAAGCACCAATGAAGAATTGGTGATTTTTCCATTTGAGAGCTTCCGCTGTGTTAGTTATCCCAAAGTAACTATTCGACGCGGACGAAGTCGCGGGCAGAAGCTAGTGAAATATATATATATATATTTTATTAAACTAAGAAATAACATTGTAACTAACTGCAAACATTTTGCCAATAAATTTGTGTTATCACGTAAATTTATTTAAAATGTAAGCTTGTAAGTTCCTACAACAGTATTGAAGCGAAGTGTTAAATAATGGTTTTCGTTAAATAATATAAACTAAACCTTGTATAAATTTTCAAGCTATTGAATTGACATTATATGAATTTGCGTTTGCTTCGAGTTTCGCTGCAATTTATATACGCAATTTATTGAATAGCGAGCTGCATTTTCAAACATTTGGCGCGCGACCCTGCTTAGTATAACGTATTTACTATAATATACTTCCACGGTCAATAAGAATAATCTAAATTTTCATTAGAAACTACAACGCAATTTTACGTAAGTCTAATGTCATTTTAATCTGATCATTATAGAATTGATAGGTTAATCATTACATAGTATAAAACAAAGTCCCCCACCGCGTCTGTCTCTCTGTCTGTTCGCGATAAACTGGATACAGTGATTCATGGGGAAGGTTTTAGTATATAATTTGTCAAGATTTTATTTATAGTCAGGGCGGGACAGCGTCTGCCGGGCCCGCTAGTTAAAATTATAATTATTACTATGAATGAATAGTTTGACGAATAGTAAGGTCAAAGAATTAAAAAATATCAGGCCCTTACTTAGGAATTGTACATTTTAAATATTGGCTACGGTGAAGATCGATATCTGTCATTCTACTTAGAATTCTAAATTCAAATTAATTTCGTAATATAGCTAAGACATTTATTTTAAACAGTCAGTTAGTTATTCATTTCTTTTTTTCGCCGTTCGGTTTTTCCTTGATATCGTTATAAAGATGGAAATTGTTCGTAATTTCTTTGATACGAGCTTTGTCGTGACACGAACACAACACATAAGCAATATTAAAGACGTGTATGAATTTGGTACCGCAAATAAGCGCACGGTGCGTTTAGGTTTGATCGCTTCCATTTTGGAAAACATCGGTTTCGAGTCTGATAGCTAATAATTCTTTTACGAATGGTAAATATATTTCATTTTCACATTGATTATATTATTCTTCTATTTTACTTTTCTCATATTAAAAGTTTTGGTAGTAATTGATAACATTTAGAATATTGCCCAATTTTATATTAAAATTACCCTAATTAGGTAAAACGTTGGAGATTGTAGTGGTGTAAAAGCGTGTTTGCTCTTCTGATACTTATATTGCACACTTATACGCACAAAATAGATGCGAGTTCTTTCCAAACCGTCCTAGGTGTTTTCTAACCTTCGTTACTTTTGTAGTACTTAGCTTGTACAACGGCGTGGTTAATTTGTAGGAATAAATCAGACACGCTTTATATTCCCGTCACAACCGACAACGGAGCCTTAGAAGCTATTACAGTAGCCGTAATGAGATTTAGAGCGCTCATATAAAGTTATTTATGTGCAGAGCGCGGTTACTGAGCACGATGGAGCACCACAACTGACGATTTCTCAAAAATCTTCGACAAGGTGCAACGTAACTGTACTTAAAACCACCCGCGTCGTGTTATGGAAATAATTCTTTGTGTAAGTAACGAACAAACAAAATACTTATCAGGAAATTATGGAATTAATTTGCTATTATTTTCTATGACTCTTAAAAGTCTCAAATAGATGAATAAAATATTATGCTCAACACTTTAACATCTTGTTGTAGTAACTGTTATGTAACAAAACATTTGCAAGCTTTTAATCACACATTTCAGGGATAAAGTATTTAAGCAGTGTAACACTAAAGTCTAAGTAAATATTACATAGTAATGCAGAGAAAAATTACTTCAATACACTTATAGTAATTTTTTGAACACAGTATAAGGTAACAAAATTATAGAATCGTTTTACGTAATATCACCATAACGCGGAAGATGATTTTCAAAACAAACACAGATTTCATTAAACTATGAAGCATAGATTTTAAAAACATAAGGATAGTTATACACTAAAAGTTCACGATCGTGGATCTCAGGCAAAGGAAAATAGTGTTAGAAACCAAAAATACTACTCAAGTTTGTAAGTTTTCAATTTGTAAAAATAAATCTTTCAACAGCAGACACTATTTTTCATCAACTTTTAACCAACAAGTACAATGTAAATATCATAATATTTATGAAAGTTATGTGACTGTTCCAAATAATATAAAAAAGACGAATATTCCAATACAGGAGAGATGGATGGCAACCTTGTTTATAATAGCTGAACTGCTAAAACTATAGCAAACACGCACACCTCGTTTGGACAATGGCGCCGAGCCGCGCCGGCCCCATTATTTATTATTATTTTTATTCGAGAAGGTGAATGATCGATGGCGAGAAGGGCTCGCGGAAAAGGACTTCTTTGTTCGTTGTGAGATTAATCATACGTATTTCATGTGATGGAGACAGAGTGAAGATATTCATTAGAACAACAGTAAATAATGCTGATGATAATTGCAGACTTAATAGCATTCGAATAATGCCGATCTTCAGTACCAACGACACTACAATCAATACAATGACGAGACGTTCGAGACGAACGAGTAGCAGGTAGTTATTGTGAAAAATGATTTCCCTCAGCATAATTACAATGTAATTTACAGTCATAAGGACTACCAACAGAGTTGAAAATTCAAAACAGTGGAATAACTGTGTACTTTTTTAATTTTTACATTCTGAATTATTTACATTTTTATAATTCGGAAATTGACATTATTAATGTTAGTCTCGTCTTCATATCTATTGCCACTTGGAGCAATAATTATATACATTTTTATACAGTTCATTAATCAATCAAACATATGATGGGCTGTACAAGTTCAATAGAAAATATTAATATTATACATGTAGTCACACCGCTATACTACGCGTCACTAGTCTCACGTAAGCGCAAAACGTCACGAGCATGTCGACGTCATCGGTGACGGTCGGTGACGCGAAATAGCAGGACTTTACCCATCCAAAAATTCAAACATACATATGATGCAGTCGAGTATATATAATGTTTGGTACTGGTGCTACACATCACGAGCATGTCGAGGTCTTCGGTGACGCGAACTCATAAATTTTATCAACAAAATAGCTCAACGCGGTGAACGAAGTTTTCCCTTCAATAATTACATAGTAATAATATAAGCATCGTATTGTTGGAAACAAAAATAGCCTTTTTAAAATTTCCTATAATTAATACAGTTTGGTTAGTGATATGTTGGAGATGTTCTAGCAGTGATATTTGAAATCATACATTTCGTGAACATGTAATTGTATATACTACTTCAGTACTTAGTACATTACCATATTTTAACCCAAATGAAACACCGAATTTCTATCTTTCTAGTCACCAAAAGGTTACAAGGATATTGGTCACTCACTACTAAAAGGGAAGACACAAATGTTAATTCCATTTTTTTTTATAGTATGAGATTTAATGTGATTTTAACACGTATAACAAATACCATGGCAACATACTAAATAAGACTTAAAGAATAATTTATAGTCTATACCTTTTATAATTAGACAAAATATGTTATTTGGTTTCCCCGACCTACGGCCGATGGCGGATTTTAATTACATATATGCGTTCGTTATGAGAAAGCTTAGTTTATTACCCAAATACAATTATTTATTAACATTTGGCCTAAATAACGTAGTCCTAATCTATATATATATATATAAGAGATTCCCACCTATATATTGACTCATCACGATATCTCTGGAACCATAAGGCGTAGCGACTTGAAATATGGTAGGAATATTCCTTTCGCCGAGTAGAGGTCAGCTAAGAACGGATTTTACGAAATTCCACCCACAAGGGGGGTTACGGGGGGGGGGGGGGGGGGGTGTAATCAGGGCGGGACAACGTCAGCCAGGCCCGCTAGTTAAATATAAATTGATTATTAGTTTTATTATTATATTGTACACATACGACGCGGATGACCAATGAATAAATAGAGCACAGTCGCGTAAGAACTTCATTAAAATTTAGTTTGCGTACGAACTACATTTTATTCAGAGTTGTTCTCTGTTTTCAATAATTAATGAGAGAGCGAATAAATATTGTTGCAAATATTTCACATTTACTTTAATTGAAAAAAAAATCACCCGTGATATTGCTTCACTCCACGTGAGGATCGCTTGCTTACCACGTGGCATTATGACGCTCTTAGCTCAAAACATGAATAATATCTAGAATCACACACCAATCTTTACTTTATACTAATAACCGCTTTTTCATGACAACAGACAGTATGATTAATGTCAATTTGTGTGCTATATTAAATAGAATATCTTATTACATAAAAGATCAGGAATAGTTTGGAATAAATAACTCTTGGAAAATAGTAGAGGACTGTGGCGTTAGCGAATGGCGGAGAGGGGAGGGTACGGTGCGGAGCGTCGGGCGCGGTAATGCGATATCGCAAACAAACGTTCGGACACCGCGCCTCACGATGTCAATTAAGCTAATTAAACACAACGGGGGAGAGTGGTCGTCGCCTGCTCCACCGCCCGCAACGACCCTTAACTGACGCATCATTTTAAAAACAAAAGTAATTCCTTACACATGTGTTAAACAATCATTCAAACTAGATACAGATGCAAATCTGTGCACTTACTAGAATACAAATGCATTATTTTAGCATTCAAAACTATATGTGATCACACTTATAACAATTGCAAATGTTTATTAGTTAGTAACGATGAAGCATTCGTCATACGACTCTGTCCTTATTTATTTAAGTTTACGTTGCAAAAGTCGCACGACAAAATATGCAAACACAATGAGAAATGTTCCGCGTTAGTGGTAAGTAATTACTCGACGATGAAATTATGGAAATGAGCGGTGAAAAGACAAATAATAGAATGAGTGCTAACAAGAGATAAGACACGGCTTAATTAATAAAGTTGGTGTGCTTGTCTTAGGGTGGCGCGGTACTCAGTAGAGACGCTCGCGTTTCTGGATCCGCATCGGATAATCGCATTCGGTTAATTGAGCGTTAGATTGACGCTATCGCGCCGGAGAGTGAACCGTCGGGCGGCGATGCTTACGCGCTCTGAACGTTCTTAGATCCACTCGGTGACATCTTCGGATCATTCACAAAGTAAACTATTTCGGCGTTACAATCAATTTAAATACTAAAATCCGATAAAGTATAAGTAAAACTGCGGGCAACCGAGCCGAGTTTTACGTAGAAAAATAACACAAAGGGTTGTGTAAGCGTGCGTCATATTTGGGAAAGTTTTAACGAGAGGGGCCCACATCGGCGCGGCTTAGGGGAGCCGGGTGCGTGTCGCGCGACTCCCATCGATGCTTTAACTGTCGCCGTTTGTACGACAACGCATGCTATATTACTATGTTTTGATATTCGTGATAATTCCTTTTATGTAAATTACAAGTTGATTATGGATGTTATAGTATTCCGTTTATAAAGCGTAGGTTATTAGTGAATAAATTCTATAAGGTATATGAAGCGTCAAAAGATATTTAATTAAATAATTATATGATATAAAAACCATTACATTTTTATGGGAAACAGTACTGCATGAAATTCGATGCATTCAAAAGACAATAGGTAAGTACGTGCATAAGTATGAGTATTGTGTGGTTACAGTCAAGGTCAGAAGTCTCATTGCTTACACAGGTGTGTGGATTGAAGCAGCCGGGTATACATTCAATAGATGAATTACAAACTTTGCGCATATTCGTATGTAAGCCAGTAAATGTACCCACGTGCCTTTCCCTGCCGTTCCTCCGGTCAGTTCTCATTTATATACGTACGATTAGATAGAGAGAACGTGTTACAATTACACAACGGAATGTAAAGTGTAATGCGATTGTAAGCAAACTTTACTGTTAATAATTGTTAAAATGTTATCGTTTTTTTTTTAATTATAAATTATCAACGATGAATTAAATTTAACTTCTGTATTAATTTCAAATAATATTTACAGTTTATGTTATTGAGAAATTTATTAAAATCATTGTTGACACGTTTTTTCTTTAAAGAGAATGTGCATTAACAACGAACAAATTTGTTGCATATAATTTAGTAGCTGTGCCCGGGGTTTTGCACACATTTATTATTGTGTCTTGCTATTTATTATTAAGTGTTATAATTAATATTTGTTGTAATAAATAATTGACGAACATAGTAAAGTAGATATTGTATAAATAGTCCTCGTATTCATTAAATATTTTCGAAAACAGTTTTATAGTACGGCACGATCGGTTGACCGGTATAGAAGTTGATTTGCTGCCGCAACACCTAGTGGTGAGTATAGTATAATGGATATCCTAATAACCTTTTCCATATTAATTACTTGGGTGTATAAAATTTTATGATAATCGGTTATACGGTTCCGGAATTTATCAATCTCAGACACATTAAGAAAAACATTATTTATATACAGCGTAAACTCTTTAAAACGAACTTCAAGATACCGAGCATTTTATTTTCAGTTTTTTTCTGTTTTCGTTATACGGTGGAAAAGGAATAAATAAATGGTTTTGTGGTAAACCAACCAAATTGAACTAATTTGCACGTTATAGCAAGTTTTTCGTTATAACGAACGGCATTATAAAGAGTTTACACTATATATATATATTGTGTATATGCATTGTTAACATCAATCGTTTCTATGAAGATAAATGTTACGTAACGGTTTCACCAAATGTTTTTTTTAGATTTTGAGTAAAATCAATATCTCCTAAAAGTACCCAGTTATAGAAGTAACTATAAGTATAATAGTTTAGTTCTGTCCAGATAACACGATTCATCACGGTATTTGTGTATAAAAGTCATTATTACATAAATACGTAAAATGTAAAACATTCAAGAGACTTATTTGAAACTATTATGTTCATTAAAGTAGCCGATACATAAAATACAACGTGAATGAAATAAGCGTGTAGGTATACTGAAGGCCAAACTTCCTTATTAAAAGAAGTCCTTTTCAGGGGTGCTACAGAATGACTTAGTACATTATAAAAAGTGTATTTACACTCGAACTCACGGGGCG
This sequence comes from Antheraea yamamai, assembly GCA_036509395.1. Taxonomy (NCBI): domain Eukaryota; kingdom Metazoa; phylum Arthropoda; class Insecta; order Lepidoptera; family Saturniidae; genus Antheraea; species Antheraea yamamai. The sequence continues at coordinate 8,851,536 of AP028427.1, forward strand.
GACGAAGAAACTTTCGTTTCGGACGCTTTATGGGCGGAAAAATTGAGAAAAGTTGGGACGTAAACGGCCGGTGGTGGCAAGGAATAGGGATCCGAGCGAAGGCGACTTTAATATAATATGTAAATCGAACGACAACACCGTCGGCCTCACGTTCGTCGCAATAGATACAAGCCGAACTCATATCGTTGCCTGGACGTATTACATGGGGAGTCGTAAATTATCATCCAAAGACAAGCCAGCAAGTTTTATGCTACGGCCGAGCGAAGGAAGATCGAGCAAGGGTTATGAGCCTATGAATGCAAATGAGCGTTGCCGCACCGCGCTGTCGGACCTCGGTTTATCGGTAGTTCATTTACATATAACCGCAGAAACAGAAAGCCGACCAGAGAGCCCACTTACCCGGCTATTGCCATACTCATATGTTGATTTATAAGTACCTGGAACGAGACAATACATAGTTGAAACTCTTACACATTTAAACTGTATAAAATTATAGACGATGACAGAGCTGAATCGTGAAAACGGAAAACTTTAATTATGTCACGATCGAGTTAAGCCAGACCTCGCCCGTGTTGATTTAGCACGCTTGGATTCGGTAATACTCAATTTAACACAGACAGCGTGGAGACTATTCACGATAATATCGTGGCACCTTCAATTTGCTAGTGATGGTTGAAGCTGATACTAGAACATCATCTCTTTTTTCCGATAATTTTATTGAAATACCATGAATTATTGAAGAAAAAAACGATTTAATCATTTTTCTATACTCACTACATTATCTAATTAAATAACACATATGAATCCTGGTAAATATCCTGATTGACTAATCTATAATCGCACGCCCAAAATCATTATTACATCTCTAATTTTTTAATCTCCGCTCAGGTATATCAAGTGAGGTACACAATCGCTATGAAGGCGTAGTCCGGTGAAGCTGTTAAGTACCTTGCTAGGTCAATAGGGTAGTCAATTCGAAAAAAAAAAAGTTATGAAGGCTTTTTAGAACTTTTAATTCTAAGGGAATGAAAATATCACGTTTGTGTGTAGTCAGCCTTAATATTTCACATGTAACATTAAAATTATGAATAGAATATTAGTTAAAGTGCGTAGTTTCCGAATATTATAGTCGAATTTAAAGGAGTATTATTTTACGCTCTGTTTATTCCTGCTGGGCATTATATCTCTGGGCCAGATCAGCTCGTAAAACTGTCGGGTTTCAAGCATTGTTTTATTATCGAACCCCTCCGGTGTAATCCTGTACATTGACGTCGTTTCGCATTCCGCCGCAGCTTATTAAGTCACACTCGTTCGAAACGAATGGGAATCAAACAAGTATCTAGTGAATGCCTAATAATCAGCTATATGTCTACTTGTAAATTTCATGATTTTGAGATAAACAATTACAATAAAAACTTTCAAAAGCCTTATTTTAATTGTGCCAAAATATCTGAAGCGTCGGACATTCGACCCAAAACTTTTCAGTTGCGATGTTTAAACGGCATTTCACTCTACAAAAACAACGATACATCAAAAGTAAGTTATAAGTCTGAAAGCGCCTACTGTTGGCTGTGGCCCATGGATAAATTTAATCTGAAAAGGGTAATGTCGGGATTGAAGTGTTCCAGTTCAATTGTTTCAGTTCCAATTCTTATTGGTTTTATTTAAAAACCCTTCGACTAACCTTGTCCAGTAGATAGATTGAATACAAATATGGATAAGGACAATGTTTTCAAATTATATTTTAGGAATTTTGTGCCTCAATTATTAAGGCGAGTGGCGAATCACATGGGTCGTTATTCATCGTGCTACAATAAGTAAGCCACAGAAAGAAGCGAAGGGAGGAGCGACAAGAAACGGTCAAAAGAAGGGCGGAGTCATTTATAGCACGTTTTGAGCACGTAAATGAGACATTGCTGTCGTTATCTTGTTGCTATGAGATTAAGAACAGATGTTTATACATTCTGTTACAGCGAGAAGTCGTTTCAAAGCGCCTTTGTGTTCAGTGCAAAATTATGCAAAAATAATAGATCAATGAAGTTTACGAAATCGTGTTACGTAATGTGATTATGGGGCAAAAGAGAAACTAGCTCTGGGATATGAAATCCGTGAAGAGAATACAAAATACGTAAATTTAAAAGTTTTTGGGAGGCAGAATACTCTTAAGCGATCTCGTGAAAGTCGAAAGCCGGGACTGGAGGGTGCAACGGCGGCGAAAGCTTAGACGTGTGCGTAACCTATCATGTCAATTCCGTTGTAAAATTAAGAAAAAAATTGTTCTCCTAAATCGTCGTGTACGCAGGTTTCGCCCATAACAACTCGGCTTATGTCAACCGGTCATTCCACTTCTATATGCACGAATACTTAAATATTAAATTTGTGTATTTTTAATGGATCATTATTGCAACCACCAAAATAAATATAATCATTAGAATAACAAATTAGAACAAAAACCATGTAACACGTGCAAGACAAATTTCGTGCCGACTTTTTAGCATGTATATCTTCGTTACGTACCAGAATCAAACAAATAACGTTAATTTTGTACATGAATAAAAAAAAACAATATTTGTTGTTAGCTACCGAAACAGTAACATTTTACCTTTAAGGACAATCTCGGATTGCGTTTTTAAATGGTTACCATAAAAATTAATTACCTAACGCGTGTCACGGGAACCATTTCGAAATGGAAAAGGCTGATTGTTCCGATCGCTTAAATTACTTAATACAAATATAACATCGTTTAACATAATAATATAAAAGTAAACAATTTATGAAGCATTAGACACATACATTAGGTGGACCATAGCAACACACAGCCCCACACAGCTCGCCCCGACCTCCCCGCCCGCTAAGCCGATCCCTGGGACAAATTAATATGCTCATCGGCAGCCGCGTCACTAGATTACAACGCGTTCATAGCGCGATTGTATTTTAAGTGTATTATCCAATTTAGTGGATATTGTGCGTGCGGTAATCCGCGATCGTGGAGCACGCCCGACCGTTTAGTCGCGATCTGTACTGTATACGCCGCAACGTCAGTATTATCCTATGCCGTGTTGGAACGATCGAGCTAGCGAACTTAATAGATTTTGTTGATGATGCGTCCGACGCGGTCGGTCTATTGCAAACTAACCGGATTATCGCTCGGATATGAGTTTAGTACGAGCCGGAACGAGCATGAATACACACGTGTGAGATATCCGATAATGTAACAAAGCCGCCAATGTAAGCCGGAGCGTTAATGGTTATCATTAAATATAAATGAGCTTTTTCGATAACTTCATTGCGTCGTATCGAACAACTTTCGTTTCGCCATTTGTAAAATAACTTATTAGAGATAGGTATTAACTTTAGATTACTATACAGACAGTGAAAGTAACTAGTTTTGTTATACATTTTGTACCGTAAATCTCGTCCGAAATAACCTTAATGATTTATACACGACGTAACGGAAATATATAGAAAACATTATGGTTTCTCTCTGTCAAAGGGAGTAAAAACAAAGATGATAATAAATTTAATGATTGTAACCGATGTCTCATTAAAGACATAATTTTTGGTTTGAATATCTGCACAAAACCATGAACGACTTGAGGAAAACACGGGGGGACAAAGTACCTACAAGTCAACAGTTCGCGTAATGAACAAGGAAACAAAACAATTGGAATAGAATAAGACGTCTACATCGATTATTTTGGTAATACATTCTTAAAACTACATATATAGTAGTTACTTGAATATATATTAATATATTATATAATACAATATATTTATATAGGTTTTGTGCACAGATTACCTAGTTTGTGTTGGTAGAAGATGAGTGAGCACTTTAGATAGAAGATAGATGTAGAAATAGAAGTGCGAAATGTGAAGTTGAAATAAGATTTTTTTTCTGTAGATCTATAAATTAAACAAAGATTACATTATAAATATACTAGCGGGCCCGGCAGACGTTCCGCCCTGATTATAAAAAAATCCTGGACAAATTATATACCAAAATGTTCCTCGTGAATCACTTTATCCACTGGTGAAAACCGCATAAAGATCCGTTCAGTAGTTTTTGAGTTTATCGCGAACAGACAGACAGACAGACGTGGTAGGGGACTTTATTTTATACTATGTAATGATATATTTTGATAATATGATTGTCAATCACGATTATAATTTATCTGAAAATACGTATTTTATCTAAGGTGTTTTCAAGAGATCTGGCTATAGGGCAAAGCCAGCTGACGAGGCTGAAGACCAAGGATGGCAACATTGTTTCGTCCAAACCAGAGATTTGAGGAGAAATCAAGAAATTCTATGGGCAGTTATACACGTCGACATCGAAGCCAGTTGTTAGTCCAGCTATAGACCCAAGAGCTGAACTGATACCGAACTATACCGAAGATATCCCGGACGTCAGCATGTACGAGATTAGTATGGCTCTTAAACAGCTGAAGAACAATAAGGCACCGGGTGATGATGGAGTTACGGTGGAGCTTTTGAAAGCGGGTGGAGTACCGGTATTGAAAGTCCTTCAGAGGCTCTTTAACATTGTCATACTCGAGGGTACTACGCCACAAGCATGGCACAGAGGCGTGGTGGTACTATTCTTTAACAAAGGTGATAACACACTTCTTAAGAATTACAGACCCATCACGCTTCTGAGTCATGTTTATTAGCGGTTTTCGAGAGTCATCACGAATCGTCTCGCTCGCAAGCTCGACGACTTCCAGCCACCCGAACAAGCCGGTTTCCGGAAAGGCTATAGTACTATAGACCACATACATACGCTGCGGCAGGTTATACAGAAAACCGAGGAGTATAATCAGCCTCTTTGCTTGGCGTTTGTGGACTATGAGAAAGCCTTTGATTCGGTTAAGATATGGGCGGTGCTGCAGGCTCTTCAGAGGTGCCAAATCGACCATCGGTACATCAAGGTGTTAAGGTGTTTGTACGAAAACGCCACCATGTCAGTTCGACTCCAGAATCAGAGCTCGAAACCAATTCAACTGCAGAAAGGTGTGAGACAGGGAGATGTTATATCTCCGAAACTGTTCATAACTGCGTTGGAAGATGTCTTCAAGCTTCTGGAGTGGGATGGACTTGGCATTAACATAAATGGTGAGTACATCACCCACCTTCGTTTCGCCGACAATATCATGGTCATGGCAAAATCTCCGGAGGACCTTGGCACGATGCTAGATAGCCTCAGTAGAGTTTCTGAACGAGTGGGCCTCAAAATGAACATGGAAAAGACAAAAGTCATGGCGAATAGCCAGGTAGTGTCCACCCCAATAATTGTTGGGAATTCTACATTCGAAGTTGTTAATGAGTACATATACCTAGGACAAACCGTCTGACTTGGTAGGTCCAACTTCGAGAAAGAGGTAAATCGCCGAATCCAACTTGGTTGGGCAGCGTTTGGGAAACTCAGAACTGTTTTCTCTTCCTTAATACCCCAATGCATGAAGACTAAAGTCAATGCGTGTTGCCAGTGTTGACTTACGGCACTGAGACGTGGCCGCTAACTGTGGGCCTCATAAGAAAGCTCAAGATCACCCAACGAGCGATGGAAAGAGCTATGCTCGGGGTTTCTCAACGTGATCGAATCAGAAATGAGGAGATCCGTAGGAGAACTAAAGTTGCCGACATAGCTTACCGAATATCACAGTTGAAGTGGAATTGGTCAGGGCACATAGCTCGAAGGACTGATGAGCGATGGGGCAAAAAAGTCCTAGAGTGGCGACCACGTACCGGAAAGCGCAGCGTGGGACGGCCCCCCACCAGATGGACCGATGACATTATAAAGGTTGCGGGGAGCCGTTGGTTACAGGCGGCACAGAGCCGTACGCTGTGGAGAACGTGTGGTGAGGCCTTTGTCCAGCAGTGAACGACTATAGGCTGAGATGATGATGATGATGACGTATTTTATACAAAAAAAAGAAAATGTCTTTACAGCATTTCAGTACGAGAAACGAGTTCTGCTACTACTCTGAACTGTAAGCAATGTTAAAAGTTTGTCTTAAAGAAACAATATGATTTCACTAAAAATCAATTTCTACCCCTTCCTGTTTTCAATTCCGCATTACGAAGTTTCACTTCTTCCGCGCGGAGGGACTCAGCGCACTATTTTTTTTCTTAGATATCCATCTTTATCTCGTAACATGTTCATATACTGCTTGACTTGACTATAGATTATTAAATAAGTAGAATACAAGTTATCTCAGGATTCAACTCATGACGTCACGAATTCGGAGAAGCCAGAACTAACGAGTCCGGGACACAGGTTCTCGAAAGGTAAAGCGGCGAATATAATTAAAAAGGACACAAACAATTAAAAGCGCAGTCTATAATAGGAGAGTGCACGGTGAAGTGTCCTTCATGTAGGCAGTTAAAGAGTTGGCAGAGCGCTCTCGAGCACGAGTACCCCGGCCCGCGCGCCCGCCTCGCGCTTGCTAACGAACCTACAGACAAAACTGTTTTAATCCGCAATACTCTAGTGTAGTGCACCACGCTTTACATCTCAACTGTGGTACCTACACGCCTGCCCTTACTTTGTAATTTTTAATATCATAAAAGCAAAAGTGTTAATTTCAAGTCTTACTTGTATCTATTATTTAGTGTAGTTACAATTTTTACATATTATCAAACGGGAACTTAAATTATGTTACTATTTAATGATTATTTTTTATCATGTATATATTTTTACTCTGTTATTATAAATAGGTAAAGTACTTTTGTTTGAAAGAAGCAAGTTCCAGAACTGAATATATATTATATAGTATTATAAAAATTCTATAACTGAAACGATTCTACATTAATTTTGAGCGACATAGGCATTATTTTATTATTATTAATTGTAATACTACAAATGACGAAAACATAGTCAAGGGTGATTATTTATAGTTTTGTACGAAATAGTAATAAATACCATCAATTATATATAATTCTTATGGTTCAATAAATTAAAATATGGAGATACATATGAAAAAACTATGTTATTTATAACAGTCCAAATGATAAAGAAACGTTTCATATTTTTATATTAGAGAGTTCACTGAATAAAGTATTTATTAAAACAATAACGAAATCATTTAGTACACGTATATTATTCAAGCCGCAAGTAAAATCTAGTTAAATAATTATTTGTCAGAATTTGCATATTTGCAGTTTACCTTATTGTGAGGTCAATAACAAATATTAATATTGTTTATGGAATATTTTCCTCCTTAAATTTTCCTGTATATTCCGGTTATTTCAAATGAATACTTTTTCAATTACTTAGGTCATGTTATTTCTTATGATTGCTATATACATACATACATATATATATATATATATATATATATATATATATATAATTAATTAAATGAAGTTTTAACAGACAAGTAGACTGCTAACCGATTATAAATAATTATACGTCAAAGTTAATTATGAAAATGTTCATAAAAGGCGATTAAAACTTTATAACAACAATATCATGATTTATAATTTTTTTCAAATAGTACAACATCAACTTTTGACCGAGAATATAGTTTTTTTAAAAGAAACAAAATCCGGTGTATATTCTATAGCGTTAATTAAGAAGCTACTGCTTTTACCCCTATTAATAGTTTTCTTTTAATTTTACAAAGCGAATAGTTAAAGTATTCAGTTAAACCGACATAAATTGTGTACGATACTAAAATAGTATTTTATTTTGTTTATGTTACATTTGCTAATGTTATATATGCGATATACTCGCAAAGCATTGTTCTGTTATGTAGCAACTTTCTTCCAATTCTGAAATGAAATTTGTAATTAAAATCAATACCCCTTTTATAGTCAAAAATTTCACAGGGTTACAAGTATTTTTTATTCTGTTAAGATATACTCATAAAAAATAAATTATTAATTGAAAAATAGATTATTGATTATTAGATATCAAAAAAGTAGTTTTTGGTAACGTATAATGGAACAAATAACATTTATTAACATGATTATATTACTGTGGCTGTAGAATTCATAAATACGTAATAGAGGTCTTCTATCTATTAATTAGTGACATATAACTGTCATTTATACGATAGGCGTTGCTGCCTCTAATGCATAGTACATATCTATATACCTACTAGTAGGCTCGGCGGACGTTGTCCTGCCTTGATAATAAAAAAAATCCTAAAAGTCAACCGCAGCGCCACCTACCGGGTCCAATTGTGAATCTAAACCATTCTCGGTTCCACTGGAACATGCACACAAAATTGCATCAAAATCGGTCTAGCCGTTTAGGAGGAGTTCAGTGACATACACACGCACAGAAGAAATTTATACATAAAGATTATGAAGTTGCGAAACGAAGACAGAAAGATAAATTTTTGATTTGTTGTCTTGATATTAGTTAGGTAATAAATATTTGAGAAATCTGATATAAAATAGAAATCAATAAATCTTATTAGCCTTTGACTAGAAAAAATTAATTGTAATATACTATGACAAAACTTTTAAAATACCGAAGTCTACTAGTGCCAGCCGTTGGCATCTTTCTATGTAATAAATATCTCGTTTATTTTTATTCAATTTTATTAAATGTTTAAGTCTTAGTTAACCTACATAATGAAACATTTGACAACTTCCGTCACTACAAAAATTTAATACTAAAAGTATTAATTTAATTTAAAAGAAATCAATCTCAACAATTACTTCCCGTCGTTTATTATGTAACCTCAATTAGATTTACTATAACAGTTTAAAGTAACTGTACTTATTAGGAATGTACCTGTACACTGCCTCTATGAGACTCACGGTTTTTTTATGAAGATTTAAAATAAATTTGTGGGTTGAGACTTTGCCAGTGAATTTATTATGTTTTAATATCAAAAAACATTTCAAATTTAAAAGACCCAAATTTGTATTCAGTCGTTTTGTTTGTCGAAGATTGATCTTGATTAACTGAAATCTAATGTCGACATACAATCTTACAAAAAGAGTTTATCGCCAATAATTTAATTCTGTTTTCAAATCATTACATAGTATAAAACAAAGTCCCCTACCGCGTCTGTCTGTCTGTCTGTTCGCGATAAACTCAAAAACTACTGAACGGATTTTTATGCGGTTTTCACCAGTGGATAAAGTGATTCACGAGGAACGTTTTGGTATATAATTTTGTCCAGGATTTTTTTATAATCAGGGCGGGACAACGTCTGCTGGGCCCGCTAGTATACAATATGTTTTAAATCTGTAGTAACTTTTACTATTTAATATCTTCAAATAAATTAATTCAATACTTCAAATCATTGAAGTTTCCTTACACCGCCGTAAATTGATGAGTTGTTTATCTACAAATATGTACCGGTCTCCATCATTTTTTATTTTTCGAAGCACGACACCAACTGCAATGTATATACCGAGAATACTAGACGTATACAGCTTGATTCCGAGACAGAACACGAATATGACTGGTGTTTTACCTTCTATATGGTGATCGCGATCACGACACGATTGTTATACACATTAATATACGTTTTACTAGCGGGCCCGGCAGACGTTGTCCCGCCCTGATAGTAAAAAAAATCTTGACAAATTATATACCAAAACGTTCCTCATGAATCACTTTATTCACTGGTGAAAACCGCTTGAAAATCCATTCAGTAGTTTTAGACAGACAGACGCGATAGAGGACTTTGTTTTATACTATGTAATGATGTATTATATGACCGTAAGATACAGCAAAGTATGAATTCGTGATCTTTATTATAAAAATTACAAATATATACCGAATCTTGTAAACAGAAAGAATGAAAACAATCTAAAGAGCTATTAATTTAATGTTCTTCCACAAGAACCGTAAAAGACAAATGATCAATAGCACGCGACCCGGCCCGAGTCCAGATTTTAATATCGAGATTGTGGAACGATCGCGTCCTCATTAAACTGACTTCAACTGAAACGAGGTAAGCGCTTCAGCTTATTACTTACAATAATTTAGAATTATATAGTAAGTAATATACTAATTAGAAATATTAGGTAAATCATGGATGAAGCTATTAAATTACTTTATTCGATAATTAGTATCCACAGTATTTATAAGTAATAATAGATTATATTTCACAAGCTCAAAATTAACAATCAATAATATGAAAGAATCGAAGTATGTAATAGATTATTTATAGGCTATTTAAAAGTAGTTTATTAAAAGTAATGTCGTTTTTACGCATATGTTATAATTCGTAGTCATTATTCTATTAAGTATTTACTGTAACATGATTTTTATAACAGTTGTATAAATTGTTTCGAGAAATAATTTATTTTGTTCTTCTTAAAAACGGTTTTCGACTAGCCGTTGATGTTACAGACGAGACTATATGATAAATCCAAATTTCCATTATCTGTACGTTTCAAATCGGGAAATCCAAAGACCGTTTATCACATATTCGTTATGTTAACCTGGTATTTTTGAATAATCACAAACCTTCATCGTAGAGAATAAAAATGTATATTAAGGAATTGTCCTAGGAAATGGATTTATTTTTCTATATTTTAGTTATCTCTTCACCCAAACTTATATTATAATGGCGAATGTATATTTGTTTGTTTGTTTGCTCGTTACGCTTTTACGCCTAACTACTTAATAGATTATGATACAAATTCTCACATACACACTGTCAGGGATATAAAAAAGAACATACGGTAACTAGTATCCAGAAAAAATACTGTTCCCGAGGGATTAATCCAAACTATGATAATGCGAATGAAACCGCGAGCAAAATTTAGTTATGGTATAATTGTAACTTAATAATTATATAAAAATAAATATGTTAACTGTTAAAACGATTGCGATAAGATGTTATGAAACATTTAACGTACCATTTTTAATATAGTTTTTATTCATGCAAGGGATTGTAGAAATTTTACAATTTATTGTAAATTTGTGAAATACACTGAATATATTAGTTTAAAATTTAAGTACAGTTGAATAAAATTTGGTATAAACAGATATATGGTTGAATTAGATTGTATACGACATCGAGTTTCAAACTTGCAATAGTAGAATAATCAACTGTGTTAGAAGTCATTTGATATTCAACCACATTTTACTGGGAAACCTCATTTAGCTTGAACTTCGATATCGTAATTTATACTAGAGATGAGTTGATAAATAATTCGAAATAGTCATCCGCCACTGTTATACTGACGCTTGTGTTCGTTCCGCTTACTTCGAGTCTATTTGAAATCGATTTATCATACGGAAAACACATTCGACAACAACAGTAATTAGTCATATACATAAAGTAAGTAATATAAATTTGAAGGAATCAATATAAACATGCATAGTGATCCTAATTTTGTAACTCAAAAATTGCTCGATATTATTTTTTGAACCGTGAAAGTAATCTGTAGTAACCATGAAGATAAATTACAATGTTTATGTGAATTAAAAAAAAAACGTCTCGGTTTGTCAATTCATTAATAGACGACATCATAAAAATTATTAGTTAATCATGTAATTCTTCTTTCCGTTACACCTTACTTTGTCTTACTTGAGGTTCCGACTTTCAGGTACTTATAAATGATAAGGGCATTATTATACGATCGATAGTATTAGTGAGGTTGATCGCCTGTGATACATCAAGCTGCCGTCAGGAGATTCAACATGGGCGATATATTCTGTTGCGGGCTACATACCTACTTGCAAGACTCGATATCCAATATGTGACAGGTAGCTTTTGTCAAATAAATCAACGTAGTGGGTTTTATAAAATGCCAACGACATTTTTTTTTTTTGCTTCATTGTATTATATTTTTTATTTTATTGTACACATAACTTTTCCAAAGTGCATATAATTAATGTTCACGGATAAGCTAATATTATTTGTCGTAATTTAATTTTTATTTCAATTTCTTGAAAGCTATAAAGTATTGTCAAAAATATAAAAAAAATTTACATCGTCACTATCACTTCTGGGTCGAATGTTCTTGCATAAATTCTGCTTGGGATGACACTAGTAAAAATTACCTAAATACTCATAGTCAACATTACAAGCATAACTCGTTTATAACAAATTTTATTTTAATTTATATAATTAAAAAATCTAGTAGCATTATTCTGTATACCTAGCAGTTAAAAATCAAGCACAGAAGTCATTGCCTTTTTTATATTATTATTACGTAAGGACTGGGGTTTAAAAAGAACAGGCCAGTCCCATCGTATCCAAACCTAAATACTGACTGACTTATCACTAATACCAGACTTTTATAAAATCTTGGTCTCCATACTTTCAATTGCAGCCAAAATTTCATGAAATTGACTGTCATCCTTTATATTATAGTTAGTTGCAATCTATGTATTTTATAATTGAGCCTATCGCATACAATTACTACATTTATAGTAAGCCAGTTTAGATGTTGCCACAAATTTCAACAGTATCCACATAATGCATTTTAATTTAAGAGCAAAATCAAAAGTGAAACGGAAATCTATCAATAATAAAGAAAATTTTTATACTAAAGCGAAAAAACATGCGAGCTAGTTGTAAGCACGCAACACACGCAGCTACTGATGAAGATGACTAATCATCGTGTATGAACGAATGTATATTATACATTAAATACACAAATCGCAAAATGTGCTCGGAGAAAAGGCTGCGTCTGGCTGGTTTCAAGTGGTTAAAGAGCACAATGTGAACGAAACCGGTTATGCTTGTTTATTTTGCACGCATTCCAGCCGACTGGCCGGGAACGAGTGTGAGGCATTCCCGGGCGGATCAGGAACTCAATTCCTACACGGCACGGCTTCACTGGCCTTGAGTCCAGACGCTCCATCGTCGTCGGTAAAAATATTTTGTAATCGTGCAACGTCTTTGTGCCAAGAAATGCAAACTAACGAGCGGTTGAATCTGCGTCATTCGTTTTCCTGCAAACAGGTACCTTCTATACAAAGGTATCTAATAATTTATTTTGAATCTTTGCGTCGGCACAAAATTTTATTACACAGTTCTCAAATATATACGATGCTATTAGTTGCCAAGAATCATGTTTAGAAGCGAAAATACGTCTTGTAACTATTTTAAACGAGAGATTGATATAAAATTTTTATCATTGTAACTTATTTATAAATAATATGACACAATTACGTAATCTATAAAAGTTATTGTGTTCTCGTCGTCGTTCCGCGTCCTATAAAGATGGTGAATAAATAAACAATTGTAAATTTGTTCTAATACATTTTTAATGAAATGGATCAAAATTTGCATAAATATCAAATTCATCCAAACCAAATATTTTTATTGAAAATTTATAAAATGCGAGCATGTTATAATAGTTGTGTAGGAAACATAATAATGTATAAAATATCTTTAGAATCAATTATTTACTATTATTAGCGAGTCTGAAATAAACTAAATTATACAAATTTATGCTATGAATCATGCCTACGGTCCATTATTTATGGATAGACCGTCATCGCTTTGTTTATGCACGGTGTCTAAATCCATTTGTCGGAAACACGTCACCGGCGCTCGCTGACACGTGAGAGTTCAGCCGGACAAGAAGTGTTCTAATGTACTGAATAAACGTCAATATATTTACCTCCTCTGATATCTAGTATCGTAGAAATACTAGTGATAGTGAATCATAAAAAAATACGACATTAGCCCCATAGAGGCTAGCAATATATTTACCTCCTCTGATATCTAGTATCGTAGAAATACTAGTGATAGTGAATCATAAAAAAATACGACATTAGACCCATAGAGGCTAGTTTTTTACGAAAGAATTATCTTCCAAATTAGACACAGATTTGTCACGTTCAATGGAAGCATCTCGCAATTTTTTTTACATAGCATAATGGTTGTTACCAGCGAGTTTAACCGCATTACCTTTTATTTCATTTCAATATATAGTAATAAGTTCACGAGTTACACGGTTGCTTCTGCTAAAAATAGTATTATAAGATAGTGTTTAATTGTATCATGAAATAATTTCATCCTCCTAATCCTTCGGTACAGGTTTCGCGTCACGTCCGCTATGAGAATTCACTTTAATTGGCAAATAATACGTAAGCCAATTAAGGATGCTAAGTCGGGTGGAGGCGCGCGTGACACGACTAGTGAATGTATTCAATTATGCAAACGTAGTCGCGAAAGAACATCACCACCTCCCGGTCTCAGTTTTATTTGACCGTTCCGAATTAGAACGGGCTGCCGAATTACAACTACGGGACCGTTTGAATGCAGAATATTTTTATTACATTTACGTACTTGTATTATGTTGCAAACTTTCACACCTTTCACTCCTCGAGCTCAAGCGTCAAAAATATGTTATATCCACACAAATGTACTTTCACTCGAGACAACGACAAAAGGCATGTATAGATACGATCAGTGTCAGTTACACTTTATTATTAACATTCGATATTGCATAAGACAGTCAGAAGGCGGGACATCGACGGCATCGGAGCAGATGAAAGTTACGACGTTCACCCCGGGGACATTGCGATTCTCATGTAAGGCGTCGTCGGGGCTAAAGCGTGACACGTTTGCAGACTGAGATGCCGTGGGGTGAAAATGCACTTTTGCAAAGCGATTGCCGTCGATATAAGTATTTCAACGAAACTTACATACATAGAGACGTACTTACGTAACGATAACAATCTCAGTGTAACGGATGGTCCCAGACTCGATTGCGGTAAAAGCAATAGCAGAAAGTAACGTTTCTCGATGGCTCATTGTTCTGTACTCTTGTGCCGGTATTTCGAACAATCGTGACCGATCACTCAACTGAGCGGAGGCTAATGAGTTCTAAACCCGGATATGGTTACGTAGCGGGTTGATACGTTCGTGTCATGTTTTTTTATACACATAATACCAGTCTGCTTTTAGTAATATCTAAACGTAATTCCATATCAGCGTCCACCATAGATGTTCATATGAACATAAGAATAGGTATAATAAATGTTTTGGGTATAAGAAAAATGTTTATTTTCCCATGAAGGACTATTTCTGTCATTATCATTTTTTCCAAATTTGTTGTCTTGCTCGTTTTTGAGACCGTATTCTTTGAACATACTTTTAATATACTACGGACTTGGTGGTTCTTATCTGGATTAAAAAAGTGTTGACTTTCATCATTATATTATTTCAGCCTTACCTTTATAGAAAATAATGTTCATCTAAAAATTACATGAATATTGGTCCAGTAGTTTTCTATATGCAAGTTATAACAAAGAGATATCGAAAAATTGTGATTTTACCACTACCACATAGAACCACTAACTGTGCCTCACAGATCGAGTCCGGTGAAGCTGTAAAGACCTTACCAGGTCAATAGCATAATCAGTTCGAGGAAAAAAAAGTGCCTCACAGATTCACTCGTTTTATGGTCACTGCATCGTTCCTTAGAGTCACGTATGAATGTATGTAGTTTGAACGGCCTAAAAATCATAAAGCCTAAACGGGTTTTATAACTTCAAATACATATTTCAAATCGAATAATTAGTTCGTGAAATTAAAATTATGAAACGTATAAACAATCTGGCTTATTATTAGTAGAATAATAATAAAGGGACCCGGTAGAGAATGTCTATCCTGCCTCAGACCCTAAAAAAATAACGAATGTATAAAAGAATATTGACTTTAGAAATGTTGAGAAGTGCAAGGTGGCTTAATGTCACATATAGAATGATTTCATATTGACTTCTGCAAGCGGTTTCGCTCGCGTTTCGGGTTACTCAAGATTTTACCTATTCCTCGAGACAGTACATTTTTTCAGGATGAAATGTGTACCCTATTATCTTTTCTGTACCCTTTAAAACGTGCGTGCAACATTTCATAATTATGGGTTGAGTAGTCAAGATGTGAAAATATAACGAAAGACCAAACTGATTTTTGCATTTATTATATAACTAGCGACCCGCCCCAGCTTCGCACGGGTGCAATGTAGATACTAATATGGGGCAGTGTGGAGTGATTAATAATATTATTTAAAATATACAATTCCATAGTACATTAATTTGATCTATATCGTAAGGTTTAAGCCAGCGTTTGCGATTGAAGCGTACCAAAATATGTTTGTTACGACATTACATGTAATTTTCCGGCTTTCTGTACTATAATATGTATATATTATACATATAAACCTTCCTCTTGAATAATTCTATCTGTTGCTGAAAACTGTATTAAAATCCGTTGAATAGTTTAAAAGATCTAAGCGAACAGACAGCGGAAGCGACTACATTTTATACTATGTAAAGGTTTAGAATAGGATAATTATGTTATACCAATGATGCTTAGTTACGATGATTATAGAACTGTTTTTAGTATGTAAATCAAAATATAAAATGAATATGCATTTTTCAAAAGCATTGTAAACTGTTATGTCGGAAGACAATTGACACACATAAGTTATGTTACACCATATGTTTTATTTACGCGATATGGTGTCAGAAATTACTACTCCAGTGTGAATATTAACACTAGTTCTCAATGAGGAACTTATTATATTTACTTACGGTAGCAAATCGCACAACGGGATTATTGCTTTCAGACGATTCTTATTTAAACATAGAAACTATAAAACAATTAGTAACTGCGATGATCTTATGCAAGTAGAGTTTGGTAGTCCGGTGAAGCTGTTAAGACCTTGCTAGGTCAATAGCATAGTCAGTTCGAGAAAAAAAATTGAGTTTGTTTTGAATTTGCACTTGCATATCATTTTATGTATACTTATTACTGTTTATTCGTTAATATTGTTTCGCGTATACTGTCTACAAGGTTGTTGTATTCAACTCGCACGTTACAGATATACCTACTGGTACCACATAGACAGGCATGATCTAATAAAAACAAGATCAAATTTCGTTGGGTATAGATTCGCGTGAAGTTGAGTAAAAAAAGAACAATTATAATTTTTTTTAATTATTGTTATACTCCTGCCTTTAAAAACGCATATGGTACAGGAATTTTGGAATTTGTAAAGAGGTGTAGTCCTTAGAAATTCGTGTAATAAATATAGCAGCCGAGTAATAACTTAAATTCAATGATGTCGATTCGTCGAAATATGATGCAATATATATTATAACAATTATCCTAAAGGAACGAGGTAGTGAATCATGTCACTTAATACTAAAAACGAATATATCAGGTTTATTAATAGCAACCAGGTTTGTAATGGATGCTAATATAACACATATACATAATACATTTGAATGTATTCGATTCTGCACATGTTCTGTTGCATTAAAAGGATTATTGTCCTTATTTCTTTGTACACATGCTTACATAATCGACATAAAAAAGTAAAATAATTGTTGAGTATTGCTACAACACGTTCATTACCTCCATAAAGGGAACCAGACTATCGCTATAGCCGTATAGTCAACGAATGGATGACGTAATTATGCGTACAGTCGGTTGGCGTTACTGGCGGCCAACATTGGCTCTGAATTCGGCACGCTGAGTACCTTTAGTGATGCAAGCAGAATACCAAGGTCGAGGTCGTGATACTTCGAATGCAAATGAGCGTAGATAACTCGCATTCTAACACCCTGTATAATAACAGTTTTCATCATACCCGGTGCCTGGGCCTCGCCGCCTCGCACCCTTCATTAGATACTTCGTCGGAGCTGCCTTTATTTTATTAGGCAGATATGTTGAGAAAGGAGGTTAATGTCGTCAAATTACACGCATTGTTTCACCTAGCCATCGCCATGGAAACGAAATTGCCGACGTTTGATACACAAGCGGCTATATGCCTGTCGAGTGACATTTTAAAATATACATAATATACTTATGAGTTACGTGTTGATGTATACTTAAGATATTTTGATATACAGAGATTGATTCCGTGAAATATGACGTAACAGAAATGATAACAGTAAGTATTGTGTATAGATATTAACATGCGGTTATGAGTAGCATGTATTTGAAATATGCGATAGTTTCATAAATAGTTATTTTAGATGTTTCAAATTATGTTCTCGAATAATATAAACTTATTATTAAACTGTATCACGGCTTTCGAATTTAATTTCTGAATGGTTATATATATACTCATGATATATATATTAATACTTAATGTATTATTCCTGCACATTATTTTAAATATTTACTAGGCAATCTATTTGGAATTTGATTAAACTCTAGATACATTTAGAAGTTTCAATAGTTTTATCTATAATAAAATACTATGTTATATAGTAATAGACATGTCTATGATAAAGTTGAAGTTATATAAAACAAAGGGTAAGCTACTAAGACGATTATAACTCAGGTGAATGAATTGTATTGATCACAACATGATAATACAGACTCAACCTAATATAGACATGTCTTGTTCAAGTAATTGTTTGAAGTTTACAAAATTGTCTGTCATTTTTTCAGCACCTGTATATTAATTACATTTTGGAGTATTTCTACAAACTTGCTTAAATTAATATAACGTTCAAAACTAAATCAAATGAACGAAATTATTTCAAAATGAAATGTGTTTGGTTATGTGATAATAATCTCTAAAATAGAGAGAGGACTTCTTCTATATCAGAGCGTAAATAAAAACAAAATTAATTAAACTGTATGTTAGTGCTGAAAGCATATAACTTTTCAATGGTGCGAACCAGTTCTCGAGTAACTTTCGGAGCTATTTGCGTGATTTTCCACTGTGGCGGCACAGACGTGTCTCTCGGGCCTAACCGTTTAATTAAAGGGCGACGGGGTGAGGCGGGAAACGAGAAGCTGGGCATAATAGGAGCGCAATATCGGATAGAAATGCGCGGCATGTAGGAATGTGCCCCACTCCACTCTTCATTCGCGAACGATTCGTGGTATTTTTTATTGACGACTCTAGCAATACAGTGCAAATAGTTCAACATTTTCTAATTTAACTTCTTATAAAATATTAAAAAGCAACATTATATTATGTTACTTCATGCAATGTGTGTTTTTTTAATATATTAAGATTGTGCCGCAAAGCAATTTAAGTCATCAGAAAGAAAGTCAAATAGATTCACTCAGACCAACAAACATCTCATAGACAAGATACGATGATATATTCCATCCCTGTATGCATAAAACGAGATATAATTTAAGGACAGTGATATATTTAGGAGCTATGCAACGTCTGGTATTTGTATTTTTAATTATTTGATTTATCTGAAGAATCAATTTATTTTATAAAAAAGTAATACATTAACAATTATAATTGTACATATTGCTTTCGACTGCAAATTGATCGAATTGTTGTCAGCTATATTATGTCGTATGTCACCTTATATTCATCTACTATGTGATGCGGCTTTATATACTTTGTTCATTATGTTGCTATTTTTTTCTGCGGAAAAGAGCCCAAGGGTTTCACATAGCACATTTTGAGTGAGACTTCCATAGATCATTAATTTTTACGTAGTATAAAAATAAACAGTTGGTTATCATTCACAGCGATCAAATAATTTTATTTATGTAATTATATATTGGGTTACAATTTTTATAAGATTCCACAATACAATTATACTGCGAATAGGACGAAATCATAATTAATTGTATATGATTTATTGAAAAATCTTGTAATATCAGAGTTGTATAGTGAGAGCAGATTGCGCACGAACACCCGACGGAGTGCATTTTAAACGGTGCGAATGGCGAAACCAGGGAATGAACGGAACGTGACACTACACTTACCACGCAACGTGAAAGCTAGACATCTTATTAACTCCTGTTATTTATAACTAAGTGTGTAATATTTCTGTATATAATACTTTTTAGAACGTAGTAATGGGACAAAATAACTATTACGATTAATATTAAGATTTTTTTTATTTTTTTTATTAATAATTAAATATTTTAACCAATCTCTTACAACTTTGGAGCATTTCATGTAATGTCGTTTGGGGAAATATTGAATTCGAAATAGCAATGCGAAGCACACATTTTCAGTTGACCCAAAATTTCCTACAAAATTCAGTAAGGCGATCATCGTCTAAAACTGTGTCGTATTTTTTATCCAATGTCTTAGGCATTGTAGAAGCCGAGAACGATGTCGCATTGTACTTGAAAGATGGCTTCGATTGAAGTAAAATAATCAATCTGACAGTATTTCTGCGATACAAACTCGAGATAAATAAAAAAGTATTCTTAGTACGGAACTTCGTTAAAAGTATAAATACCATCACACAATTGAAACATTGAAATATCATAAAACATGGGGTGTATGCAGTAGACACGTGAAGCATGAGAATAGCAGTTTACCTAAGTCAATTTCATTTTACTGCACACGATATAACTGTTGTATGAATTTTCTCAATCAGTTTGTCTCTTAGTTGGACGTCTTTCTATATTTTATATTTAATTTGATTTATACCATTTTATCAACATTGTAATAAAGTTCTGAAAGAGAATTGTGATAAGTCGTTTTAAAATCTGTAAAATGTGTATCGAACAGAAAGTGCATTAAAATGCAAGTCGATAAATCTATATATTATTTATTCGAAGTATTAATTTGTTCTGTATATGTTACAAGTTAAATCAAGTTAAAAGGTAATGCAAACAAAAGCAAGCGTCGCGTCCTTCACTCACAATGCTCTCACTGTTGCTCAAAGTTAATGAACCCCTATAATCCCGATCGTTTGTGTATTTTAACATTTAAAGTTTCTTAATCGAAATATCACAGGATACATTGACAACCAACTGAGATTCTGTAAAACTGTAAAACCGAGTGTATTCTTCGGGTAATATTTTGTCTTGGCGTAATTTGCCAATTGTAATATTATTTTCCTGCAAATTAACTGTGTTTTTGTATTATAAATAAATAAGTACTGAAATAAATGTGTACACAAAAATATCAGATTGGAACCAAAAACTTATGAGGCACATGTGAGAGGTTCTCCTGCCGTCCCTTTAAACACACGTGTCGTGTGGTCACGGGACAGAATGAGATAATTTTGTTTCCAGCGTGTTGAGAAAATGTATTTATTTTAATAGATTCAATTATTAAAATTTAACATGAGGTAAATTGTACTACTATCTGTAACTAATTAACAGAAGTTATAATTAAAATTATTTTCGTGATCACAAACTCGTGAAAGAAACATAGCAATTGCCCCGAACGCTCTATCTATTTGTAATTATCGTTGCATTTTTTTAAATTTAATAATGATAAACAATTGTTCAGTGTTCTTATACTATAGAATCGGAATTGCTAAATTTAATGTAATTAATGTGAGAAGCATTCAAGTTTAATATTATTTTGATAAGTATATTATGTCGTTATAACACAAAAGGTTTTATTTTTCAATGAAATATGGAGTTCTCACCGTTTCAAACATACGTATTATCTGATTAGATTGGGATATTCTTTTCATTTCACCTATTTCTATCGTTTTTTTTTTTTTTTTTTTTTTTTTTTTTCGGACTGACTATGCTATTGGCCTTTTTAGAGGCCTCTACAGCTTCACCGGACTACTAAGGCGAGCGCTTAAGGCACTCAGCCGATTTTGTTTGGGCAACTAGCTCAAGGGTGCGTGGCACACCTCGGCTTGGGCTGTTGCTGTTATCCTGGATCTAACCTAGCTAAACTATTCTAAGCTATTCATACATATATTCATTTGTGAATCATGCAATCGAAATTGCATGATTCACAAATGCATACGTGTATATCGGAATGAAACAAGCTAAACTATTCGATTCAGCTCGAAAAAAAGGGAAAAAAAACAAACCCATCCACTATGTGTATGTATGTGCACGTGTGGTGAGAGTTGATCTCATGTGTGAGTACAAGTGATGTAGGTGAGTCACTGTGTCGCGAAAGTGATATCTCGGGGGCTCCAACCGGGGACGACCTCGGCTCGAGATATCACTGAGAACCACGATGTGTGCGGGAACTAACTAACGAGGGATCCTTCTCTCACGGCGGCGTCAGAGAAGGTTACGCGTGCGTGGGCGCAAACACGCATATTAAAATATCGAATTTAAAGTTTACTGAACGGCGTCGGCGCCGGAATCTAAAAATAGAAATAGCAAAAATTATTATTATTACTTGATCGTTTTAGGGGAAGTGAGACGTAAATACACGGATTTACTCTGACTTATATGAGTTATTTATTTATTAACGGCGGCGCGCACGAGCCGTTGCAGGGTAGCCGAAATGGCTGGATACCTATGTATGGCTGTCAAGGGACCTAGAGACGGATTTCGGACCGTCTCTTCGTATGCCGAGATCTCCGAGATCTCGTGAAAAATGAGCAATTGACCTACGTAGTCAATGCTCGATAGGGAAAAGGAGTATGCGGGGTCGGCCTGTGAAGGCTTAGCCGCCTGGGATTTCGGGATCGGCTGAGACGCGGGCTTGGGAGCCCACGGGGCCTGAGGGGCCCGGTAGGGGCGGGGGGGCGCGCTAGTCGCGGGTACGGACGTTGCCGGTGCACGAGATGTGCTCGGCAGGCTCGGGAAGGACTCTCGGGATATGAGAGGCGGAGGTCGGGGGCGGGCGGTGGCGGCGGGCGTCCTAGACGGGGAGACCTGTCTGGGGTAGCGGGGGCGCTTTGTGCGCGGGGCGCGGGGACATCCGCGATAGTTCGCGGTATGGCCCTCGCCGCGGCACAAGACGCAGCTCGGAGGGTCAGAGGAGGTCGGAGAGCGGGAGCACTCCTTAGTGGAGTGGTCGCCGAGGCACTTAACACACCTGGGACGCAGGCGACAATTACGTGCGGAGTGTCCGTAAACCTGACAGTTGTGACACTGTGAGGGTACGGACGTTTTGCGCGGCGGCTCGACAATAATGCCGGAGAGGCCGCAGAGGGTCGAGAGATCGAAAATGGCTTTCCCTTCCTTGGTGCGGTCGAGAACGACTAACACCATATTGTAGGGTGCCTTCGTGCGCGGAGAGCGCATGCGGTGTACCTCACGAACAGAAATGTCCTTTTCGTTGAGGTCGTCGGAGATGTCATCGGTTGGGATTTCGGCGGGGACTCTACGGATGACAACTCGTAGTAAGCGCTCTTCCTCGAGCGAATGAGTGAAATAACCGAACTTGCTATCCCGAAGGAAACGAGTCAGGTTTTTATGGGCGGCAGGGGTCGCGACCTTCACCTGGATACCGACAGGGGTATTCACGGCGGAGGTAAAGGGAATCTCTGCTGTTTCCAGCATGTGACGAATCTCGACCCAGGACGCCTTGTCCTGGATCGTAACGGGGGGCGGTGGGCGGGGCTTCTTACTCGTGACTGCGGGTTCCGCAGCTTGAGGCGAAGCCGGTCTGGAGGGCGTGGATGTCGTTTTTGGCACTTTCGTGCCATCAACGTTGAGAAGTTTCGAGGGCTTAGGGCCCTCGTTATCAGAAGAGGGATTCGCGCGCTTATGGCGCTGGCGGTGCGAGACGGTGGAGAAGCCATCGTTCGCGGGATCTTGCTCCATATCGGAGCCCTCCTCGTCTGGGATGGGAGCGGAGGGGTTGTTCGCTTCTACAGCGGTCTGGTTTTCCTGCAAGAGTAGGGCGAAGGAGTTGGATATAGGAAAGACAGCGTTGGACGGGACTGTGGGCGGGGGACCTCCGTTTTGGAAGATTCGCGCCTCTCTACAGAAGCGATCGTACTCAGTGACGGCTGTCGGACAGCAGTTCATGACGAAATCGCGAAACCGAGCATGTTCGCGCTCGAGGGTGATTGGCTGGGCCATACCGGGGCCTGAGTGGGGATAGGGGAGCCGCGAAACAAACCTCCCTGCCTTAGGGGCAGGGGGGCGCGCCTGAACGGAAAATTACGGGACTATCCGAGTCCGGACCAAAATACCTGTGGGCGAAGTGCAATGCCGCACGGTATAGAGCCTACAAAGCCTAGAGGGAGAGCCCTAGCAATCCCGGGGCCGAGAACGCAGACCGGTAAACCGGGCTACGCCCAAACAGACACCCGAGGATGGAATGAGGGGATCAGGTGGGTGGGAGGGAGACACCGTGGACTTGACTAGGCGACCTCGCCAAGGCCAAGCTACCCAGGCCCGTCTGTCAATGCAGTAGGCCGCGGGGCCTACGGCGAGCGGACAGGTCGCTCCAACTCAGTTCGTTGTCTACACCGTTAGGTATCCGTGAGTTGGCCAGACGACTGGACTTTCAAAAGAAATTAACCCGGGTTCGCACCGAAAGGTGCGGTTTGATACGCTCTAAAGTCGAGCGCCTTACGATTGACAGTCTGTTATTGTACCAATTGACAACCTGTTACTATTGCTAGTAACGGCAAATGACGATTCGCGGCGGACACACACGAGTGTTCGTAACGCACGATACGCGACGATCAACCGGCACTAAACGCGACACACACGGCACTGAACGCGAAGAAGCGCGGCGCGACACAACGTAAACACGAAGCGGGCGACACGAAACTCGAAGACAGCACTGTGCGTAGGGCGCGCGGAGGACGACTGAACGCGAGCGAAGCGCGGACACGACTAACTGCGAGAGCGTCGGAGGCGAAGTGAAGCGAGCGCGAGCGCGAGAGCGAGATAGCGGATCGGACGGCGAGAGTAGCGGACGCAGCGGAGGCACGTCTGTACTCGACGACGGCCCGATCGGAACTCCACCATCTATTTCTATCGTCCCACTTATGGTGTTTTCATGTGATCCGTCCAGTCGTTGGAATTTTTGTGAATATCAAAATAATTAACTTACATTGTATCTCGGTGTGCATGTCATTTTTCAGAGAATCATATTATTTCATAAAAGAATCGCTTATTAAATCATTAAGCATGTAAGTGAAAAACGACAAAGTTAACTAGTTAAAGAAATTTTAAAAGGCGAATCAATACTTAAGGCCCATTTACAGCGCAGTCCATATATTTTTTGTTTGTTATGAAAAGTTTATGTAATGCTCTTCTTAATTCAGTACAAGAGAGTTGGTTTGGGATTTATGAATATTGGATTTGCTTACTTCCTATGGTACAGTATAGGTTCTGTGTCAAAGGCAATTACTGAGCGATATAACAAAGCAATGAACTTTTATTAATTGAAATCGAACTAGTATAATGAATTTGTGATTTATATTACAAAAACAGGTCAACAGAAAAGTTTTTCAATATGAGACCATTCTAAAAGCAGTGATTGCTGGAAGCGATTTATACTTTCCAAGAACTGTGAATAGTAAGGACGGATGACGGCGCGCCATTTCGCTTGCTAATTTTAGATTTCAGTTATCCAACTACCTACCTAATGTATTTGCACTTTACTTGGAATCACGACTTTGGATTTTAGCGCGGCTAGGTAAAACTCAAACTTTCTAAATTATGATTCCATTTACCCATTTCTTCTATTAATAATTTCAATGCAGATTTGTAAATGAAAGTAAAATACGTTGTCGATGTGATGTCGACATTGAATCATTATGAAGTAAATAAGGCTTACGCAACTCGACAGTGAAGTGGACGGATAAATCACTACTACCCACACTTAAACGTTGCAAGTCAAAAGTCCGGTTCATTTGCACCTACCTACGTTCACTTTCACGCCGAGCCCTTTATGCCAACTTACATATAGATATAGTATTAATAATTCATATAAGCTTGAACAAAAGAGTACACAAATGCGCATTCTGAAGTTAATCTAAGTCATAGGTAAGAGCTTAGGTTAGTTAAAGGTAAGCATTTAATTAAGTTATATTTTCAACATTCTATTGAAGGTTAAGGTAATGTGACACGCAAGCTTGTCTAGCACGCGATAGTTTGAAAATTTTCTATAGAACACCGAGTTATTATGATATACTACTATTATACTATACATACCTCTTATATGTAAGGTACATTTTTACGAATAGTATGAATTAATACGAAATAAGAACTGCCGATTTAAAGTAATACGTAAAAATGCACACAGGCAAACCAACCTAGTTAAATAAATATGAACTCATTGTCCGATGATTTTGCAAGCAATTCAGTTTGACCGTATCGAATGTATGACATAATCATTCTCGGTATTCAACGTGTAAATTAATGCAACCGTGTTGTTTTTAGGTACTTTATATTCATAATTTTATTAAATCTTTAGGTAGGCGTCAAGATTGTCTGAACACGATTATAAGCGTGTATATAAATGTGTTCAGTGTTTCAAGGTCACTTTAATGTCAGTAAATTGTTACCGCTAACGCTGTAGACGCTTTATATTCAGAGATCTAGTTGGACAATATAGAGTATATTTTTCAGACGTATATGTAAATTCTAGTTCGTAGGCACAACGTATTAGAGTAATAAGTTGTTTTTAATTAACACAACACGTAGCCTAATCAAACATGAACCCGTTCATATGGCGTAATGGAACGCTTAATCACGGGAGATGTTCCGCGAAGATCCAATAGGCGCGTGACGCTGTGTTGGGACGCGTCGCGGGTTTGTTTGATCAAACCTCGATTATTTACCGGTGACGACATCGCCAAGGATTCGGGATATGTCAACTAATGTAATACGAAACTCGGATGGATTTCAATTTTGTTTTATGGACGGTACGTGATACGTCATGTAGTTTTTACCTTCTATGCACATTTCTTCAGCGTAACATGAAACAATTCTATTTTGATGATTGTAAGGTAATCGTTTTTTCAAGTGAAAACTTCTTTAGGCGCGTTTAGCGGTATTTTTTGGTAGGAAGGTTTTTTATAATTTCGCGGTATGACATGCTAATAAGCATGACCGACCGTATTGCGCCAGACTAGCAACGCGTAGTATAAGAGCATGACTATGTAGCGTTCTTTATTGGGATATGAAATGATAGGCACGAGAGCTGCGAGCCAACTAACTGTTAATTACAATATAACTTTCTTATATCTAACTCCTTATGAATATGTGTGCGTGTTCACACAAGTACATATGTATACATCTAATTTTGATATTTTGTATTGAGTTGTATTTATCATATGTTTGATAAATTAATAATCTGTATCAACACTATATAATTATTATTCGGAGTGCCAATAGACGTGAAATACTAACGATAATTTAAATTTACAAAATATGAATTTGAAATAATTCACACTATAATTAATTTAAAAATTCAAGAGAGAACACAGTTTAAATTCCATTGTTTTGAGCTTTCACTTCTGTCAGTAGTCGTTATGACTGCCTCGACTTTTTGTTAATTTGCCAATTAGTAAGAGGTTAGCTATCTCTGAGGCAGTATCAAGTGGCTGGAACGAGTCCGTGATATGATATGAGACGAGAAGTAAACCTTTGGTGCCGGAATTCAACAGGACGAGCATTGCTGTTTTGCGAAATAAATAAAATTGTAGTAGTGATGCTTCCGTAGTCTAACTTGAACAGGTTCTAATTCTTAATTATTTATAACATTCAATGTTATGATGAAAAAAAAAAACTGCATGTATAAAGGGTAGGACTCCGAACCCTAATTTATCTGGTTTAACGTGAGTTATAGTCATCGACGTACTGAAATTGTATCTTTAACATAATGTATACTTTAAAAGTGTCTGTGTAATTAATTTTGAATTGATTTATTTATATTATTTTATTTGTATTTATATTAAACCGAATAACAAAATCATAATATATTCAGTGTCGTAACAATCTCTTGTAGTAGTTGTGAGTAATGCCGCCAAACGTTGTATAAATGACGTCGGCCATCGTGTCCTTGACTTCAGAAAGGCAATTAGAATTTTGTAATACAAGTTTTTGTTCCAAACTGCTAGACGAATGCATTGAGTCATTGAAGCCAATAGTTTCATGTATCGTCTGATTTTTTTAACGAAAATTGCGTACGATAATAATGTGAAGCTGTGTTATTTCGTGATCGCTCTTCAAGCAATCGCAACTCGTTCCGTTTGAAAATTATTTGTTTTTCATTTTACACGACAATCGTTTTTAAATAATGAAAAAATGAGCCAATCAGTAACATTGTTATCTATATTTTTTTAATCTAACGAGGAATTCCCCGATCCGTTCTAATCTATTTACACCATTTATAATTTTATATTATGTAAAATAATGTTGACAAGATTAATACAGTTATAAAATAATTGTACACACAATAATTTAGTGAATAGGAGGAAAAAATTGTACTATTTTGCTCTCCATCTCGCGTTCTCTGACGGTAGATAAGGTATACATATATGTAGATACAATTTTTAATAATATATATATCCGAAAAACATATGGGCATTATATCGAAAGCAGATTCTATAATCAGACAGCAGGCATGGTATTAAAAGCAGTGATTTTTATCATAGCTTAGGAGCGATGGGACGCGTGGACACTTTTGCTGCATTTCGCATTATCTATCAGATGGACTACTATTTAACAAGGTTTCAATCTTCAATTCATCGATGATAAGACTTTACTCTGTGAATTTACAAAAACCTCTATACCCTAGCGTTAATACCAAATATGAATTGGTTAAAAGCCACAACTTGAAATTCAAGAACGGTATTTTTAAGTTCAGTATCGATTTACATACAAGTAGATGTACTAAATTTTATTTTGTTCATCAACAACACAGATAAGAATTCACTGGAAAACAGACCCAGTTTCTAATATTCCAATTGGTTGTAAAAAACATATTATTTTGAAACACCGTAGACAACGCGGGAATATGGAATATTGCCAAATCCGATATGAAGAAAGCAATAGCGGTGACTTATAGTCGTGCGAGCTGTGGGTGGCTATAAAAATATACAAAGTAAGAAACGTGTTTCGTCGCCGTCAGGTCAGGGCATGTCGTCGCCGACGGGACGGCGCAAACGCTGCAGCGAATTCGCTGAGTTAGCTATATGTAGGGTTCAAATCGACCAGTTGTATTGTAACTCATGGCTTCAATTTAGACATTTCTAAATACGCTATTTACATAGTGGCACTTTATGGAACGTTGGTGTTATAAAGTTCCAATAAAGTATTCAGAATATAATTCGGGATTTATTGTATTTCCAGAATATATTAAAAAAAACTACCTTTACCAACTCTACAATACTAATCATAAATCGCAAAAAAAACGTAATTTTTGTCGAAAAAGTGTTTGTACAATTTTTTTTCTCTTTTGGATCATGTTATTCCGTTTAGAGCGTCAAAGTAAATACGGCAGTATGAGCAAACGGGAAATGAAAGACATATTTTGTCATTTAGCTAGACCAATTTAAATATAACGAAGCAAATCGAAGAGCATGAAGATAATCTATGATTTTTATTAACAAAAATATGTGATTCTGATACGGTTCGTTGTGATACACGATAAGGTAAACAACTGCGGGCTATGCAACGGTCGAGGCATTTGTTAAATGCGACAGGTTTAATTTTTATCGCGTCCATTTGCCCGAAATACCACTCGTGTTATCACGCTATACTGCCGCGACCAAGCTGATAACGCTCTGTATGAAACGCAAGTAATCGATGTGTAAATTTGTCTGCTATCAATTTTTGCAACGTTTTCTGGAGATTGATTTCTAATCTAAATATCTATAGTACCTTGTACGTTATGTGTTTTGCGTTATGTGAATGTTTTGATATAATAATTGTTTTTAGAATATACCCGATAAGTGTTGAAAATTCGAGGATTATGATCCTTTCCTATGATAAAGAACTAAATTTTGATGGCTAAATCGAAAATGTTATTTTTTTAATATATGTAAATGCAAAGTAAATAGAGACGTCGAGTCATGGTACTTGCTCATTATGTTAACGCGATGTCAATTCCCTCACAATAGTAGACGGAACGCGGCGGCGACTACGGGGGCGACGGCGGTGTCGGCGACAGCGAAGTGACGTCACTCGAAATCAGCCTTGGAATTGAGGTCGGCGAGCGGAATGGCGGCGAAATGTCGCCTTGAGGGGTTGTTTCTCATTCGAATGGAAAATTGTAACTGCATGAGTTTTTAAAAAGTTTGATATCATCAGTTACGTACATTTAAATTATAAAATCGGATTTGCATAAAATAAACTACTCACCTTGATACTGTCATAGCAAGCAGTAACTCTTCCATTCTGCACCTCGACGGTAGCTGGCGGGTGAGCGAATTTGCACTCTGTGTCAGGTCGCGAGCACTTATTCCGTTGAAATTCCCTGCACACTTCAAGCTGCAGCCAACGGGAGTCCTTTCCATTAAGCAGGCTATTCATGTTCACCATGGTGGCCATCGTTGGCACTGTCGGTGAAGGAGAGTAAAGGCGCGCGCGATTACGCTGAACGGGTGCGGCGCATAGGCAGCGGCGGTAGGCGAGCGCGCCCGCGCTCTCTTTGCGTGCACTCTCACACACTACACTGCTTTATAAGATTTATTCCTGCGGCCAATGGACGTGCTCGAACAACTTCACTACCACACACTAGGTACTACACTATCAAGTTCCTTTTCCACGCAGATACACGCGCGGACACGATAGATTTTTCTTAATTATTGATTAATCTTACAATTAGGTTAGAATGAAAGACACCGACGCTGCAAGCTTATTTAGGCGAGTATTAAAATATTAATATTATCACACGCGTTCTTATCGATGTTGACGGTTGAGTTTAGTAGAGGGCGAGCGGTGCTTGGTGCGCGAGCATTGCGATGGCCGGTGCAGGTCTGGACAGGCGACGGTGGGGCGCGAAAAAAGCTATATTAGCGGCTCGGCGGTCAGCGAGCAAGCCGGTACGGTGCGGGGCTCAACTCTGTGAACAACAAAACACACTGGTTACTCTCCGGGCGTTCGGCCCCGGAGCCAAGCACAAGCGGCTACCGGGTTAGCAAGCATCGGCGGGAGCCGCTCTCAGGCCTGCGCCAGGTGGCGCCTTTCCAAACAAACTCATACTACAGACAACACATCTTAAACAATGTTCAGCTCTCATACTATTACACTGTTATTAGCCAGCAAAAAGGCACAATTTAAACAATGGAAGATGTGCAGAAAATTATTAATTTTTATAATATTCCATTTGGTTGATTTAAAGGATCGCTGTGTTGTTACACATACGTATAGTGTTTTACAATACAGAAAATGAATAAATAATAAACTGTATGTATTCTAAAATTCCATATAACGATGCTAGGAAATCATATAGTTGTACCTCGAAAAACAAAACTTTAAAATTCATATATTTAAAATTAGCAATGGTTCACGACTTAGTCCAAATTAAGTAAAAATATAAATTTAAATAATAATAAAATTCAACCCAGCGCCGCCCAGTGGCGAGGTATAGTAAAATGGATAGCATATAAACTATTTCAAGAATGACATAAGCGTCTGTATACAAAGTTTCAGAAAAGCCGTCAAGGCCGTTTTAAAATCAGGATATGCAAAGAGACAAACCGATAGATATACTAGACAAGTAAATAAGCTAATAAAAATGTAATATCTTATTCATGGTCAGCTTTTATAATCGATATATATCACACAGTTTCTATCCTAGCCAATTAATTTAGCCATTAGTTTGTAGGAGTTTGTTCGTAATCGTAAATATAAAATTGTGGGCACTTAATTTATCATTTACGTAAACTTCAAAAAAACATAATTGTAAAGGACAAAAAAATATCATATATCTGTTTTTAATATACTACATCCTGATGGTCGTGTCACTAAGATAAACATCCATCAACTTCTTTGAACGTCTTTTAAAATCAAATAAACAAAGGCCATCTTTTGACTTTTTCATACTCTTCTAAGCTGAACATACTAAATATAAAAAATTCCATGAACCGATTTCGATGAAACAAAAACCTATATGTTGCCCCACGCTACGTATAAATTACATGCGAAAGATCCATGAAAATACACCGAATAGTTGTAGAGATTAACATTTTGAAACAAAGTTTTAATATTTTTTATAGATTATTAAAAAAATTACACTGCCAAAATTAAGTGCAATCAATTTTAAGAAATATATTATTAATGTTAGACACGGGAGTTTTACAGTTTTATGATAGTGTAGATTTCAATAATTTTTAGACTAGATAATGTATAATCTTAATCTTTGGACATTGTTATGTTAATAAAAATATATTTTCTAAAGCAACTGTTATACAAGTATCAAAAATAAACGCGAGCCGACTAATTGAAATATATCAAGAATGTTTTTATTTTCTTAATTATTACCAAAAATGTTACACAGTATGGTCGATCTTATAAATAAAGTATGTCTAACATTATGCACTTAATTATTCAAAATTGTCACATTGTAAGTATAAATATGCATATATCTTCGTTTATCCTTAATACTCTACGGGTATATACGTAATTACCTATTACGAAAAAATAAAAAGAAAATTTATACGTCCAACGTTACCATATATCATATAAGCAGAGTAATAATATACGTATATTGGCAATAAGAGTCCGAGGAATCATCAAGAAATGTGTGGGCGCTTGTAGGGGCGTAACAGTCGTGAGTTCCGAGTTGAGAACAGGGAAAAACTCGTGAAACCAAATCCTATCGTATTGCGCTATTTAAAGCATAACCCGGTTGAAAATAGCTCGTGTGAGGCTACAGCGAGTCCCGCTCTTCTGCTATGCATATAAATCTCAAATTTTATTTTCGAGATAGATGCAACGGCTTTTTTATCGCAGCGTCGCGTCGGATGCGTCGCACCACGTACGTCAATGATAAAAAATATACCAATAGTTTGTTTTCGTTGGCGTTTTTATCACGTTTACGAGTTTGTTGAAATAATTCTGAAACGTTGTTAAGGCGACAGTAATTACTTTTATTACATTGAATGAGCGAACTAGAGCACCGATTACTTGTTGTGTAAATTAGCTGGCGTGAAATTAAATTGGTCATTGTAACAAGGAAACAGGTAACAATGATTACGAAGTTCTGTGGTTATGCGGATCTAAAAACTAATTGGACAGGGAATCATTGAATTATTAAGTTTAGTGTTTATTATTATATAAACTATTAAACGTAACTTTTATTAATATTCAATGATTAAAAGTAAGAAGTTTTATTCACAAGTGTTTATGAAATTTGTTTTACAAGTAATGTAATGAGATACAAAATATTTTTACATTATTTTATTAAGCGACTTTAATTTATCGAAATATTTTTTTTTACCTAGGAGAAGGGGTACCATCTTAGGTGATAATTATATTTTTATATAATATGAGACAAATAAATTTGAGTACATATTTCAAATATGTTGTGTTCGTTTAACTTGAACACCGATAACTGGAAAGTTTTGTAGATACTCGACACGCACGGAGAAGACATTCAATAACCTAGTGAAAAGATTACGAAGAGCAATCAGACGGAAGCGAATCTAAATAGGAATCTCGTGGGAGCGGTCCGGAGTAAAGGCGAAGGAGGGAGGCAGAAAACAGTCGAGCGAAGATCCTTTGTGAGAACGGCGATTCGATCAAGTTAGCATCCAGATATTTTATTATGCTTTAATAAGCATAGAAAAGTGTAGTAAAGTAAATAAAATAATAATCGCAGAGCAATGACGAGGTGACCAGACTGCTCGTCCGCCTCCACAGTCTTGACCGGGATTCGAACCAGGATCTCCCACCGTCGACAGGAGGGCGCTCTGACCACTAAGCTATCAAGACAATCGGAATGCGACGCGCCTACCTGGAGACCTCTCAAACAATGAAAAAAAAAATCAATCCTATTAATTTTTTTTACTACTTTACTACACTTTTCTTTACGTTTAAATATTTTTCGTAAATCAAAAGAGCACCCTATATTTAGACTGCACTAGAGCGAAAAAAAGTTGCACAAAATACGGTCTGAAACTTAAAAGTGAACGTATAGATTATAAACCTTGGAAGGTTTTGTAATAATATGCGATTAAATTCAGTGAACAGAAATTGGGGGTAAGGTCACGTACGTGGTGCTGTATTCCGATTGAAAGGAACCGTAGTTGCCTCTATTATTACTTAGATAATTAAGTTTTATTTTTCTGCATTACAAAATAAAAAAAAAACACTTAGGTCATATTCTGTAAGACAGATCAACATTTCAATGTAATAGGTGCAGGACGCTTTAAAAGAGATTTTGCAACCACTGCAGTTATTTTGTCATTTTTAAGATGAATTAACAATACTGGTATTTCAGTAAAGGCTCTTATGTAATTAGACCCGAACAATAATTTATCGAGACAACAAGGTTAATGTAAGAGGCGGAAAACGGGACAGACATGATCGTAAAGTGACCTTGGACAGTAGTGTCGCGCTCCACCGCCGGCGTGAACAAAACAACCACCACTTTTTCTTTAGACATGCTTCATCAAAGCTACAATGCGACTTACTTATCTAAGGCGTTTTTAATGTAACAAATTTATTACGAACTAGCTTCAATTTACAACTTCGCTCATTTTGTAATTTTTTTACATAAAGCTCGATATTACAATTTTTTCAAACGTTCAATTTTATTCTCCTTGCTTAGTAACCGACAATGAAAATTATCATGATACACAATATGTTCTACGTTACTTTTAATTCATCGGACTGTCATTTTGTGTTGACCTCTTTAATCTCAGCCTTTCTTATCTAAATTAGTAATCATATATACAAAACTTATGTATTTTTCGATGTTTATAAAGTACTATTACTATTGAATTTCGTTTTTATTTTGTATACAAATTTATTGATATTATTATTTCAAATGATTCTTTCTTTTCTTTTCTCATTTAAGATAAATAGGGATAATTAAAGTAAAAGTTAATATTACTCCTTTATTTAGCTTTCAACATAAATTGTCGAATAACTTAATGCGGCAAACAGTTGAGGCTCCTTTTATACCTTATTACATTAGATTAATATAAAACTATTCATAAAAAATACACTTTTTTTAATTTTGAAAGACAAATAATATCACATGGTCAACGAAATTTGTGTAAATCTCAATTACTGTAAAATGTTTTGCCACAGTCTATATGTTACTTGAATATTCATTACAGTGTATATACAAAGGAATTCATCACAATATTGTATATACAGTAAGTACTTCATGTGGTTTTTGTAGTGAAAATAGAAAATTAAGAGTAATTTAACGATTTCAAATCTATCTGTGTTTTGATTTTTGTACAAAATTTTTAAAAATAATTAATTATAAGCGCTTATCATTATCATTACATAGTATAAAACAAAGTCCCCTACCGCGTCTGTCTGTCTGTCTGTTCGCGATAAACTCAAAAACTACTGAACGGATTTCCAAGCGGTTTTCACCAGTGGATGACGTGATTCAAGGGGAACGTTTTGGTATATAATTTGTCAAGGATTTTTTTATAAGCAGGGCGGGACAACGTCTGCCGGGCCCGCTAGTTATAAATAAATTATAAGTTTATTGTTTTCTATCATTATGGAAAAATTGTGACCAAACAAAACATCGACCAAAACTAATATCGGGTTCTTACTATGTCTAGTAGTAATGGCTTCATAGATAAAATGAAATTCATTTATGTATATGTTGTATAAATTTGGAATACGGTCCTTTTGCTGTAGTTTAATGTAAATTTAATGCAGCTCCCGCTAAATGATTAGTCGGGCACGTAGGTAAACCATGACAGGGCTTAAAACAAAGACTATTGTTTAACATTTGCGAATCAAAGGAGATCGTAACTATAGCGCTACTCGTGCATTCGAAACACGCTCGAGGCATATTTAGCAGTCTCCTGGGGCGATAGTACAGACTATTAATTAGGAAATGAAAAATTAAAAGTGTAAATTTCCGAGGCGCGTAAATTACTGTATTTCAGTGTTACGGCACAGTAGCCGTTAATGAGCTGCTCGCCTTATCGATACAGATGTTGCATAAGAAAAGTCCCTGACTTACAACTTAATAAAAATTGGTTGTCTGTAAAGTTGGTTTACGGACGATAATTTTACGTGATAACGTCATAAGAAAACATTGATAAAAATTGCATACTTTTATGAATTGAATTGAATTATTCTATATCGCGCCTCTCTATCGCTTGTTCCGCGCTCTCGGTTGCACGCTCGGTTCAGGCGGAACGTGACTACGAGTCATGCTTTTTCGTGCATGCAGCCCGAGTTCATTAATTTATGACGTTATCAGGTCAATAATAAAAACTATAAAGGAATGTTATTATTTACGCGTTTTAACATAAACCTGTGATTATTATCGACTATCTCTTGTGAACAACAACATGTCAGGAAGTGAGTCATTCTGAATTTCAATATTACAGTCGCTGATTAGATGATAATATATTCTATTTAAAAGGTTATCGCATATATATAGTATGGATATCGAAAACAAGAAAAATAAGCAGTAGCACGACGCGAAATCTGATGTAAATAGTGATATACAACTCACTTTCTCAAACATTATGTTATCGTTTGAAAGAATTTTCGGATTTAAGTAACTAAGTATATCCGAAAATATAAGCAGTACAATTTTTATTTTATCATTACATAGTATAAAACAAAGTCCCCTACCGCGTCTGTCTGTCTGTCTGTTCGCGATAAGCTCGAAAACTACTGAATGGATCTTTATGCGGTTTTCACCAGTGGATAAAGTGATTCCCGAGGAACGTTTTGGTATATAATTTGTCCAGGATTTTTTTATAATCAGGGCGGGTCAACGTCTGCCGGGCCCGCTAATTATTACATAAATTAAACTTTATTATTTTTTTACAAAATTAAGAATCTGTTATTAATTAATGGTTGATTTGGTGGTGTAATCATTTACTTCAGCTATGCCTAATCCAAATAATTTCACCGCGATAAGATAATCCTGATAACAACAAGGCTTATCGTTGTCCGTTTTGGTCTCGTTCTATATGTTTACTGAGTTACATTACGGATATTATAATGTTACCTTTACTAATTTTATCGAAAGTATTAAGTGATTAAGTTTTATGTGTTCAATATAATTATTTGTACAGTTAAAATAATATTCAAAAACACAACATTTTAGGCCTTTTTCTTTATCATGTTAAAATACAATAACTGCAGAGCGAGCCTTTTGTTTGCAGAGGTCTGTGTATTATGGATAGCAGGTAGAGAGACGGACAGCTGTTATAGTAACACTGCAAGGATTTTAAACTTAAAAAATTATTCTCTCTTGATATTTGATTTGTGAAATAAATATCCATGAAAAAAAGTCATTACTTTACAGTCAAACATTTAAATGATTTTATTATATCACAATTTAGATATATCAATAGATATTTAGCCTAAACAAGAAATAGATAGGATTGAGTAACGAATCCGAAAGTCGAAAAGATTGAGAGACAGATTTCTCCTAGTAAAATGAGTCAAAATAAAGGAGTTTCTTTTTAATGGTTTAACATTTCTATTTTTACTTTATATTGAATTCCTACTTATTCATATGCCTATTATATAATTGTAATATTACTAAGATATAAGGACTTTACACAATGTTAAATAAATAAACTTGCAATAATTAGAAAATAATGTGAGAAATAACATTACCTTGGTTACTTTCAGGCATACTTCCTATTCCTTTGGTAGAATCAGAAAGAACCTAGATACTAATACTATATTGTCGACGTCTGGAAATGACGCCTCTCTCTGTGCATCCACCAAAAACAATTGTAACTTTATGTTGTTATGTAACATGTCGTTATGTTGTCATAATCAAAAAATATGGTATGTTTTATGAAAAGATAAACCAGGTCGAGTTTCTTGCCGGTTCTTCTCGATGACTGGGTTGTTTTCCGAACCGGTGGTAGTTTTGACGTTCCTTCTCAGGGCCTAAATTGAATAAAGAGAATTTTGATTTGATTTGATTGACTTGGTTTTTATGGCATATATTACTGTAATGGACATCATCCTCTTAATGCTACTAGCAGCTCGTCCATAGTTACGTTTTCGAAAGAATTTCAAAAACTAGTGTAATGTCAACCCATTGATCCTATAGATCTCGAACAGTAGTAAACTTATCCAATCGACGTTCAGATCGAGGTTATCTTTTGTCAAACCTTTATCACATTTTTATAACTACCTCAAAAATAGGCCTTCTTTTCTCACTATACCATAACCTTTTAGTACTCTCGTTATTTGAAAGAAATACACTAGCTAGTAGTAATGGACCAATGTAAGCGAAATATGAATATCGTAAATATCATTCCAACCGTAAGGGAAAACACGCATTTATTATATTTCAAAATAGTGTGTATGTACCAAAGGCTGAAGG
The DNA here is from genome assembly GCA_036509395.1 of Antheraea yamamai. Classification (NCBI taxonomy): domain Eukaryota; kingdom Metazoa; phylum Arthropoda; class Insecta; order Lepidoptera; family Saturniidae; genus Antheraea; species Antheraea yamamai. The sequence goes on from AP028427.1 coordinate 8,889,558, forward strand.
AAAAAAAAATTAAATCGATTTTATTCTTCTGAGATGATTCTAAAACAAGAATAACGTGTCAAACTTGATAGCAATTATAAATACAGTGTAAAATCTTTATAACGTCATTCGTTATAACGAAACAACTTTCTATAACGTAGAAATTCGTTCAATTTGGTTGGTTTAGAAAACAACCATTTATTTGTTCTCTTCTTCCGTATAAGGAAAGCTCTTTATAACGAAAAAAAAGGCTCGGTCTCTTGAAATTCGTTATAAAGAGTTTACACTGTAGTTGGAGCGATAGCTAATAATGCCCTGTGTTCTTGAGATTAATTCTGATCCCAAGATCGTTATATGTAAAAAAGTACATATCCGAATAAATAAATATCAAGTCCCGAATATGTATAAGCGCATCATTTCCAAACCTATTTGACTAATTATTTTCTTCTTGTGTTGGTATTTCTCAGAAGATTTTTGTGACAAAAAATGTAGGAAAAATCGTAACGTAAAAGTAAAAAAAAACGTGTCAAAAAAATCCATATAAAAGTGAGTCGGACAGAAGACAGTACGGATATCTTCAAAAATATTGACAGAATTAACAGATTGATGCTCAGTTGCAATTTTATTTAATTACAAGGTCCGTACTTTAAATGAAAGATTAGGTCTCATTTTCTTCGTTAGGGTCTTCGTCGGGTGCGGAGCCGGACCGACGTAGAATATAAACGTTTTCGATATAAAACTTCTTTTGATAATAATTATATTGAAGTGATTTATTAAAAGTCATAGAATATCTAACTCTCAAATCACTTATTTCTTGAGAAAATTGCATATCTATCCCAAAATGGATTAAAATTGCCCCGAGAACATAAAGGTAAAAAGAAATTATGTTAAACAATTAGCAATTATATAATGATTTTTACATCCATTTATTATTACTAATCTCAGAGGCTCTAAACTATTAACACGTTAAACAATTTATAGCACGAAAATCACAGATTTTGCCTATAAATGATATACATTAAATTCTGGATATTTTGATACTTATTTCAAATTAGTATTTATTCGATTTTCACGAATTCTATATGAAACACACGTCCTTTTTTAGTAGGATTTCGGTGTAGTCTGTTATAACGTTTTTTAAAACCATTTACATTTATGACTTTTGTTTATTAATTTATAACATAACTAGCGGACCCGTTAGACGCTGTCCTGCCCCGACTATAAAAAAACCCTTGACAAATAATATACTAAAACCTTCTTCGTGAATCACTTTATCCACTGGTGAAAACCGCATGAAAATCCTTTCAGTAGTTTTTGAGTTTATCGCGAACAGATAGACAGACAGACAGACACGGTAGGGGACTTTGTTTAATACTATGTAATGATAGACATAGTTTTATATATCTTATCGTCTATTGTATACTAGATGGAAACGTTTGTAAATAATATTATACATGTAATTCTGTATAACAAAATTTCGTCCATGAAGTCTAGGGTTTCAAATGTGTTAACGCTAATCCTGTAATTACTTATATTCAAAGAATATTTGGATTTACGTGGAACAGACATGGAAATATACTTTTTATTCATTTACTGATAAAATAAAAATTCGCAGGAATGTATCTTGCTATATTTTAAACCAAATAAATGTATTATGTATCAATTCCTTATTATTATGACGCATATGGACGACTGATAAATATTTCTTATAATTAAGATTATTTTTGATGTATGTATTGTAACTTTATTTACGTTTAAAGATGTTAATTCATATCTGTACCTATTATTAGTGCGTATACATTAAAATACTTAAATTCCTTAGTCAACTTATAATTATATCTAAAAATTACTTAATATTACAATAATAGTACTTTTCTGTGTCATAAGTAATCACGAGAATTCGGGCTATTTGAAAGGATTATTTATTCAATATAAGAAATTAAGTAAGAAGGAACTAAAGTTCCACCGAAGGATTACGGAATAGTTCTACTTAGCACAACTTTTGGATTATGGACAATCTCTATGAAAGTTACAACAAGAGGTATACGGTGTGAGTAGTACGACTTTGTCTGAAGCGAATAGGTCCAAGGTGGAAGCTTTCATGCGGACTACCATGATATAGCGAGTGGACCAATCCAGGATTACTCGAGACACTGTAAACATACCACCCGCTCCTAATGTTGTAAAATTTTCAGTCGAATTTCGGAAGTCGTAGATTTGACACCGTCCACAAACAAAGGCACCAGCCGAAGCGGAATATAATGCACGACCGCAAAATTTCACTATCTTTTTCACAAACTTCCACGTTGAGCACTTTAAACGCGAGTTCCGAATTTCGACGTAACTATATCGCATAAGGTAAAAGAATGAGCGGTAACACTTACATGATGAGGGGTAAACAAGCCGGGTAAAGGGAATGTAAATGTCCGTATGTTAAAACATAGCGATTTGCACGTAAGTTAGGAGAAATATTTTATCGGTAAGGTATAGGTCGCGTTCGCGGCCACAGCAGGGCGGCACGCGTCGTGATCGGGGCACGAGTGCGGAGCACAGAGCGGCGCAAATCACACAAGCACAAGCAGAGTCGGCGGGCGACTGACGGGAGGCAAGTAACGCGGCGCGGGGGTCACCGCTGCGCGCGCACCCCTCAGCCCTGCCGCATGCCCCGCGCCGCATACCCCGCCCCGCGACTGACGCCAGCCGGACGCCTTATCACACCACGCGGCGCGCCGCTGCTTCCTTTCTCTTCATGCAGTTGCGAGCTTTTCGCCACTTCCGCCCGCCCCGTCGTTTGTGTAGTTTTAGCCGGTCATTATGTTGCATCCATTATTTCCACTCCTTGATCAGTCTGATCGTACCCACGAATATGTTATGCAATTCTTTATATAGATTCTTTAAAACAGATTTATTGATGCATGTAAAATAACCATATAAGACAATAGTAGACACATGAAAGATTAGTTCTTGGGGCGCAGAGAATAAAGCATGTTTTTTTTTATATTTATTGCAAGTCTGTCTGTAAGTTAGCAATATGGTCGGTAACCTGTCTATGCTTTCTGACTCAGACACTCGGGTGACCAGACGGAGAGGGGAGAGCCGAGTGCAAGCGAGCGGGCAACACGTACACGCTCCCCAGCGAAGAGCGGCGAAAGTGCGCTGCAGAACAAGTTTGCACGCGGCGCGTGACCCACCCGAGGACACGCTTACTTGAGCCAGTTTTCAAAGCAATATAAATCCTAATGCAGATAATTTAGTGGTAATAGCTGCTACGTTTCAACTTAGAAATAAAATCTACGTTTTAGAAGTATTGAACCTTATATATTTATAATAGGTAATCATTAAAAATTAATGTTGAGTATGCCGAAATATTTTTCAACAATAAAACTCGTTTACCATTGACGATGTTATATTGTTGTATTATAACAATATAATAACTATAAGTACTGTAGATTATGTAATGTGTATGTAAATTTAGTGCCAGTCGTTTGGAACGTTTTAAAATAAGACCTTTATAATGCGAGCCTCTCTCTAATCGATGAACGAAAGCGCTAGCGCGGGCGCGGGTAGCGTAGTCACGAATACTTTCAAAGGCAACGTGAACTTAAATTACATAGATTTTATACGCTTTAGTTTAACAATATTGCTGTTGCCTTTGTAAATGAAAAAATAAAACCTTAAAAAGTATTTTATTGAAGTAAAACGTCACTATAACGCATACACTTTTTAAATTAAATGAAGGTCACTATACTATCACTCAAAGACTGTATAATCATAAGGATTTTGTAATAAGTCTAACAATCAGTACAAAAAATGTTGTAAAGAAGTTTCAATTTAACTTTTTACAATTTTATATATGGTAACCTTATCAATACTTAGTTTTTGTAGCGCGCACTCTACGAAGCGTGACGTACAAAGCTCGTTTATACGCTTCTTATAGCTGTCTGATTAGTAATACCTAGCCGTTTTTATTGGCTATATTCTTAATAATCCCGTGTGGCAAACAATATTTTGTTCTGTGGTCAATGCCCAGGATAAGCACAGTTTAATAAAGCACGTACCAGCCAAATATTCTAGAGATTAATTTCATTTATTTAGATTATTATATTATCACATACAGTATAATTCACTACAAAATAATAGAATTAGGAAAGTACGCAACGCTAGCTTTTTCAATTGTTATAAATGTTGTCCTTTTAAGTGAATAGTTACTTTCATAAAAGATAGAATAGATAAATCTATCAGGTCGGTATATTTGAACATTTAGTATTCTAAATGTAGTTTCAATTAATACATAAGAATATTTAAATACTTTAATATCTAATTCATAGGCTCGTAACAGACAGGTAAAACCGTAAAGTTCTAGAGTGTAGTAAAACTAGTTACTCCTGAAACTAATTTTAATAGGGTAAATATACTAAGCGCACAAAAAACAAGTCTACGGACATCGCCAATACCCTCTCCCCCTGGGAGGTCGCCTCCGCGGACAGTGAATTCAGGAGGGACAGGGCATCCACCGTGGAACGCCCTGGCTGAAAGCCAAACTGCGCGTCCGCTAATTTCGGCCCCACTCCCGTCAGGTGCTGGACGACCCGTGAAGAAACAACCCTCTCCAGTACCTTCTCAGTGTCGTCCAGCAGGACGAGGGTCCGATACACGGACGCGCAGTCCGGGGGACGGCCCTACTTCCACAACAGGTAGAGCCGCCCTAGCTTCCAGGGCTTTGGGAACTGTCCGACCGACAGACACCGATCGAACAGCCGCTGAAGTCATCTCCCAAGATGGTCCAGCGTCAGGGCAAGCACTCGACCTGGTACCCTATCAGGGCCGGGTGCTCTCCGTCTCCGTAATTTGTCACGGAATTAAAAATGTATGGTGTAGAATCAAACTTAGTTTATTTACCCTTTAGCATAAAAGAGATTGAGAAAAGTACACAGTAATATGTACGTGTAAAAAAAGACAGCGCTTTTTTGTTATTCCCTCTACAATGTTTTAAGTGTTTTTTATTGTATCACTGGTATGTTGTCAAGTTAAGTATACTTAGACACAATATTATTATTAGGAGAAAAAACTAAATTTATTTATTTAAAAAAAGGAGAAATTAGTTTCTAAAAATATTATAAATATAGGTGAAAATCGCAATTGCTTGTAGATTTATTTTATATATATTTTTAATATATATGTATTGCTCTAATAACAATTGTCTTTGCAGTGTGAATAAATGTAGTAATTTTACGACTAATCGCTCCTTTATAAGGCAAATTTTCTTCTCAGATAGTGTAAAGTAAATTGCACTTTAATGTTTGTAACCGAACTCTGTGGCTTCGCATGAACTAGATAAAGAAAAGATTGTTCATGTTAAAAATAGTTAGAGACCATGAATAACTCGTTTACATGTTAATGTGTTAATTAGCAGATAGTAATAAGCCATAAGTAACGTTATATCACACTAGCCTATACTACGATGGAAGAAAAGCATCGCTTTGAATTTATATTACATATTATCTCGGTAGATGGCGGCCGGCATTCTCCATATATCCAGAATCTCAATGTGCTACATAAATTTGTAAAATAAGCATAAGTCACACTCGTTTTTAGATAAAAAGATGAAATTTAAGCACCTAATGAGAGGTCAATCGTATTAATAGCTTTCCTCGAATGACGTAATAGCCAGCCCGCGCTTCATAAACTCCAAACAAAGTAAAAAGTATATGAATTAAAATTTCATTTGTAAAGTATTTACACTTTATATTAATATGTTTGTTAGTATGAAAAACTGCACAAAATCATTTCTTATTTGAATACAATCGACAGAACAATAGGTAAAATGCACCTCTACAAGACGCTGGAGGATGCGCTCCGCTGGCAAAATTCGGTACCCGAGGCAAACGATTTAGTTCAACGACCTGGCGTTCATCTTGCGCCCGCAAAAAATGCACTGGCCCGTCCCACGTCGAACACAGTTCTTCTCACACACACTTACGTATACCTACAGTACAGACAGACAGTACGTACCGAGAACACGGTTACCGATCGCCACACGTGTAATCGTATACGGCCCCTCACTCCTTGTACGGATACTGGAGAACAATTCGTGAACAATATTTATTGCTTACATGGTCTTACCGAGGCAGCAAGAACATCTGATACCTCTCTGAGGATAAGTAGTCGACTGTAGTGACTATTCCATGGAAAGATATTCATGATGAAATAAAGAGAGCAATGATAAAATACGGAATGGTATTGCACAGTAATCCTAATATTTAAGTCGATGACCTTTATTTTAACTTAAATATCATTCGCAATCTTAAGTTACGGTCGAGAGACCAATTGTTCGACAAATGAAGGTGCGGGGGTGCGCCCACGCGGTTCATCTCCACATCAGCTAACTGAGCACGCGCCATGTTTCCTGTATCATTTATATCATCAACGCTAGAGCACCCACAATCAAGACTTCGTTCCTTGTGTTATATCATAAAGATATCATTTGCAATTGACACACTTTGTAGATATATTTCGGCTTATTAAAAATACAAGGGCATACATATCCCACGTATGAGTTTATGGATATAAATTAATATAAAAAAATAAATACCATATTTTTATTGCTTAAACGGTATAATAATCAAATTATTACCAGCCTTCTATATTTCACAGTGGACGGAGCAATAGTAAAGAAATTATACGAGAGGAATTAATACTATTTACAATTCGCAAGGGTACCGTTTTAAGAGCATTGCGCCAACAAAGAGGCTCCAATTCTCGGTCGGCTGCCTACCGCCATATATCCACATACCAATTAAGCTAAATTAAATATACGAAGAATTTAGAAACTAGTTAGCTTCCTTGAAGCGCAACGTAGTAATTGGCTAACCCCAGCTAAGAGCACGGAAGCATCGCACGTGATTTACGGACTGCTTTTTTTCGCAGACTATTAGATAGTTAGGCACACTTTTGGATACCGAGGAAGAATTATTACCCAGTATATATTAACGAGTTTGGATAAAACTTTACCACTCAGTAAATATTTCACCTTAGTCGTTTAAACATGGAGGCGATTGTTATAAAATACAAATAGTTGGCGAAAGTACAGTCAGAAGATAATCAAATTTGTCGAATTTTCTTTTTGATTAGATAATTCCAAAACGGAGTTGAATTGTTGTAAGTGGATTACGAGTGACTTTTCAGCATCGCGGAACCAGCTTTTAATTAAAACAGACGAAGTAAAGTCGCGCTCCTGGGCCTCCCTTGAATCTAGTAAGCTCATGCTAGCTTGATGACTCCGCATAAACGTTAATTAACTCGCTCCACCCGACTTCACATCGGTTCATAGCTACATATTCTAATCTTTTCAAGATACTTCAGTTACCCACAAGTAGATTAGGTGTCTTGTCACTTACAGTGGTAGAAGAAAGTATATGTCGATTTGAAATTCTTATATAATATTTTGAAAATGCAACCACCGTCGCTCTAGTAGTTTGCTTATCTTTGGGGACTACTTTGATCCGATTTACGTGACTTTTTTAAATTCAAATATTTCTAACGGTAAGTTTGATTATATTAAGTGGGACAAGAAATTGCCACCCAGCGTATTTTTTTTTAAATACAGATATCATTATATACGTAGTAAATTATTGTATAGAATAAGATCTGAGTCACCATATATATTCTATTTTAATATTAAAATAGCAATGATCGTTTTTATATCATATGCATTATGTTTACAAGCACTTATTATACCCTATAAAATATAACCCCATACCAAAATAATTTTGCCATTATAATAAACTAGTTGACCCGGCCACGCAGTGCTGTGGCTCAGTTATATTATATCATTACATACTGATAAGAATTCATAATTGTTGTTGATAGTATGACCAATAAATATCACTTAACTATTAAAATTATTTTTTTAATATAAAAAATTACTTTTTGTGACTTAAATATAAAAGTTAGATATAGGCTGTCGCTGCCTTTTTGTAATTATCAAGCTCTACAACTTTTCTCTACTACTCAATCATTTATGAGAGATATGTGAGTATTGTTAAGGCAGCGTTCGTAGGAAATGTTTTCGTTCCACCTTTTTTTCCCCGACTTACTTTGCAAATCCGACTACCACAAAAGCGTCTTTTCATTTTTTGGTTAATTTACAGCCTATGACACTAACAAATAATGTGGCTTTCTATTGGTAAAATAATTTTCAAAATCGGTTTCCTGAGATTACCCCTCACAACGTCACAAACTCACAAACTTTTACCTCTTTATAATATTAGTATAGATTAAAAAAAGTATACTCTGCCATGAATATGAAAAAAAAAAAACTATTTGATTGTATAATCATTGACTTTGTTGAGAAGCCACAGAGTTGCGATAGGGTGACCAGTTCAAGTGCGAAAACAAAACAAATATAGTCAGTAAGGATTAACACTAACCTATGTGGTTTTTTTTATAAATTAACATTGATAATCCACGCGGGTCCAATTGTGGGTAACGCTACTTTTTATTCACATGAATTCATAGAAATTTCTCTTTCCGCATCATACTGTCAGCGATTTTCGTTATGTCAGATATTTCGATTCGGTATAGGTACAATTTCCTTCTACGCGTGATCCACATCCCAAAACGGGTTGCGGATAATAGACGTGGGAAATGTAATGAATCACATTTTTATCTAATAGATTTTGTTTCTTTTATGAAAATTTTTATATTACATATTAACACTCTCATAGTGGATTTTCAACTGAAATATAATTTATTTTAATGTAATGCATCTATAAAACCATTTTTGTATAATCACCTCATTATACTTCACACTTTATAATTACTGGAAAAAATATGAATATTATCTATACAAACATGATATTTATTAACAGAAAAACTACTAATTAATTGCGTTCAACGAACCAATAATATTTCAAGTAGAAATTTAAAATGACTGTGTGTACATTATTAAGACCGGCTAGTCCTTTCATTTCGAATTTTTCAGTTTCAGTTTAATCGTATTTGTGTACATCAGTATTATTAGCATTCTCTTTTCATCTGCTATTGTTTGATAAATTATTCTCAACTTCATTAACGAGATGAGAATGTATATTCGTACATACTATATATTTTGATTTTCTTTGAGAAACTTATAATAGTTTTTTATTAATAAATAATTAATTTATGTGTGTAAAGAGATTAAAACTAGTTATGAGCCGAATTGTCTGGCAAATAATAAGAAACGTAACTTGCAGCGCGTCGAGAACGTAGCGTGCTAAGTGGCTTTTAAGGTCGCTTACCTCATCTCACCGACTTTACTCAGACTATCTGATTGTCGCACGTACCATTGTATTTCGAATGCATTCTAATTTAACACGTAATAATTCGTATTTTGTTACAAACTTTGATACAGTTAAAATTAATTGTTTATAAATGTTGAATGTTTAAAATCTCAACTCGTTTTGAAAGTACCACATCAGTTTGTCATTACTCATTTTTTAGTTACATCTCGTTGTCGTCAACATATCCAAAATGTGATATTTCTCAGGCGGTATTTCTCAATACCGTACTTCAACAGCTGTACCGACTTAATGTAAACACAAGCATTGTAAGTATAAGTTTTATTACTCAGTTAAGTGGAAAACGGAAATATTCTTTTGAAACCAATTAAGAAACATAATAAAATATTGCATTAGTTGCTAAATATTGCATCATCAACATTAGCGAAGGGAGGGAAAGGATTACGTACAATATGGTTAGAAAAGTCAACAATAATAATAAAGATAGCTACAATGAAAATAATTTCAAATCACTCTTTTCAATACCAAGGTTTGATGATGATATGATTGAATCAGATCATGGTATGATGATGTACAGTTACAGACATTGATTTGATGATTAGTGTCTAAATTATTATCTTTGCTTCAGTTTCTACATTCTATTTGAATTATTTTTTGTTTATTAACGACATTTCGTTTTTTTTTTAACAATCGTCCTTATCAAATCAACGACAACAGAATTTTAAAACGATTGGAAACGATTTCCATGTTGGTTTTGTGATCTTTAGATAAATAAAAAAGATTGAGTCATGATATTAAAAACGTGAGCACAAAAGATTCTTTGTGTCGAAATAAAACGCCAATCATCGCGTCTCGCGGAAACTCGGAATCTATCATTTTAAGAATATATAAGCCAGTGAGATATTGAGACGTAATGGACTCAGTCAGTCATGCACGTGTAGCTGATGCTGCGCTTTTTACCCCTCATAAGAAATATTTACAATAACCAAGCAGTCACTGTATCTTTTGAGGTTTTTTCTCTTATAAAGAGCAATTTTCAATTTAAATTGTTCAATACACCAGATAATATACGTCCCATTCTTAGAAATTTTGAATATCCTATCACGCTATAAAGGATTCTTAGAATAGAACGTATGTAATGCGGAAAGTACTCATATACATTCGAGAAACTTCGTAGATGATAAGGAAAAAACACAATATATTATTTGTTACGGTGACATATAAATAATATACATATATGAAACTAGTAGTGCCCGTGGCTCTGCATGCGTGTGTAATTATTAATTGTTATAAACAGTTCAGTTATAGAAAGAACAATGGATATTAATTACCCAAATATTCTGAGTCCAGATATGTGTGCATATCAATTTTCATGAAGGTCGGTTCAATAGTACACAACTTGTTACGCTGCAGATCCAAATTATGGGGACAATCGAGATACAGTGAAATGCAAAGAATAAAACTTGCCCAATAAAAATACATGTGCCAAATTGCATAGTGATCGGTCAAACGATTTATAGAATACATCAATCTCAGGTATACAAACATGTACGTTGATTAGTATCACGAGAAAAAGCAAAAAACAAAACTATTTCGTAGAAAACGTGATGATAGCAAAATCTCATATATTTTGGTAACATCAACATAGTCAATTGAATATGTAAAAAAAACAATAGGAATTTATATGCTGCGAGGAAAGATATATAATCAACTTGACAAGTATTTATAGTACTTGTGATTCATGAAGCACTGCCAAATCAATGTTAAAGCAATACCATAAAGATTTTTTTAGTCTTTGTATAATACAATGACAATAGGTGATCTACAATATGAAGCATGTCAAACTGATTCGTTGATCTTGATGAGCTCACCATATATGAGACGGCTTATGAGACGTGAACAAAGTTGTGCAAATAACGTATTGCTTGCAGAAAAATAAGCGGATAGAAGAACAATTGTAAAGAATTTCCAAAAGACACAATTGTTTTTTCTAATTTATTAGAATGATCGGTTTAAATGTAGTATTGAATTTATCATTTATTTTTGTCGTAAACTTAAACCGTAGGTTTAGCCTCAATTCCTGAAACACTAAGCGTACGTAGCGTTACAAAATGGTTCAATAATAAAATAGAATAAACAGATGGCAGGGTTCGACCGTGATTTACCTTTTTTTTGGAACCAGGTTCAACTGTTATAGTATCGTAATGGGTTTTAGTTGTTACTTAACTTAGTAATTCGCAGTAAGAAATTATTCACTATATTACAATAGACATTGATTACTGACAATCACAGAGCATACTCGGAACTAATAAATGTTTAAGTGTATTCGAGCAAGGTCTCTCTCAGTCGAGCCAATCTATTGATCTACAGAGCTCTGTTATAATAATCTTGAGTATATGTATATTTGATAAAATTAAGTACCTAAATAGTTTCCCCACCGGCAAGGAAATATAAGCGTCACGTTATATGCATGATGCGGTTTGACTCGGCTGTTACGGCTCGTAAATAAGGGCGTATCATTGTGAGCCATTATTAATGAATCTGCCATCTCGCAACCCCCCTCTCCCTATCGTACCCCGTCCGGCAACAGTACCAAAGCCAAATAACAGGTGTGCCTAACCCCGTTCGGACGATCTATTTTAGATGTCTTATAACTGTGCAGTGTAACGCTCGATGCGTTCTCCTTCTCTAAATATTCATACCATATGGTAGATATTGGGTTTTGTTTGGGCGTCATCTGTTCGACAAAGCAGGCTCTAAATAAGCGCAGTCTTGTGTTGGCTTTGCAAAGTTTCATTAGCCGTTTGGGAACACTTGAGGTATTATTATATAGTTTAAATTGTGTATCGTGTTTTGTTATTCTGTGTAACAATTATCTGTTCTTATATGATCAATGTTTTCTTAATTACTACAAATTGCGGGGTGGTAGGGTGTCTGTACCCGACTGGATCGCGACCACCGTACACCAGGTGGAACACCCGCCATAGTGGCACGTTTGGGCGTGTCGCGTTCCGGGATCAGCCGGTGTATATCCCCCCAGGGGGGGGGGCTGTCCCTGACTGGTCCTTTCACCGACATGCAGCCCCGCGATGGATAGTATTCTTTCGGTGGTCGCCATTGTTTTTGGATTGTACTGTGCTTACCATCAGGCACAATACAGTCACTTTGCCGAGCTACAATAAAAAAAAAATTAACATATATACTAATGATATAATTGATACATATATACTAAGAGCAACAATCTCTGAATAGGTCAGTGTACTTTTCCTTTTTACATTTTTGCATCATTAATATAATGTAACGAATTACAAAAGAAACGTAAAAGCGTTTTTTATTCATGTTAAAAATCAACAGGCACAGTAAGTTATATATTCATAAATTATGGAGATCCTAACATGTACTGCAAAAAACGTCTCGACATTAAATAGTTATGTCACGGGCTGGGTGCACGAGTCGTTCTGACGCTCTATTATTTACTCTAGGGAAAATTGCTTTTCATATCATAAGCAGCCGCTTCGGAGTCACACAACGAGCCGCCCGCGCTCCTCACATAAATGCACTTACTTTATTTACGAAATGACGTCATTCTAACATTGTTTTCAGCTTGGATTCATATTTCTATTCAGCATAACTGTTAAATACAGACCTTGATAAGATGAAACATTTTATCTAGATTGAGATGAGATTTAGCCTTTATCAAAGACTGATACAGTTTAGTTGTTTTATTCTGTTATTTTAAATCTAGTCAGACATGGACGCGGCGCTGCGTCAAGGCTGGAAAGTGCGAGGTCAAATTTGAACGCAACCAAACAAAATTCAAAGCTTGTGGAACAAATTACATGAATCACATAGTGACGTAATGAAGGAAGTCACCACTTGGCCGAATCCTACGCGCCTCCTGACACGCTCGACCGTACCGTAATAATGTTGGAAAAATATTGCTTCGATCCGGCACGATTATTACTTCAACTGGTTAGATACTCGTAATGGCGACCGAAGATTAGCATAATAATTCCGCTCGATAAATTTTCGCAATTTGCTTTCAAAGTAATGTTGTTTAATGTAGGTGTGTAATAAATAACTTTTCATTAAAAGTGTTTCGCATATATGTACAAATTTATCTAGATAATTACACACGCGATGTGAAACAGATAAACAAGCATTGTTAATTTATGGAGTAACAGTTTTTCTGGAACGACAAACTGCAAAGATGAATCAACAATAACAAAGTAATTAATTACTTACGATTTTCAATACACTTGAAAACGTGTACCTATAGTTTTACACTATCTTCTGCTCGCAAATTTGTCCGCGTGCAATAGTTTTTTTTTTTTCGAACTGACTACGCTATTGACCAAGCAAGACAAACAAAAACGATTTTAAACAATCTTAGCCTGATGATATATATATTTATAGCCTATAGCCTTCCTCGCTAAATAAGCTATCTAACAAAGAATTTTTCGGACCAGTATTTCTGAGATTCGCGCGTTAAACCAAACAAACAAACAATCCCTCCCTCCAGCTTTATAATATTAGTATAGATTGATAATAAATTTCACATGTTTTATCTTATTAGTAAAGGTTGATTTTTCTAATCTATATAGTTATCACCAAACAGTTTTATGTTTGTCCTTGACCTTGACCTATTCCTTAACTGTTAGCAGTACGCTACCTAAAAGCTGTAACCTTTTAAAATATAGAGGTAATCCCAACGAATTTTTTTATGTTAAGATATTCGTGATTTTACTTTACCCCACTCGTCCGGTAGACGTTAAGATAGCCTTTTATGTTAATTAACATAATGGCGTCAGAGCTGGTGACGTCACACATCTAATTTGATTACACCGGGGCAAGGTCACTGTGGTTAGCACGGGAGAGCGTGCCGGCTGTATGTCGCAAGATCAGTGTCATATATCAGATTTTAGATTCAGATATCAATAATTAACAACGAAATAACTCAAAGTTTTATATATATATATATATATATACATATATTGTTATACACATTCGATATACTTTCGGGTTTTTATTGGAATAGTGAATGGTTTTGGCGACTTCTTCCTTATGAAAATACTTTGTTAGTTTACGGGGCATATGTATTAGCGACTACAATTTAGATATTTTAAATTTTGTCTTTCTTGTCATATTTATAGCTTTACTAGCTGACCCGCGCAAATTCGTCTACGAGAAATCGGTTACCTACCTACGATTATAGCGACTCCCACCGTTTCCAATTGTGAAATCATACAATTCAGGGACTCACTCAAACACATACCTAGTTGGGTTAGTGAATGGCTTACGCATGTGTCGAAGAAATTTCGATGAGGCGGACGGAGCGTCATCTGCTGCTACCTAGCAACATCAATAATTTCGTTTTGTTTGAAATATGAACGACCGTTGAATCATTTCGATATTATTCATAGAAAAATACTAAAATCGCGAGTAGAAAATGGGAGTGGGGTTAGGAGGGTGAAAATTTGGGGTTACATGTATTTTTTGATGGCAAATAAAATAAAAAAAAATACAAAAAATAGAAATTGACAAAAAAAATGGAATAATAAAACTGTATTAGGACACCCACTCTAGAAGTATAAAATATACCTTACGACCCATTCCTATCAAATACACACTTTCATACAAAATTTCATAAAAATCGGTCCAGCTGTTTCGGATAAAATATACTATGTATGTATCATCACTAATTTCTTAAGCTAGCAATTAAGCGTAGTACAAATTCATGTGGGGTAGACATTAGATAAGAGGGAATAAGTAAGTTTACCAAATCATAGTGTATGTAAATATATGAAAAATAATCAAAATATACATAATAAGCTTTATTTCTAATATATGAAACACTAACTCATTTTAAATAAGACAATAGCGCTGGTGGTGGTGAAATTCCGCATAAACAAAAATAAACCTTAATACTTAACACGATTTCCAAAGTATTAATATTAGTACACAAAATATGTATGCTCTCTTTAAAAATACATATATAGACAAACTAGCCAATGTCCACGGCTCCGAACGCTTTTTTAAGCGATAATTACTTTCGTCTTGTTATTTTAGTTCATGTTATTAAATTATGAGAATATTATATAATTTCTAAACTAATTACTGATAAGTCTTATAGCCTAAAAATTTTGTAATAACAATAAATTCGTTGAACAAGACATCATGTAAATCCATTGAAAATAAACATTAGGTACAAAGTGACATTTGCTTCCTGTAAAATAACTGTATATGTAGTTAAATATTTTTAATACTTGGACTTCAACTAAACACTAATTGTCTACAATCGTACGTTTAGAAACAAATTAAATCGATATTTTTTTCTAAGGGCCTCAGGAGATACGCTATTAGATCGCAATAACAATGTTGCAATTTATTTACGACCATCATCAGTACATAATATAAAAAAGCGTTCCGATAATTATTGGCACCTAATTAATATAATGCCGTGAACAAAATGTCTCGTGAGTTATATATATATAAATATATATATATATATATAAAAAAACTTTACGTACCTTGAAAGGAATCGTATATAAAAAATAATTAAAAGTACACACTAAAATATTCTGTAATATTCCGTTAAATGTTCTCACATTTTCTCGAATTTACCCTGAGCTAGCGTGTATCATTTGAATTATAAAGTGAAAAGCGAGTGCATGCGCTGTGCATAAGACACGTTGGTTATGTAAATGAAGTGTGTGGAAGCTGGAATAAGGGCGAGCTTACACCTGCCGCGTCTTATAGCGCGAGAACTTGCATGGTCGGCCGGGGTGGCCTAGGGGTATTCATTGTACCGATACCTCACCTCTGCCCGTTTGGGTCGACAGTTCATTTGAAGTTCAAGTGTTATGAAATATCAAGACGATTATGAAACATTTTCAATTTATTGTACCGACTCAACTTCGATGGAATAAAGCTAAGAAAATGATGGTATTGAACATTTTCGATACCATTATTCATCTAATATTCAAACAGGCCGAAGGAAAACTAAGAAATAAACAAATTATACGTTAAAATAATTTAAGCCTCTATATTTAATTTCGACACTGTGGTGACTCGAGATTATTCCATAATCAAACTGTATTCAACGACTTAAACAAAACAACAAGACAGATTTCAGTAAAGCACTCGAATAGATAGAGGGAATAAGTTTAACTCTTACAATGATCCTGTGACCGTTACTCAAAACTTTGAACGGGCTTTGTTCCCAAACACGAAACTAATTTATTCGTATCTCGGCGTACCATTCCAGCGTACTAAATAATCGAAGAGCAAATTATAAATGCGTATTAACGGTCAAGTCATAGTTCAAAGATTAGGGCAGAGGGTAACCCTTTAACAGGAATCACCGGTAAGGTGAAGAAGTTTTAATTTTAATCGGATAGCCATGCCGCACCGCACCCCGGCGAGTAGTGTTCGTGTTTTAGGTTACTATTATTATTATATAGTAAAAGTGTATTATTAACCAAGTAGGTGATTATATTGTCAATAGCATTTAAAATAAGTTTAATTTAAATCTATATCAGATAACTATAAACCTGATCGAGTTTCTTGCCGGTTCAACTCGATGACTGGATTGACGTTTATATGCGTCTTTTGAGGGCCTTAATTGAACAAAGTATTTCGATTTTGATACTCGTAAATTAATTTATATTCCGTTAACGAAATACTTTATTGAAAAAATTCATAATGCCCTGATAAACTATATTTTTTAAATTAAGGAACAAAAGGTACAAACTGAAAAATTATTTATTACATAAAATATATAGCGTACCATTACAAAGAGGCACGTGAAGATTTTGTAATTTATTGTAAGTTATGCTGCTATACGAAAGCGCAAATCGGTATCGTGAGCTTAGATAAACTGAGTATCGATATAATCAAAATAGGTGGGCAGTCGACGATGCCGCCGTCGGCGAGGTTCATTCCCCGTGCGTCGCGTGCGGCGCCGTTAATGGATATTGATGGCTATGGCGCGACTAATTAACCCCCTACCACCACCTTTCCACCATCCATGTTCGCGTTTTTTCCACAACTACGACCTGCACAACACGATCTGTTGGCCAGTCATCAATTTTGTCCAACAGTATTCTCGTGTGTGCGCACACTGAATGAATTGAGCGATCAGTGTCTCGGAATGTGATCACCATGTGTACAGATTAAATTCTGGCCCGTAGGAGTGACGTCGGTGCGCGTCCAAACAATATCACAATCGAATTAGAGAGCGGCTCGGTCTGGGCGGTATCAATCACCGTGGGCGGCCGCGCGACATTGGACTTCAATTAGGCGGGCGGCGCATGTGATTGCTCTCACTCCTTGACACGCCAAAGGGTTACTTGACCCACTTATTTAGCTCGTCGTACGAATCCCAGACACACGGAAATTAGGAAATGAATTCCATATTTATTCATTAGCATTCATTCGTTTATTAAACCTGCCTTTTATAAATAACTTGTTGTTTATATATAGTTTCGAAATCCATTACACACATAAATCCAAACACGTACGTGGACTAGTAAGCATTAATTTTATTAAAATATACTAGATGTACACGCAGCTCCGCACGCGTTTTTTTAAATTGTATTAAAGAAATCTAAAATTGCGAGACCATGTACAATTATATAAATGCTCTTTAAAACAATTGTAAGTACTACACGCACGCCACTTATAGTAACATGTAACGTATACATTACATATATAAATACTAAAAGTGCTCACTTACACTGTATAAATCACTAATGAAAAAATGACTTAAAGGTAATTATATAATAAGCCCATATTGTCCATACCTAATACGTTTACGGTCTAATATGTTATTAGAAAGTCCCTTTCTATCTTCAAGATAACTATTAATCATTACATAGTATAAAACAAAGTCTCCTACCGCGTCTATCTGTCTGTCTGTTCGCAATAAACTCAAAAACTACTGAACGGATTTTGAAGCGGTTTTCACCAGTGGATAAAGTGATTCATGAGGAACATTTTGGTATATAATTTGTCAAGGATTTTTTTTATAATCAGAGCGGGACAACGTTTACGGGGCCCGCTAGTAATAATTATATATAATGTTGAATTGTAAACAATTAATGAGCTGACGTCTTGAAATTTTGCATAAATATAAATCAAGATATAAAACTCTAAATCTGTCTAAGCAGTTTTAATATTTGACAATTTATATAGTACTCATTGAATTAAACAGAACTACTGGTACTATTTATATGCTAACTAGCAGGCACGGCAGACGTTGTCCCGCCCCGATTATAAAAAAAATCCTAAACAAATTATATACCAAAACGTTCCTCGTGAATCACTTTATCCACTGGTGAATAATAACTGGAACTGGAACATAACTGGAACCGCATAAAGATCCGTCCAGTAGTTTTTGAGTTTATCGCGAACAGACAGACAGACAGACGCGGTATGGGACTTTGTTTTATACTATGTAATGATATTGTATATAGGTTCTAGGTAGGTTAAGTTACTGATATTTTTACGTGTTTCAATGGCAATTTTTATAGGTTATCTCTGACGTTATAATTTAACCCGACATAATAATTTATATACTTATTTTTCACAATTTATTTAAAGTCAAGAGTAGAAATTAAATCTAGGTTTGTTGAAGTCAAAATGTTATTAGCGGTTTTTTATGAGTTACTATTTAGACTCAATGTGTGGTATTGATACTCAATTGGTAAGATTGTAATGATTTGAAATGAAAACTAGAGTAGCCTTTAAGTATCAAACTTGAGAGTGCCAGTGTATTAGAGAGAAAATGAGAAATACGTTCTAAGAAGCTACTATTGCGGAATATTGTAGCTGAAACATTTTTTTAACCTTGATACATTTCAAAAATATATGAACGGTACTTGAAAGCTCAAGGCGCATCAAGTCGTTAAGTATGGCAGGCATAAGAGAACGAACGATTGACCGCAAATAGGTCGCGTATTGAATAACGTCGAGCCGACCTGTGCAGGTTTCTAAATATGTACACAGCAATATTATTGTAACCGCAGAGATTATTTCGTAACGCATGTATCAGGTCTTGAGAGTAAACGTGCGAGATATGGCATAGTGCAGTCAGGCTACGTGTCGCCAGAGACAAAATTTCATATGGAAAGATTGTATTGCGTAAACTTAGTGTTTCAAGTGGAATGTCCTAATATTTTTATATCATGTGCTTATTTTTAAATACATATATTTTTGAACATAAAATATAATTTTAAAACAAATCAGTACTCACAGCTAAGTTTGTATTCATTGATAGTAATTTTTATATTACCTTGGTAACATTTTTTTATCTCTTATATATAAAATCTATTCAAAGGATAATAAATAAATGTGTCAGATTATTTTACTGTACAATAGTGGTAAATCTTAAAGTACCTACTTATATGTTTACAGACTAACATTTCATTGAATTTAGTATTACCCTCTGCCCGCGACTTCGTTCGCGTGGAATAGTTACTTTGGGGTAACACTAATACGCAGCGGAAGCTCTCAAGAGGAAAAAGAACCCCGATTTTAAAACATTCTTTATTGGTGCTCCGCTTCTATTGCTCTTAGCGTGATGATATATAGCCTATAAACACTGAATTTTTCAAATCGGACCAGTAATTCCTGAGATTACCCCCTACAACATCACAAACTTTACCTCTTTATAATATTAGTATAGATATACACGAGTTATATACAAGACTTTACGGCATTTTATTAAAATTCAATAAATCAGTACAAACTGAACGTGAGTATTGAACAGTAATGGCGATATTTTACTGATTTCACAAATCCGTCATGTTTTAACTTATATAAATGTATGTCTGATGTGAATGCACGAAATACAACGAACGCTTAAACATATTCTGTTACTTTAGTGACTTTATTACGTAAATTATAATAAGACTTATTTGGTATTGTACGTGTTAAATATAACTATTATTCCAAGTTATAAAATTATACGATCAGTAAAATGGTAGACTGAATGATTTATTAGGGTTTTGATATCAAACAGAGTCATTTACACCATCAATCAAATAATGTTGATAGGCTCATGTAAATGTACTTGTATTTCTTTGAGCATATCTCTTATAACATATACATACAATTATTATATAGTGTATTATAGCAAGAATTATCCCGTTTGATTATAATATATATATATATTGATTATAAAAAAGGTCGACGATGTGACAGGATATGTACTTTAAACCGATTAACCATTTTTTAACTCGAACGAAATATCTCAACCATACTAAAGATAATAATCAACAATGAGCCATTTGAATGAATAAAAAGTATGAACTCTTCTAATTAGAAATTCTTCTTTGTATTATTGAACATAGAGTAACAGATTTAATATCTCTGAGAACGACGATCCTCAATATCCGGCATTTATTGACATTCACCTGAAAGCCAGTACGGTTTGTGGTTTAATTGACAGAGTTCAATATGGGCATTGGTAGCTATTCGAACACTTCTGACAATCTCATTATAGTGCATTACGCCATAACCTGTGACTAGAGAATTAATTTGGCATATTTCACTTATTGTATGCGATAATATCTGAATGTTGCCATTTGAGGTCAGCGATAAACAGTGTTAAAGGTCGTTATAATGATAAAACGATTTGATTAAAACTTTAACGTTTTCCAAGATTAAAACGGACTTCCTAATAAATGGTGAACACGACTTCATTTTCACGAGCATAGTAATAACACTTCTTTTTTAATTGCTACTCGACGGCTTCAGGTCGTGTAATGCGCAATTTAATGATCCTTCAAAATGTAAAATGCATTACTTGCAACGTCTCTCGTTTTAGTGGGCTCTAAGATGAAATCGGACAATGTAGGTAACAGGAATTACAACACGCCTTGAATTTATACAAAATAAAATCATCGTAGACGTTTCTAGATACTTTACAGATTTCAGTTAATTGCAAACGATATAACTCAACAAAATAAAATTGATGTAATACACGTCACAGCATTATATATCATAGTATAAATAACCTAGTTTTGTTCCGGTTCAGATTTGACATTGAATAAATTCGACACGAGAACACTGCTGAGATTTTATGTACCTATACTAAAATCATGGACCAATTACAAGGTCATTGTCAAATGACAAAAAACTACACACAATAGGTTGTAAGTTTACACAGTCATAGTGAGGCCGATTTATTTATTTTTATAAATAATAACAAGTATTTTATTTAACCAATAAGTCAATTTCTTTATCCTTTTATATAAGTATTGCGCAGATTAGTCAAATTTCAACATTGATCGCCTACATTTAAAGTCTCGCATTTGTTCACGAAATGCTATCCGAAATAACAATAACTATAAAATACATTGTATTTCCTGAAACTGATTTGATTAACATGAAATGACGTAAACGGACTTAATTTGGTTTCAACATATTCTTCGCATTATTTTATCACCTACGCCTATAACCTTATCCATGTGTGAAATTATTAAAATAGTGTGTCATAATTTTATTTTCCGTGTACAGAGCAACGTACATTCGCATTACACATGCACCCTCATGGTTCGCTGTTGCTGGCACATAATTATAATATAAATACATATCTGCTCTCGGCGTTGTTTAACAATTGACCCTACCATTATAAACTTAATACACCAGCGTTTCACTAAAAAGGCAATGTGAATTTTTGAAAACATTCTGCTCATTTAATTCGCACCACCCATTAGAACCACCGATTACTTATTTTTAGGAACCCATTATAACAATTAGTGATAATTAATTAAATAATCTTTAACCGGCGTATGAATATGTTATTAGTCAGGGGATTAGGTAATACCTTGTTGAAGAGCAATAACGGAAATACTTGAG
The DNA here is from genome assembly GCA_036509395.1 of Antheraea yamamai. Taxonomy (NCBI): domain Eukaryota; kingdom Metazoa; phylum Arthropoda; class Insecta; order Lepidoptera; family Saturniidae; genus Antheraea; species Antheraea yamamai. The sequence continues at coordinate 8,911,679 of AP028427.1, forward strand.
TGTTTTGTTTTACGATTATAAACTTGCATTTTTAATGAAGTTTACTATCATAATAGTGGTCATGGAAGGCAATTAATGCGCAAATATATATTAATAGAGTGATAAAGGTACCGAACTAGTTGTAAATATTAGAAATAGATTTGAGACGGGCAATAATCAGTTTGATTAGTTTTAGGTGGACGATATATGTGCCAACGGCTTCGGATCTCCCGCCAGCCATGTGGGCTCATGCGACAATGAATTATAGAACCGGTCGCAGGACGGGACCGTTACGATGAGTCGCCGATGGCCGGTCTGTGAATATGCATGAGTCGATATTAGGCTTGACCTTGCGCTATTAGAGCGTGCTCGTGGTCCGTGGGACCCGAAAATAACAATTGACATTTGACATTTTTGAGTGATGACTAGTTCGTTCATTTCCCGATTTTCATATTTTATTGTTCATGTGTTTCCATAATAATATGTATTCTTGCAAATAAAATATTAAACGTTTTACTCTCTGTAACCACACATGTTTAGAAAATATAGAGTATTCCAGTTATTCGATTTGCATCAAACGTTTCATAGCACTCGCACCTATTTATATAGACAATCTATATATCATGTATATATAATCTATCTATCATGTATATAAGTTGTAAATTTATTTTCGCTGTTATTTGTTTTAATTAACTTACACTTATACACCTTATAATATCTTAATATGCATTTGGCATATTCTTCACTAATTAATATTTTCACCAAGGAATTAACATAAAATGTACAACCAAATTGAAACAATCTATAGAATTTTTGACGATATTTAATGATTGACGACTGACAATGGTTGATTACGCTATTTGGTGCAAAAAATAATGGTTTAATTCCTTATTTGTAACTAGCTGTGACCGCGATATCGTCCGCGTGGAACTGTATGTAAAAAACAGTGATTAATAAAGCCATCTGAAAGTTTTCATTTACTTATCTACTTTTCTCACGTACTTAAGTCCCGTCGTCATTAAAATTGCAATAACTTTTGATAGACATAACCGATTTTAATGAAACAAAGACTAAATGCCACTCGAAGATATGCTTTATGATTTTCTTGAAGAGGTTTTATCATGAATTTTAAAAAATTATATTTTAGCATTGATGCGTGTTCAAACAGACAAATAGACATTTCTAAAAATAATTGAAATGTATTTTATTACTTAATCTTACTTACTTATTTAATCAGGTATTTAGACACCTGCAACAATTTTTTTCACAAAAATCTAAAAAGTACACACACGTTAGATTGTTATTATATGCATAGAAGATTAACGTACAATGTAAAATCACTTGGCTTGTATAAGGTGACTATAAAAAAACAGCTGGCCTCGTGGTGCTCTTGTAGAGAGGTCTGGAGTTCTATACGTGCGCACTAATTTCATTGTGATAAGCATAATTGTCAGTTCTATGTGGGTGTTAAAACTTATATGTGTATCAGTTCTTTAATTGTTCTATACAAGCTATACTTAGAATCAAATAGCCGTAAGTGAAATTGTGTAATCATATTTAGTAATAATAGTTGAAAGGGCGATGAAAATCGGAGCAATAATAGCTTAAGTATGAAGATACAAATATAAATATGTAAAATAAATGTTATTATGCTATTTTTAAAGAAAATTACTACTCGTAATAACTTTTAAAATCAAGTGAACGTTCTTAGTGAAGTGTCGACTTAAGGAGTCGAGGTAGAACGAGACTAGAGCAAAGCCATCAATCAGGCCAGAGGCCGCGGGTCAGATTCCCCGCGCCCCCGACCACCTGTCGCGCCCGCCAGCTCACACCAATTGCTAATCAGTCACTAAGTTACACAAAATCTCAGTTTGACAGGGGAACCGTGAGCCGCGCGTACCTAGTCTAGGTTATTTTGACGAGCAACAGTACTTAATACGTGCCCTGATCAATTAATATTGTATTTAAAAAATCAAATAAATGTATCATATATATTTCTTTAGTAAATTAACCTATTGGGTTTTTTATAAAATAAAATAAGTGCAGTGTACCTAATTAAATACAATCCAAGACTAATGAATAGCAATAATACATAGCATAATGTCTAAGGCCAGAACTTTTTTATATTTTATCCGTTTAACGTTTGAGCTGATCCTCAATATCACGTGAATTTAAGAGGCGATATGATCAAAGCTAGGCTTAAAATTGGCTCTTAAGACAGGTCCTGTACCAGAACCTGGCAACAGATGTACAATATAAAGCTTGTAGTTAGGCAGATCAACTTTTATAATGGCCTACCGTGAGTTAGGTTTTAAAAATATTTAATTGTTTTAGATACTATAAAGAATTTATTTGTCATGTTGTAATAACAAAAAGCTACAGGAGAATAAGATTAATTGTTACAGACCGAGCGGATACTGCCGCGTAGCATAGTAGAAAGCATTGGTATCAGTGTTCGGCGAGCGGCTCGGCTAGTCGCAGCGATCGCTGTAAATTTTATCGCAATAGTCTATGTACAGTGTACACGCAGACTAAAAATAAACATGGCGGCCACAACGAGCTCAATCAGGCGATACTGAGATTACTGCACCAACGAGTGAATATCACCGTCAATATATCCAGCTGCAAACTGTTTGCGACATTTGAATACACGTCAGTTAAAAAGTTTATTTTATACTTGTTGTTACCAACGACTTTGTCTGCATAACATAAGCATCACACTGCTTGCTCTGCTTCTCCACGGCTAGAAAACATATTTAATATATTGTGTTTATGAAAATCGTAATGTCTTAAAACTTTATTTGAATAACGACATTGTGATATATTTTTTTAAGATAAGGACTACATGTCTAGGAAGTAATCCTAAAAAGAATTGATCGTAACCTGTCCAACAATCTTTGTGTGATGCGTGCCCAACCACAAACCTCTATTATTTTATTTATATAGATTAGTTTGTATGTATATTTTTCGATATGATTTTTTTTTTATTGTCGGGAAATCCATGTAATACCAAGTTGGATACTTTATTAATTACCTACTTAAGGGACCTTCTGTCTTAAGTTATTACGTAATTAGCTAACCTTACAACATCTTATAGTGACAATATCAATATTAAAAATCTTTTTTTTTTATATATTATAGGAGACAAACGAACAAGTCACCTGATGTTAAGTGATCACTACCGTGCAGACACTGTGCGTTGTCAGCCTGTTAGGGGGAGGGGATGAGCACAGGAGAGCCGAGGAGGGAGGGTAGGTAGGTAACCGGCGCTCTCACTGACCAAACGAAACGCAACAATGCAAACACTGTTACTTCACGTCGGTTTTCTGTGGAGAGCCTTTTTTTTTTTTTTTCCCCTTCCCCTTTCCCCCCCCCCCCCCCCCCCCCAAATTTTTTTTACCCCCAAAAACTAGGTGGGCCTCCGGTGCTCTTACTGACCGAACGAAACGCAACAATGCAAGCACTGTTATTCACGTCGGTTTTCTCTGAGAGGGTGGTGGTACCCCGGGCGAGCCGACCCATTCATGCTGAAACCAATAATAGCTTCAGCGTGGCTCTACCACCTAAGTAAATAAGTTATTTACTTTGCGATTTCTTAGTGATACCTAATATTATAAATGCGAATGTGAGTTTGTTTGTTACTCTTTCACGTCATAACTACTCAACCGATCATTATGGAATTTTACATACAGCTTGTCAGAATTACAGAAAAGGACATATGGTACCTTCCAGTGGAAAAAAAGGCCTGGTTCCGAAGGACATTTGAAATCTCCTTTAAAGGGAGCGAAGTCGCAGGCAAGAGTTAGTATATAATATAATAACAGTTATTTACAATAAAACCTCGAAATTAATTCCAAAGATCATTCCAATTTCACGGTGTTATGAGCTTACAATCCAATAAAATGAAGTATTGAAGTTATTTTCAACTAGTAAAATATCTGTAAAAAACCCATTCTCGTTACAGATCTTAAGTTTGAATAGATCCTAAGTTTTTACGATAATAATTTATGAAATAGGAAAACGACTTGATATCAGACAAGGAGAAAAACAAATCTAAGCCTTTGGAACTTTTCAATCTCTTTCATACGAAGTAAATGTGAATTCACAAAAATCTTTTGGGAAAGTAGTCATGTTTTGCTTGGGGCTAGAATACTTATGACGTTGTACTTTAACGTATATTAGGCAAACTTTGATCGAATAGAATCGCATACTATTAAGTATGACAGATTAAAATTATCTAGCAATATGTTTTGACAAACATCTTTTGGACAGTTTTTTCTTCATCCTATCTCACGTTTCTCTTAAATGAATATAACCATGGAGTGTCTATTTTACTCGACTAACAGGTGATTGATTACCTATCGCTCTTTAGGCCTCAGTGGGAATCAAGTAAACGATGTCTGAGATATAATTGAATTGACTTATAATCTCTTCAATTGTGTATATCAGCTAAGCTAGAAGGTTTTTTTTTTATAATTGACTATACACCTTCACAACTTCATCACGCTTTGTGGGCGAGAGCTTAAAGCAGTCCAGCCGTATGGTAACAAACTCAAAGACGCCAAAGTGGCTGAACCTCGGCTTGAACTTGTTGTCTTGGATGAAACAATCACAAATCGAGACAACTAACCGCGCTGGCTAGGCTAATCCTACATAAATATCTTAGTGAAAGTCATATACGTCTTACATCATTCATCATTCAGTCATTACGGCTTCACAAACGCGCACAGCTATTTTGATTCTGACAATTTAAGATAACTAGTGGGCGCCCAGTGGTCGACATTCGACCATAGTTAATTGAATTTTTAAAGTTTGAACTTTATTAGGGTTCTTTTATCAAAGGGTATTATAACCTCTATAATCAAAGGTTTTCATCATGTCTACTCAGTTATTTGCCACTTTTTTTCAATTATATAAACATAAAAAAATCGATGTCTAAATGAAAATTTAATTTAATTATAAATTTGAAACAAAAAACAGGCGGTTACATAAGGTGGTAAGGCTCTTAAATACTAAGTAAACATAACTTTACGAAAATAAAAAAAAAATTATCGGACCCCCTCATGACACAATTTTCAATTAATTTTACACGACACCATGGGCGCGTGGTATTTCTGGGTGATATTGAATTAAATATAGTCTATACATTATGAGGAATAGTGATATGCCCAGTATCATTATTTAGAAAAGTAATGGATACACAATAGAATCTTATACACAATAGAAAATTATGTACATCAACTGTACTAAATATAATTGCTACATCAAGTTGAACTGCATCACTGTAACCGCGGAGATATAAGTCATGGATTACTTTCATAACCAAACAAATTTTCTTATTTTGATTTTACAATGTATTTTTCGCTCATTTTTTATTGAATCATCATTTGGGTACACCATAAAGAAATGCTAAACATTAAAATATTGACATTGACTTTGGAAATATTGCTTTACTCTTATGGCAACATAAAGCAAAGTGACATGAAGTGAAAGCAGTCTGTCACATAAAAATTTTGACATTCAATAAAACCAAAGAGAATAATAATTATTTCAGTAGTTCCATAAATTTACTAAAGATAAATTATTTATCAATTAATATTATGTATATTATGAATTTACATATTATATTATTCTAAAATTAACCTACAATTTGACCAGTTGATTTCAAAGCGCATATTGTAAGGCATGCAACGTCAATCATGTTAAAAATATTTAAAAGGTAATTGGAACGTAAGAAGGTTGAAGGATGTTCGAAACGTCTTCTTCATTTACATATATGCTGTGTAAAATTGGAGCAGTAGTGTGAGTAATGCATATTTTAATCAATTTAATATACTTATAATGCATTTTATATAAAATAAATAGCTTTCTGCACTTCTCCTCCATATAAACTTTAACTATGCCAAATTTCACATTCATCCGTTCACGCAATTGTCTTAAAAAGGGATACAAAGTTTTGGGTTCATGTATTAATATATATGATACTAATCAAAAACGAAAAAATAAGAAGGAAAAATCTCTTTTATTATATGTTTACCTTCCATGTGTGGAGGAATGACAAACTTACGAAGTTATCTGCTGTAAAGTTATAAGAACTAATTGAGAATGACTCCTTATTAAAAATCGTTTATGTAGACGAATATTGTTTAGATTATACGTTAGCAATAGGATGACAAGCTGGGATAAATTCGATTATAGAGAGAAACGGAGCAATGACGTCCCTGTGCTTCATCTTAGCAAGATCACGTTCATGGAACAAAAGGAAAGCGTAGCGAGCTGAGAGAAACAAAAAGACAAAAAGAACTTACGTTCGAATAGAGCTTTTTATATTTGATAAACTATACTAACGTGTACTTATTATAGAATTAGTAAGCATAAGTCATATCGTATTGGATGCGTTGCAGTACGTTTATCGACAATTAATTTGTAAATCGTTATATAATTCAATTTTATTTATTTTGTAATTTTAATGTCATACTGTATTAAAAATATATTTCATGATCAGCAAATGGTACATTTATAGTTATACATATTGCATTATGAGTTGTGAACACAACTGGACTGCCTAATATGCGTATTGCTGGCGGTATCAAAAGCGATATTCGTTGAAATAAATATAATATATTAATTAACAATTCGTGTTTTACTCCTCAAAAAATGTTTAAGTAATAAGTGTGAACTTATCACAGTGGCAATGACAAAAAAATGAAATTCGATAAGTGTGATAAGTGAACCTTTAAATTTGGGCGATTGTGGTGAACCACGAAGAGCGGTTGCCAAGCGGCCGCAGCGGAATAATTTGGCGGAAACCTATCGACACCGTGGCTGAAAACTATGCATTTTAAGTCAAATCAATCGATAAGCGGTCGGACACACTCGTGTGCACAGTTGTTTATGTGCTACAAAAACCGCAAAGTTTTGCGTTACTGCCAAATGTGAAAGTAGGTACTCTGTGTGAAGTGGCTTTTAGGGTATCCCGTGAGAGGAGTTAGCGTTACGTCGGAGGACGAATGGAGCACGAGTCACAACTCACGTGGCGTCATTATCGTTACAGTTCAGTAGTCGGCGCCAATTTGAGCGGGTGTATAACGAGCACCGCGTCGCTCGCGATCCCAGAACTTACTTAATTGACCTCTCTCGCTAGTCGATTTCTTTATATGAAACTAACCAACGCAATTCAGATAATATTCCGGGCGATTAACCATAGGAATCTTTATAAGTTTCGAAGATACTACTCCAAACAAAAAACTACGAGTAGATAAAAAAACACTTTGATTTATGTGTATTGCTTTCTTTCAATGAAAGATGTACGATGTAAACGAATAAAAATAGAAATAATAATTATATTACATGAGGAAAATCACCATATTAAAAACATCTATTGTCACGCGTGCAAATCTACCAGGTTATTTCATCTACAGTATAAGTATTCTGTATCATAGAATCTAATTCGCATAGCGGCAGAAGTTTATTTATTTATTTATCATAAGAATCAACAACAGTAACATAAAAGAAAAAGGTAAAAACAAACATGCAAAAAACTTAAAATTATTTATGTCACTAATTATAGTTGACTACAGCATTAACCATCATAAGATGCGATGGGGAAAACAATAAAAGTAGAAGAAAGCATTATGAAAAAATTAAGAAGAAAATAAAATAATACAATTCGATAATATATAATAACTTAAAAATTAAGGAAATAAAATCCTGCAGAGATTAATTAAATAAAAAACTAATTTTAGATTTGAAATTAAATAGGAAATTACTAAATAAGTCTAACGTGTAGTCTTTTTTAACAAGGTCGTTATATTGTCGAGATAGTCTGGAAACAATGGAGAAATGTCCTAAATTGGTTCTGTAGCTTTTGTGACCAAATAAAGAGACAGGAAATCTAGGTAGCCTGGAGGGCATATTAATGTTAAATCGATTCAAAAGTTCTGAATTATTAATGTGGTTATTGAAAAGTTTATATAAAAAAGTCATGTTCAGCATAATTCTTCTCTTGTACAAAGATTTAAGTTTAACTTCTTTCGGTCTATCAGAATACGGAGCAAATTTCTTAGAGTCTGATAAAGAAGCTATAGTAAAACGTCTTTGAATACTTTCGATACGGTTTATGTATATTTAATAATGAGGGCACCAAACAGTGCTACAATATTCAAGTTGGCTTCTTACAAGCGTGCAGTATAGAAGTATCTTGATGGATTTGTTTTTAAAAAGCCTACTGTTCCTAAGAATGAAATCTAACATTTTACGTGAAGATAAACAAATATTATTAACATTAATATCAAACTTTTAGTGATTGTCAAAGATGACTCCAAGGTCCCTAATATGTGTTACTTCTTGAATAGGAATATGGTTAATGTGATAGCTAGACAGTATTAAGTTTTTCTTTCTGCTAAATTTTATGTGATAACATTTGTTTATATTTAAAGACATACCATTTATTTCACACCAAACAAGCAATCTGTTAATGTCAAATTGTAAAAAGTTAACGTCATTAATAGTGTGTATTTTTCGTGCAATCTTGAGATCGTCAGCGAACATGAAACATGAAGAGTTAACTATACACTGAGTTATGTCATTAACAAAGATATTGAACAAAAGCGGGCCAAAAATAGACCCTTGAGGTACACCAGAGATTATGTTAAATGAATCAGATTGAAAATCACCAATGACAACAACTGACAGACGATTAGTAAGATACGAAGAAAACCACTGTAACAGTGTGCCACCAATTCCATAAAAATATAGTTTTTTAATAAGCAACTTATGATTAACTCTATCAAAAGCCTTCGAAAAGTCGGTGTAAATAGCATCAAATTGAATACCAGAATCAACAGAATCTGTTAAATAGGCTACATAATTAGAAAGATTACTATTAGTAGATCTAGCCTTCAAAAAACCATGTTGGTGAGGAGAAATGTAAATTTTGATGTGATTACTTATATGAGGATATAATAACATTTCAAAGACCTTGGCCAATACAGACAGTATAGAAATGGGTCTGTAATTTACAACAGAATGGATGTCACCTTTTTTAAAAATAGGTAATATATTAGCTTTTTTCCACGTCAAGGGAAAATACCCGTATTAAGTGAAGTATTGTATATTATTGTTATAGGGAAACTAAAGGATATAGAGTCATTCCATTTAAAATCGTCTAAAAATAAAAAAATGGTTGCTGCATGATTTTAGATTTTGATGAAAATTTGAGGGATTCATCTCTAGGGTCCCTAAGAATGAAATTTACACATATTCGATTTTTATGAGCACCCGTTTCCGAGCATTTAAATAAAAACTTTCAAAAATCGCCTTTTTTTTAGCTTATTTAAAATTTCCTCAAAGTTTTGTCTGTTTAAAATTTTTTTCATTATTAAAGCGGAATCCTTAGGGGGACAGACTATAGTTTGATAAAACTCAATGATAATTTTGTTTATGGCGACCTATCATTAATTAATTTATTATCGCTAATTAGCGAGAGCAAACTAAAAATGAGTGTTTTTTACTCATTTTTCGTGAATTTCAAGCGACTCTAGCGACTAATCGGTTATGAGTTAAGAACTTCTGGTTGACAGGAATTAAGTACACATATCATAGACAAAATTTAGCCATTGATCGACCTGAGCAGCCCACTCTTTCTGGAAGAAAACTTTGCTTGAAGTTTTGAATTTTTAAAAAATCGCATTATTCAGCCTACAAAACGAAGGTGTCTACTGCGAGATAAAATTCTAAAATTTTCAGAATCTTTTGTTCTTACCTTTAACTTTGAACGACTGCATCGCTTGTTTTGTTATTTTAATGTGTAGTGCACTTACCGGTCGTTTTTTGACAGCAAAAATTACCTCAATATTTTTTATATTATAATCTTATAAATTTAGTTTTGTCTGATAATTTTTTGCATGTAAATATAATTTTTGACTTTTTTATTGACCCACAGGTGCTTTTATCGAAAACCCTAATATATAATTTAGGAAAAAATAAAAAATATTGAGGTAATTTTTGCTGTCAAAAAACGACCGGTAAGTGCATTACACATTAAAATAACAAAACAAGCGATGCAGTCGCTCAAAGTTAAAGGTAAGAACAAAAGATTCTGAAAATTTTAGAATTTTATCTTGCAGTAGACACCTTCGTTTTGTAGGCTGAGTAATGCGATTTTTTAAAAATTCAAAACTTCAAGCAAAGTTTTCTTCCAGAAAGAGTGGGCTGCTCAGGTCGATCAATGGCTAAATGATATGTGTACTTAATTCCTGTCAACCAGAAGTTCTTAACTCATAACCGATTAGTCGCTAGAGTCGCTTGAAATTCACGAAAAATGAGTAAAAAACACTCATTTTTAGTTTGCTCTCGCTAATTAGCGATAATAAATTAATTAATGATAGGTCGCCATAAACAAAATGATCATTGAGTTTTATCAAACTATAGTCTGTCCCCCTAAGGATTCCGCTTTAATAATGAAAACAATTTTAAACAGACGAAACTTTGAAGAAATTTCAAATAAGCTAAAAAAAAGGTGATTTTTGAAAGTTTTTATTTAAATGCTCGGAAACAGGTGCTCATAAAAATCGAATATGTGTAAATTTCATTCTTAGGGACCCTAGAGATGAATCCCTCAAAATTTCACCCAAATCTAAAACGGTGCAGCTTTGCTGATTAGACGATTTTAAATGGAATGACTCTATAGCACAGTTCTTAATAAAGAAAGGTGGTAGACTGTCAGGCCCTGGCCCCTTATGTATATCAATATAATTCAAAGACTTCACGACTTCTTCTTGTGTAAAAGATATTTTGTTAAATGATCTACAATGGAAAACTGGGAAGGTGTCAAGTTCCACTGAAGGAGAGTTAGTACAAGAGGAAGTCCAGTTAGTACAGACATTAATATCCGATAAAGCGAAATGTTTAGCGAATAGGTTACAAATATCATATCCACTGGAAGCAGTTTCAGCTTCTAAGGTCATAGAACTATGATAATTACTAGTTCTTTTTCGCATATTTTTAATATAGGTCCAAAAGAAGTAGAAGTAAGTAAAGTACTACATTAATTTCCGAATGATTCAAGTTGTAAAATGTTATAACTTATTACAAAGTTAATAGAGGTAGATGACCTTTGATGGCGGGTACCGAGGCGTGCCTGCTCCGATACCCATAAATATTTTACGCTGCACTCCTTCATACTATCACGATTAGATAGATAGTCGCGATGTTGGTGCCACGAGGAGTCCAGCTTCAGTATATTTTTAGTAATACAATAACGCAATATAATCCGCATGAATATTGCATTGCCTATATACTTACGTATTATATACATTCTCGAATAGTATGCTAAGTAAATAGGAAATCTTCCGAGTTTAGTATATGAAGACTCTTACATTATTATAAAGACTTTTTCAACAAAAACGGAATCTACAAACGATACTAAACTTTCAACGGATTACCTCAAAATATATATTTACATATAGATATTGCTCACTTTCAACGTTGCAATAAAATTTATCACTATAAAATGAACTTCGAAATATGTATACGGTGTTATTACAAAAAAGTTAAATACGTATTGAATACTTGCTTTAAAAAAGTTTGGGTACCTTCGTATTAAACGCACCGCGCTCGCTGAACGTTCGACATCTTGCTCTTTTATCTCGCTTTGATTAGGTTAAGTTAGACTTGCGAAAAAGGATAACGCGAACTTGCTTCGGCAGCGGTCGGCGAGCGCGGTGCATTTAATACCCAAACTCTTTAAAGCAAGTATTCAACACGTATTTAACTTTTTTGTAATAACGCGGTAAATGTATATGCAATAATTAATTAAAATATTAATACATTCTACCATTATTTCAATTGTTATTTATGTATTAATAGGCGAACACGGTTCAATACCTTATTGACCTTTATATATAAATCGATTGACTTTATTATTTTTTTTGTATTTATTAGATATTGTGTTATCGATAAAAAAAAATTGCAAATAGTTACTTTTTTTCTTGGCATCGACGAAACGAAGCCTTTATCTATAGGTGTGTATTCGTTATATTTCACATTATGCACGTATACTAATCTACAATATTTGTATACTCTTTGGCAAAAAAACTCAATAATATTAAAACTTAGAAGAATAATGGTGTATTATCGAATTTCGACCACTGTACGACCACTAGTTATTATAAAAAGGTAAAGTTCGTGCATTAGGCTGTTGGAAGTATTCTCTGTAGTGTTCTAAGTCCGAAGTTTTTCACTAATAGAACACGCTACGTTCAGCCTGATGGTTATAAAATATGTTTGATTGTAATATGTAATGCGTTTCATAGGTACTTCATACAATACATAAAATCTTAAAGTTTATTTTAAACAATGTGAACGTAATTAATTTTGATCACACTATCTACATAGTCTATGTGTGTATATATAGCCAATTTTCACAATTGAGATATGGAACTGATTACAGGATGTATATTCGGTGTAGTGGAAAGGGGCGGAGGCGAACATGGCATGTTCAAGGTGTCGGGATGGGGAAATGGTAAGGTCGCGTTACACCGTTTGAAAGTGAGATGCGAAGTGCCAGGAGAGCAACAAATTAAGTCCCCGCGGGGAGCAAGCCCCCGTTCACGCCCGCCCGCGATGTCGCGCCGCACCAGAGGGAAAACTTGAATATTTCCAACGAATTACGTAACCCAAATTCGCTGAATAAAAGTTGGCATACGTGCCCCGACAACGGGAAAAGTATTATTGAAGTTCCTTTACATTCTAATTAGGAGTTTAGAAACGTTTAATCGTCGAGTATGTCGGCTCCGGGACTTCATTTCATGTTGAAACTTTATTTTTAAAATACTCACCATAAAATTGGGTTGGAAGAGAATAAAAGTTAAAGCTAAAGCTGAGTATTTATTATAATCCCTCAAAAGCTTTCGGTGTGTGATGAGTACGTTCTTTAAACTTAAATATACATTATCTTAAATAATGTAAGAATGTATAATCTATAACCTAACTGTACGATTTATAAATTCACACATACTTTTGTGTAGTTAATAGTTAAGATCATGTAATACGTATTTGGTTTTTCATGCAAAGTTTTCATATATTTTGCTCAATACTTTAAAACCCTTATGAAACGGATAACTTTACCCACACAAAAATAAAATTAACACTGTTTATATTAACAGTTAAAGATCACATGAAGAAATATCACATAATTATTTCAAGTTTTTGTTCAAAATTAGGCAAATGAAAGCCAAGTGAAGTAAGGAATTATATCATATTATTACTACATATACTCATATTTCAAATTATGTTATTCGGAAATGATATAGACTTTTCATGAGAGAAATAAAACTCTTACCGCCACATAAAGTTTATCATATAAAGTCATAAATATTTGTACCAATATAACTTCCCCCGTTTAAGGTGTGTCGGGAGCGCGTGGACCGGAACGTGAACTTTAAACTTTATTATTGCCAAATCTCTTTATTTTCTATTTTATATGAGCACGTGATTACATTATTTAAAAGTAATGGTCGAAAATAAATGTATATATAATATTTTTATACGCATGTAAAATAAATCCAGTAATTTATTAATAAAAAGACCTTATTAAACTTTTATCTTTTTGAGTGCCTTTTGAGGATTAGGATATATTTCTTTAAAAAAAATATAGATTAAATTTATATAATAAGTTGCATGTTCCTGTATGTTTGTATTTGAGACGATATTACCGACTTAACGGGAACATTAAACAAGTTATAATAAATATAAGCGTGCGATACAGTTAATGTTGAACCATAAAAAGAAGGCAGAAATCTGCCAATAGCAAAGCTTAAACGAGGATATAAAATTAAATGAGTAGAAGGCGTTTTTACAAGTTTATCGAGCGTCCTACATTGGGCAGACATCTAATGGGCTCGAAGGCGCCGCGCGCGCTGCCTGCCCGTCTCGACGCAACCGGTGACGTGTTCTCGCCAGATCGCATGAAATCTACAGTCGAACCGTACCAGTTTCCGTTAAATAACCCTCTAGAAATGTTATGTCTTATTGCGATACGTTACTGATACTATAACATTTATAAATTAGGAATCACGAAGAGCGGCGTGAAGCGAACCGAGAACAAAAAGGCCGGAATGGCGGCTACTTACACAAAGCGGCGCGGTTGGCTGCCCCTTGGTCCCACTTTTAATGCGGATTTATCGACTCAAATTAATCGTGTAAGTAGAGAGCAGCCCAAGGAAACTTGCGTGAACCACGATAAAATACCTCTATTCATTCGAAAAGTCGTGGCTATTAAACTAAATTGACTTCCGTTTACTACGACACTAGCTACAATAAAGGAAGCAACGATCAAAAGTAATTTCTTCTTTTGATTTAATATTATTTTATATTTGAACACAGATTATTAAATAATCAATCGAGTGGTTGGTACGTTAAATGTTTTATAATGCTCTTTTATAAGTTAGCTTTTCCTGCGACTTTAATCATGTTATATAGATTTGACCAATATCACGGGAATAGTGTTTTTTTATAGAAAGTGAGGTATATCCTTTTTTGTATCCCCTGATAAAGTGTATGGAAAATTTTGTGATAGTCGGCTGAGGAGTTGATGAGTAAAAACGTAATAGACAAACTCATATTCGCATATATAATATTAGTAGCGATAGAACTTTTTTCGATTACCAATAATAACAAGAACACCTATTCACAGGAAAAGGTAGTATATTTTTTTAAAGTTAATATAAAACTGGAAGTGAAGCCTAACCTACAAACAAATATTTTTAAGAGAAATGAACCAATTAGAAGCGTCCTACAGTGTGGTTGTTTTGAGTATCCATGTTTCGTTTGCCATGTCTATTCGGGGCCGTTTCAGTGTGTGTTTGCAACTGTGTATCCGGAACGGCACGTCAGCCCACAATCTCGTTTGTGCCTCTCACTACAACAAGCGAGACGTAGGAAATAGGCTGCGATTAGCTCACTCATCGGCCATATATATTATTTACAGTCCAAATTAATGTTATATTGATATTAATTTCTATTTAGTGAATCCAGCGTATATTAGTCTAAGTGTTAATAAACTACGATGAATTTAATATTAATCTAAATTAACAAACTCCTAATGTATATTTAAAATATTAAAGATTTAATCAACTTCACAAAGCTATCAATAGAGTCGAGTCGAATCAAAAACAAATACTTGATTGAAAGTATGGAAATATTATTTGTTATGGATTCTATTATCGCGAATAATGTAATGTTTTGTAACTTTATATTATTTCATTATATCCAATAATACTATATAAGTCGAGTTATATCAAACCCACACCATTCCATCTACAATGATCTATGAAAAACACATCTAAACGTAATGATAAAGTACACACACACATACAGGACACAATAAAGTTTTGGTATAGAAAATTCACAGGAAATAAACGCAGCGTGATTCGTGGAGCGTAGGTGATTCTGAGCCGCTTATACTGACACTGCTCACTGACTGCATAATACATTTCAGTGAATGCACCACAGTTTGATCCCTTTCTAGACAAGGTAAGTACAAATGCTCCTAAAGTAGCAAGTTCTCGTGATGTTACCTCCACTTTTCTGCCACGTAAAGACATCAAAACAGTAAGAGGCTTTAGGTTTGAACGTAAATTGACAAAGTTCTGAGTGAGATATCTCTTTGTCTTCTACAATGGAATATCGAGCATGTTCAATTATTTATGACTAATTGTTCTTACAAGTTTGTTTGTGTAAAGTTCCAGTCTATGAAAGTTGAACTAGGGTGTTAAAATAATAGGATATTTATTACGCATAATTTATTGAGTGTACCTATTTCCTTAACGGAATAGTTCTCAAGCATAAATATTTAACAAGCATTCAGAAACATGATAAGTATGTGATTAACTAACTGTATAAAGTCCTAATTGCATGTAGAGATATAAAAAACGGATCAACTAACAAACAATTGGAACTGGCATGTATTGCATGTGGTGAATATGACAATAGAAAAAGTGATCTAAAACACAAATATTACAATGTGATGATGTCATTCAATTATTATTTCATTAACATAATATTTTATTAAATACATAACATAGAATTTAAATTATGACATAATTGAAACGGAGTTTTAAACCGAAAAGATGTTTTAAAATACAGGTCATTTGGGTTAAACTGCCAAATATTAATAGATTACTTTTATTATAACAGCTGGAGACTGTTATGTATTACCTACATTATGTTTGACACTATGTTTCCTTGATGATGAAATTTATTTTATACTAGCTGTGCCCGCAACTTCGTCCATGTGGAATCTGATGTACAAAATAATCTATACATATAATAAGAATGTACTACTACTTTTCTCTCGTGCTTACTTCGAGCCGTCATTCTAATTACAATAACTTTTCATAGAGTGGACCAATTTTAAGGAAACAAAGACTAAGTTACTACCGAAGATATGATTTATAATTTTCTTATATGAGGTTTTATTGTGAACCCAGTACTTTAGCAGTGACGCGTGTTAATACAAACAGGGAGACAGACAGACAGACATTTCTAAAAATTATTGAAATGTATTCTATTACTTATTCCTAGACAACTGTAACAATTTTTTTCACGAAATTCGATAATGTACAGACACGTTACATTTACATTCTTATTATATGGATAGATTAAAATATATATATTATAAAATGATTTTTCAACATACTATCGTATAAACAGCTTAGTGTCATTTTGTTTAATGTGTTTAAATTTTGTTATACCTTCGTACTAAATATTTTTTAAAAATGCAAACTCCGAAGAACACATCTGTTATTGTTAAATTTACTCAGTCATACAAATTAAGTTAGGGAACAGAATAAAAAAGCTAAGATATTGTACGGTTCTTGCAGAAGTTAATTAAATTCCATATTTATGCCGTGTTCCAAATATTTTAATTAACACAATATAAATTTTAACAGCGTCAGGACGAAAATTAATTCAAACTCTACATACTAACTATAATTGTGATATTATGAAAATGTAAACAATAACATGAAAAATTATCGAGTAAAAATTTGTCTTCAAAAAAGTTATAAGTAAAATAACTACAAAACATAAAATAAGTTACAATTAAGACCCGAATTTTCAATGGAGAAATTGTGCTACTGATCATATAATGAAGAAAGAAGCTAGCTTGGGTGTAGTAAAAGATTATTTTAAATGATAATAAGCCCTTTTGTTGAAATTTGTCGACCCTGGGGATATATTTTTCCTCAATTTTATTTTACACCCGATATCATGTATTTCTAAATTGACGACTTAACCTGACAAAAAGAAAGCAGGAAACATTAAAGAAATCAAGAACAACGTAGGAAACTAGATATGAAATCTACAACTGTTACTACTCGAAATTAACGAATGAAGATTTTAGAGTGCTCAAAATCTAAAATTATAATTTAAAATCAGTTACTGCAATTTAATTAGAGAAAGTATGAGATGTGATTGCTCAAAATTTTAATTTTTCTTCTAATTGTCTACCTGTAAACGAGTGTGTAAATTTAAACTCATTTTATGGATGTATTTTTATTATAATTTTTTTAACGAATTCCATTCCTTCGTCAGCGAAAATACTACAGTAATAAGTACAAAATGAAAACTATGATATACTTCTCAATATATTATGGTACATTACAAAAAACTAACAAAATAAAATTAATAACAGTTTATTGGCTTACTCTAACTCTACCTCTCATTAGACTATTTAGTTACAATTATGTCCAACAATATTGAACTAAGCTTAAAATAAAACTTACCTATACGTGTTACAGTACTTTGTATTTCTGAAGTTACCCATGTAAAGAGGAGAGATGTATAAAGTTATCGAAATTGATTTGGTATAGGATTCCATAATCTAAACAATGTTCTATATATACACAGTAACCTTTCATTTCTTCTTCATATGTGCCATTTGGGTACGTAAAAAGACGTTATCCGTATTGTGTAGAGTAAAAGCCATTTATTTCAATATAGGATTTGCTAGTAACAACAGATATTCATTTAGTTATTTGTATACCGAATTACAATATATTTAAGTATATATAAACATTTTTCCGCGCGTTATCTAAAATTGACACGCATTAAAAAGATGTACATATTTGCAGAGAAACGTTCATAAACATATACGTTTTGCCTATAGATTTTTGTTTTGTCAGATTATACAGACAGATTACGTTCCAAGACCTCGATTTAGATATTTAGTATAAATAATATTACAATAAATATTCGGAAAATGTACTAATATCATATAATAGGTGATGAATGTTGCCATTTAATGCAACGTTATGCTACTTTAATTTGAGAATTTTTATTACTATTAATGATTGTGGTGGTGTGAAACTGGTCGTCCCATGTTTCAGACTTAGCAAAACCAGTAATAATTTTGTAGGTAATAGTGTTAGGTTTTAGTGTTTTACAATAAAGTCCTAAAGCATGTTACCGATTTGCCGGACTGTACATTTAAGCGCCACGTCAAACGCGTTTTAGTGTCAAAAGGATATTATAGAGTGGGTCAGTATGTGAACGATAGTGATGTCTGGAATTGACTCCTCTCTGTGCATCCAGTAAAAGGTATTGTACGATGTATTGGAAATATATGTTAAAAAAATGTACCCGATCGAGTTTCTTGCCGGTTCTTCTCGATGATTGGGTTGTTTTCCGAACCAGTGGTAGTCTTTGACGTTCATAAGTGCCTCATTAGGGCCTAAACTGAATAAAGTAATTTTGATTTTGATTAAATGTCTATTATTTGTGATTGTTAATGTAGACGAGACAAATATTCCTTCTCTAAGTTTTATCGTGTTTTTATTCACATTCGACTTCTTAAAACTTTTATATCAATTTTGTACACCTAAATTAATTTTGAGGATCAGATACTAAATTAACAATTATTATAATCGGCCATATCATATTTCAAACAATGAACATTAAAGATTCTAGTTGTCTCCAAACACGTGCCATGAAAATAAAATAAAAATATTCTGGTTGCTTCTGACGTAATATGCTAAAATAAATGTCAGATGTATTATTTAATTCGTGTTAAGGTGAACCGCTAAATGATACGAGTTGATTTATATATAAATCCTATCTGAGTAAAGCTGATTGATTTCAGACGTGAAACCGGTAGAGAAATATTGAAATTACATACCGGTATCAAAATTTAAAACTGCCTTTAATCTGGAATATGCTCTAAGCGTTAGATTATTCGATTTTATTTATGAGTACTTATTCAGACATTAACATACTTATTATGTGCATGTAAATCGCATGTCATCTCATAAACGAGAATAAGTTTTGAGTAGCCTTGATCTAATCACAATCAAGGAAAATAAATTTATGAAGCTCTTTATACGCAGAGGGATTCTGTTGTTTGGATATAAAATTAATTCTCACAACACCTAACGGTGCAAAAATAAAATTATTAAAATCGTCTAAGAAATATCGAAAGAATTTTAACGGTTTCGCTGAACAAACGTTACGAAAGATAAGCGAGTAAGATGTTGGTATTTTGCCAAGAGAGTAATCATGAAAAATATGACAGCGAGACACAGCACGATATTAAAATACGAAATAAATTTTCAACCAGAGGAAATATTACAAATTTGTAGCGTTTACCGAATAAAAAAAACTATTCGGTTTAATGCGTATTACTACTGGTCACTTTATTTGCGTTAGTTAGGTTGAGATTAAAAGTATACTCACTTTAAATCAGCTCTCTTACAATGATATGACTCCGGTCCAAAATCTGAAAAATGAAAATATTTATTGTTAAATATCATTTCACTTGTATATTAATCATACTAGCTATATTACGTGAATCTTCTAGCATTTACATATTTCGCGTTCGGCCTCCGATACCCCCCCCCCCCCGGACCCACCACACGGCTCGCTGACACTGTTACTTCGTTCTTAGCATACTGTCTAATCTATCCTTTGTATGGTAATTGCTATCATTCTAAGAATCATAACATGATGGCAGATATCCTATAATCTTCCTCAATAAATAAAGATAATATAAAAAGTGTCTAATATTAACTAAAATGAGAGAATATCGTATATATTATGTATGTGTATATGTAGATTTATTTCGTGTCTCTTGAAAACGGTTCTAAGGATTTGGATCAGAATTGTATTGAGATAAGGTTTTTATCTTAACGTTATTAACTATTAACTTTGTGGAATTAGTATTGCGTTTTGAGAAGTTCATTACTGGACAACGTTCGCTTAATTGTGAGAAAATACAAATTAACAAACAAAATAAGAGCGTTGGGACTAGATACGGAAATAAAAGCCGTTACTATGTACGCCCGACTATGGACGAGAGGACGATGCGGAGCGACGCGGGCGCGAACGATGCGCGACCTCAGGTAAACATTGTTATTTGCATTACATGCTACGACCCTTCACTACGATTTGTGACATCCGCCGGTAAGCTCGGCGAGCTCTCCTCTCACGGCAGTTCCAATTATTGTTGAATTCATTATGAAACCTGCGACACGTACAAGATTGGATTTTGTGCAAATATCTCTGTGAGGTACATTACGTACCGTCTGTGCGTGTTATTTATTCTGCTATATTATACTGCCACGAGTAACAGTTATCGAGTGTTAATTTCATTACGCCAAGTAACTACTTCGCCAGAAAATACATACCTACATGGTCATTAAGCACAAAGGTGTTTCTATAACAGACATATTGCATTTTGATATTTAACATTCCTTAAAAAAAGAGGTAAGTCGTTAAACCTAACTCGACCAGGCACTGTCCGGGAAGCTAGGTAATATTTTATCTTTGAAGATACAAGATACTGCGGTGTCTCAAGACGAAAATCTTTGACCAGTATGATGTTTTCGAATTAGAAATGAAGAGATGTACAGAAGAGCCAAAGTCCCAAGCCAAGAGCATAGCTGCCAGAATTACTAGACTTAAGTGGCAGTAGGCGAAGCACATTGCTCGGAAACGGGCAGACGATATGGCCAAAGAGTTGTCGAGTGGCGACCGCGCATCAGAAGATCAAGTGTGAATAGATCCGACACACACAGGGTGGATCGGTGGCCTTGTAAAATTTGCGGGAACCCGCTGGTTGCGTGCAGCACAAGATGTGCTATTTTCACTAGTAGATGTATTTTAATTGAATGGAAAAATTAATAAAGTCATATAAGGATAGGATTTCGTTTTCTATCTCATATTGGGTATGGTATATTATAAGACAAATATAATATTAAAACAAAACATACCTAAAATAATTAAGAAACAAGAAACTTAATTCTATACGACTAATACTATTTCATAATTAAAAAAGATACACTGGTAATGGTATATATATGTTTACTGTCAAACAAAAAGAAGCAATGGTCGTGTCAGATTAAAGAAGTAAAGTACAGGTAGTTAGCCCGCTAGGTCACAGGAAGCGTGTTTGTTTCGCACTGTTGGCAGAATGTAATAACGCGTCTTTGTAAAAGAACGCATAAAATGCTGAATTACAGTTCGAGCCAGCTCTGTGAAGGTACAAAATTACAGGTGACGAGATACGACATCGCCCCAACAAGGTTTGTGGCCATTGCAACTTATAAATGTATATCTATGATTCTATATATAGGTGGTGTGCCACACGCAAAACTGATGTATCACTGCAGTTAGATAGGATTTTTCAAAGACCAAGAGTTGCATAGAAAAAAAAAAATGCTTTCGAATTTTTCTTGTTTTAATCTAAAAAATTGTCAACAACGCTATGGAAAATAAAATACGCCTTTTACGTAAATATTGGAATCAGATATAACAGTTTATTATTATTTAAATGATTTCTATAAAATATCAATTGTCAAAGACAGCAATTTTTTTCATAATAAACAACAGATTTATA
This sequence comes from Antheraea yamamai, assembly GCA_036509395.1. Classification (NCBI taxonomy): domain Eukaryota; kingdom Metazoa; phylum Arthropoda; class Insecta; order Lepidoptera; family Saturniidae; genus Antheraea; species Antheraea yamamai. The sequence goes on from AP028427.1 coordinate 8,933,550, forward strand.
TTTTTTGAAATATCTTTGAACGTTTATTAAGATGGGTTACATGTAATGGTAGGTTATGAAATGTGATATACTCATAAAATATAAAAATACTAGCGGTCCCGGCGGACGTTGTCCTACCTTGATAATAAAAAGGTCTAAAATTCAACCGCAGCGCCACCTCCCGGGTCTAATTGTGAATCTAAACCATTTTCGGATCCACTCGAACACGCACACAAAATTTCATCAAAATCGGTTCGGTCGTTTAGGAGGAGTTCAGTGACATACACACGCACAGAAGAAATTTATATATAAAGATAATATTATTTACCACAGAACAAATTTTAAACGATGATTACAAACTAGATAGTGTGGCCATGTTTTATAACGCTACTTCTTATAAAAGATCCCGAACACTGTTAAGAAGATTACATAACATTCAAGTAAGTACATGTATTAGCATAAATGGGAGGACAAAAGTTTCAGAAAAAAAGTAACTTTAAAACAAGAATTTTATTAGTAAAGTTGTATAACGTGCTTTCAAAACTCAATTCAAGTGCGCGGCACGTCGTACGTAAAACTTAACGAAAGTATGACTATGACAAAAGCACGTGCACACCCGAACCTACAAAACTTCCCGAAGGACACCGCGACGTTATTTAGGGGCGTTTCTGAAAGGTAAGGTGTGTCTTCTCAGGCCCGAGGGAATTCACTACGCTTTAAAGCCGGTAATTTGATGTGAGTCTTTCGAGATTTTTCCATCTTCCCGGGTCGTTCAGGGAGCGGGCGGATTACGCCACGCACGGCATGGGCGAGGGCGACGACGCGCCAGATTAATGTCGCGAGCTTTGCGCCAAATTTAAAATGTCACGTTCCATTTTTCCAACCAACAGGACAGACCCTGTCAGCAACCCGAACGTGTACTTTCGATTGTTATGCATTTATTGAACTAGAATGAGTGCCTTTTAAAAACGAAACGACAATTTGCGTTTATTCTATACATTATTTTATACATGGAGTAAAACTGGCAAGATCGAATAAAATTATTCGAGCGTTCTCTAATAAAATAAAATCGAAAGCAGTATTGTCCTTGTAATATGAATAAATAAAATTGACCGAGGTCAACATACCGAATGTAGTCTAGAGCATACATATAAATAGATATTATCTAAAGTCAACATAGAAACAGGGCGTAGGAAAAAGGCAAAGTCGTAAAACTGGCGCCCACCAATCGCCAAATAAGGCCGGCGCGGCACCGGCGAGCCGCACTGAATTGTCCTTGACTCCCGTCCAAATGACATAAGTTGGGCCATGGGCGCGGGTTCTTAACTAATCAATAAACAAGACAGTATAGATGAAGATCGGAGTTGTTGAATCGCCGCGCCCACGCTAAGCTATTAACTTGTCAGCCAATTTGGTCATGATCCATAAAATTGTTGAATGTGACGCGAAATCTCATTGTCGGCAAGGTCTTTCAAAATTATCATAGAATATTTCAAATATGAAATGAATACAGATAAAAGTTACATTTTCTTTTTTTTGGGCATATACGAAAATCTACATAAAAAAATAACAATGAGCGTTTTTCGAAATAGTATATGTTAATAGCTACTTTTCGATATCTCATATTACACTCCAAGTAAACATTCATACAGACTTTACATTTTAATAATTTTTAGGCCATAGTTTATCTATGACGTAATGTTTGACCGAAACAGCCATAACGTGTGCGTGCCGGTGAAAATTGATGCGTAGGGATATGGTGTAAATTTTCGGCTTATTTTCCCCAGCCTTGAATTTTGATAGCCGTAATGGGCTACGCTTGTCCTTCGTTCACTACGTTTGAATAAAATAAGTAAACATACTTTAAAGTTTCGACACATCAACATGCTTCTGTATTAGCGAAAGTACCATTTTATAGACGTTTTAAGACTTATTCTTTATAAGAAATAGAAAATCAATAAATAAATGTATAACAGACGTAAACAATTTACATATTTTTCTAAATGTAGTAATTTTCAAATAACTTAATTTAATTCAAGTTGAAGATTCGCATTATATGAAGGCCGATATATAAACGAACTCCCATATGGTTTATACCTTAAATTAGTTGGGGTATGCCATGCCATATAAATATGCAACAGAGTACCGTACAGGGGAGGCAACTATTATAATGCATAAGTTTCATGAAAACGCAATATAACTCATGAGATAAAACAAAGGGAGATATATACAAGTTACATATATATTTCGCTGTTCATTGAGAGATGAGGCTTCATCATTTCAGGGCTTTATGTTCCTATATTCATGCTTCAAATCCTGGGAGATAAGAATTATATTCCTCAGAAGTTAACAAAAGTATTATTGTGTGCAAGATTTTAAAAAACGCATTTTTATAACTATCATTGAGCTTAATTCCAGTTAAGTTAACCATATATATTATTATAATAAATCGTTTATCATACATTATAACGGATCCTTTATACATTAAAACATATACATATTAATTAGGAAATGAAAACTTTATAGAGTATAGTGAATAATGTTATACTACACTAGCTGACCCGTGCAACTTCGTCTGCACCAAATCGGTTATTACCGATTGTATTTTTAAACACGAAAAATTGTTAATAAACCCGATTGCAGAGACACCTACCGTTTCCAATTGTGAATCCAAAATATCCAGGGACTCACTCAAACTTATACCCAGTTGGTAAATGAGAAATATTTTTTATAATAAGCCTAAAGGCCGTTACATATTAGGTACAGTTTCGTTTACACATTTTTTCAACTTTTAAAACATAGTATTACTGAAGTCAACTTTCTTTACAGTCGTTGTGGTTTGAAAATCAATGAAATGATGATCATAATAAAGAGATAAACACATACATCAATAGAATTTAACCTATCTATTAGACGTTATACTTCTAAATCAACTGATTGATAATTACGAATAGAAACGTCATGTTGCCGTAGCGCAATTATAACGTATTATACATGTGCATTATACGGATCGACGAAGGCGTTGGTTCGGAACCCAACGATCATTTTTTCTTGTTATTTGTTTTTTTTAAGCAGCATAGGGAGATAAAATATAGCTTAAATGTTTAAAATCCATTAAAAATTTCATTAACTACAAATTTTTGTCTTTCCTATGTTATCCTGGAGAACCCCTTGCGTTTTATGGGACAAAAAGTATCCTAGATGTAGGCTTGTAATTATAGTTATCACTGTGTCAAGATTCGTCTAAATTGGTTCAATACTTTCAGAGTGATACGTGTTCACACGGACAGACAGACAGAAAAAAATTGTAAAAGGATTATTTTTGGCTTCTATATCGATAACAAAGTCTACCTCGATTATAGTTTTCGATAGATATTTAATGTACAGATTTGGCCTTGTTACAGTTTTATTTGGAATTATCAATTCACTTTCATTTTTTGATTAATGCAATTCTTCTTTTATGTTAATTTCTTTGCAGTCATAATAACAAAACCTCTGCATGATTTTAAAGCAGTCTGTCGTTCTATATTATGTTTTTACGTGCTGTCGTGTAATAGTTTTAACGTTTCTATGGTAAACAATAGCTGTTCATAAAATTAAATTGAATTGATATTATAATTTTTATAAACTTGTATTCATAAATATGTCATTGTTTAAACTCATGGTTATGATTTTCCGATGGTTTTTTTTTGGGATTTCATATCAAATGTGGATATTTTTCGTATACTGTGCTAACATATTTATATAATTACGTAATAATGCAATACCACACCGTTAACTTTAAATCGCTGTTTACTTAAAGTCGCCTTGACTTAAAGACTTGCCTTAGAGACTTGAAATTAAATAGGAACAAAAAAAATGTTTATCCGTTTTATTTACTCGTCAAAGTTCATATCGATGACAGGTTTAGCATGTCACGCGGCTGTCGGTGGTGTCTAGTTCATTGGCAATAGCCCACGTGCTCGCCCCCGTGGTTGAAACAACTAGCGGGTTGATTGACACATCTTTGATATTCAAATATAAATAACTAACTACACAACTTCATAATTATACGAATATAATTATACATAATCAATTTTTCGGTGATCAACAAAAAGTTGTCACCATTAATTACAGTGAAATATCTTTCTGAACAAATAATTGTAACGAAATCATCACATTTTTTTAAAAGTATTGTCCATCGGTAATTCCTTCGTAGGATGGTGACAAGTATCGTTATCGGTGTGTGCTGTACTGCACTTAATATCCGGTCCTTTGTCTAAATTAATTATGAAACCATCTTCGGTTCCATTGTTACTTAACATCAAGTGGTTTTGCGATTAAATACTATATTGAATCCGATGAAAAATCTGTAGATAATTGCTATCGTCATATCGGGTTAAGGTCATTAAATAAAAGGATAAATAGTGAGGAATCTTATAAGTGTTACATCCTAAAATCGTGCCACTATATTGGCGATATTGCTTCTTTTGTTGTTTATTAGTGTGTTTGACGTGCAATTCAGCCATTCAAAAACAATATTTGTACAAAAATTCACATGTCTGGACAACCCCCACAAGAGTGCCGTGATACTTTTAGACCCTGGTAGTCCCACCCGCTTATAGTAGTATAAGCGGGTGGGACTACTAGATGTAGCTTTTGCACAACTACTTCTTAAATAAGTTCAATCGGGGCCCCACGAGACCTCATCCGAAGGATCGATTTACGTAAGGACATACAACTTCCTTTGATGTGAGGATACATCAAGTCTCTCACTAGTAATAATTTCGAGAAAGCTGGAAACCATCCCGCTCTGCTAGTGGTATGTCTATGATAGTCCCACAAACTACACCTCCAAGTCCGGCGCCGAGCACTTTAAAAGACAAACAACGTCTTCACCGATCTTTCCGGCAAAATAGCGGCAACGAGCGATTCATAGTCCTCCAATTCTTCAAACAGAGCGTGCTGGCACCTACGCCCGCGTAGCCACAGATCACGCCACGCCAATGGAGCAACAACTAGGGGAGCCACGGTGAAGAAACTGAAGAAGCCCTCGTAATAGGCGAGCGTAAATCCGAACACTCTGCCAGAGACTACCCAGCATCCGATGCTGTTAAGTGAATTGACCAAGACGACCATCGGCGTGAATATCTTGCCCGCTGCCGAAGGAAGTCAAAACGCCGACCAGCCCACGCCTAAGAGGGCTGATGGTGCTACTACATCAATATGACAAGACCTCTTAGAAATCATCCCAGCCGATCCACGGAGGAGTTGGCTCATACCAAATATCACCACCGCAAAAGGAAAATCTAGCACAAAGGTCCTAATGCAAGGACTAACTCATTTTCATGAGCCGCGAAGGAACTATTGAAGAGGGCGTAACGCCTTGAAACACTATCTTTACTCCGCTCAAAGGAGTGGAGCAGAGATTATTCACCACAGCATCGACACCGTGACACCACCAATTCTAATGAAGAAAATGTGGTTTCACAAATCTTTTATGTAAAAATAAGATTGAATAATCTATATATATAAGAGATTTCCACGTATATAGTCACTCATCACGATATCGCTGGAACCATTAGAGCTAAAGACTTGAAATTTGGTAGGAATATTCTTTTCACCGAGTAGAGGTCAGCTAAGAACGGATTTTACGAAATTCAATCCCCAAGAGGGGTTGCGGGGGCGTTAATAAAAAAAAATCACATTTTAAAACTACAGCTCTTATAGGTATGAAACTTAGTCAGGATATTATTTTTGGCATGTTTGAATTTACTAAAACATAATTTTATGATATTCCACCCCCAGAGGGCTGTGCAGGGGCGTTAAAAATAAAAAAATAATGTTTTTTCCAATCTATAGCTTTTGGAACTCTGAAACTTGGCCAGAATATTTCTTTTGGCATGTGTGAATTTACTAAGAACTAATTTTATGATATTCAACCCGAAGAGAGTTGTGCGGGGGCGTTAAAAATATTAAAAATTTGTATCTTCCACTCTATTGCTATTAGAACTTTGAAACTTCGCCAAAATATTTTTTTTGGTATGTTTGAGTTTATCAAGAACTAATTTTATGATATGCAACTCCAAGAGGGTTGTGCGGGGGCGTTAAAAATAAAAAAAAATTGTATCTTTTAATCTGTAGATTTAAAACTTAGAAACTTGACCAGAATATTTTTTTTGGTATGTTTGAATTTACTACACAGTACCTCCATGCTGATGTGGAAAGCTGTGTTATTTATTATTTTAACTCATATATCGATAAGACCCTAAGTAGTTAAGGGTGTGTTAATTTCGTAAAATCCGTTTATGATAAATACTTAGGCAGCTAGATAACACAATTTAATATTTCTTTCACTTGCCATGTATTTTATGCCAAGCGAAGCGGCCGGGTAACGGCAAGTCTATTATATATTTAGCATTGTTCACAGTTTTATGAAAACCAGCAGGTAAGCTCTAAAAGTAGGAAGAACAGGAGTGTAAAATACATGCACATTAAAACTCTATAGATTACAAACTATAATAATACTCTTAGGTCATATAATATATATTTTTTTAACCTTATTCGTTAATAATGTCATTATATCTACCTATTTTAGTTGTAACTTTTGAAGAAATAGTTGGTTTACTTATACATTCTGTGAAATTAATTTGTCTAAAATATTATGTTCACTCAGTATTTTAAAGCAGAATCGAAACTCACGAACTCCATTATACCTTTTAATGTTCTTGTAGTCATCTCATAAAAAAACAGTTAACGGGAACGTATAATAGTGAATCAGATGATTCATCGGTCGATAATCGAACAAAGAGCATTAGTGAGAGGATCGCTAAACGTCCACTTTAGCGCTGGTGAGTAAACATTGAACTCGAAGGCGTAATCCGTAGGGCGGCACTTAGCCTGTGCAGCACCGGGCCGTGACGCAAGCCGCACTGTAATTGTGCGCCAACTAATCTGTTTAGTTGGTAAACGCATCGCGTTACCCTTTCAATATTAATTTTGATGAACCATCTAACACCAATCTTTTAAAATAGATTTAAGAGTGAGACCTATAATTGATATAAATAGCAATACAATATCCTTTTTAATATTATAAACGCGAATGCGAGTTTGTTAGTTTGATACGCTTTCACGTCTTAATTACTCAACTGATCGTAATGGAATTTTGGTTACACGTTGTCAGGTGTATAAAAAAGAGTATCTTTCATCCAGAAATAAAGTACTGTAGTCAAGGATAGGTTAAATCTACATTAACTTAAGCTTAGCCACGAGTAAAAGCTAGTACTTGTATACATTATCAAATTCGCCTGCGCTAAACCAATGTATGTATGGCAATGAATTGTACGTGTATATAGTAGACGAGCACTTAGGAACTACGTATAACTCTGTCACAACTTCGAAGGGCTTGGCTAAAGTGCGGCACCAACTTCATAATATAAATGCAAAAGTATACGACGGCACTATTTTTAATAAAAAAAAGAACGAGACGGATACTTTAAAAGGTTTGTGTTATTTATATTTACGATAAATATTATACACCGTAAATTAGTTTGACAGTCACTGTCTTGTTCAAATTAATTTCAGTATAATCCAACTCATTTGAGTCATAACTGAGCAGTGTTTCGTGGAATATATCTACTAACTAACTGTCTATACAATTAGATATCTTGAAAAGCACCACAAATCTATGTAAATGAACTTTTAAGAACATTATTACAGAAAAATATGGGTCCACCAGTCAGGTTGTTTGTAGTACGTCATTTTTTTTCTTATTAGTTTTAGCTTTACATGTGATTTTAAAACACCACTATGTAAATACAGTCCTTTTAATCTTGTTCGCATATTCGAAGGAGGCGGTCGACGTTTACACTTTGATTTATGTGGTAAGATATGCTATTGAGGTAAAAAGTAACAAATACATTGTGTATTATGTTGCGACTATAACGCGGTCAGTACACTCATGACATCATTATAATACACCTTCAAGGAAAATATGGATATCCTTTATGTATAATTAGATTCATAAAAAACTCTAATAACGACATGAATGCACATGGAAGACAAAAATGCGAGATCTACTACCGACTTTACTTTTCCAGCTTCTTTAAAAACCCATTAATGAATTATATGTATTAACTACCCATTAAATTTAGGCTTGCTTAAAGTTTTACATTCCTTGTTTTTTCCCGTTCAAACGTATATTGGGTATTTTGATCTTTTCCAACCTTAACTGTTAACGTGAGATTATAAGGAACCCGACAAACCAAACGTTAAACAGATTTAATTAAATAAAAACATGCATCTTGTTTTAAAATAATAAAAATAAATTATTGACGACAATCTTAAATTCATACATTGTTAATGACTACGTCCGGTACCGCTACGACACACCCGAGAGGCGAGACTACAACGCCACTGGAACATTACTAGCGCCACCATATTAAAGGTATATCGGGGGAGCCATTATTGACCTGCGATACCGCGCTATTGACTATATCGGGGGTGTTAAAGTAAGTAGCAGGAAAGTAGGGCTAGAAGAATGCGAAGGCGATTTGCACGCACTCCTATGTGGAAGTAATTGTAAGGTGAAGCTCTGTCCGGATAAATAGTCACAATGCCTAAAGAGTGTTATTGGTTTCCCTGACCGACCGGCTATTATATAATACTAGCGGGACCGGCTGACGTTATCACATCCTGATAATAAAAAAAACCTTGACAAATTACATACCTAAATGAATCCTTTCTCGTGAATCACTTTATCCACTGATGAAAATCCGTTTTTGAGTTTATCGCGAACAGATAGCCAGACAGACATGTGAAAGGACTCTGTTTTATAATATGTAGTGATACTTATTGTATGTCTTAAGGAAGGCTATTCATACCTTTCATAAATATTTATCATGTATATTATTTGACTTTTTCAAAAGCACCTTTTCAATTTGGAATATCTAGTATACACTTTAAGCTTCACATATTAAAAAATCGGTAAAAACAATGGAAGACATAATTTTAATTTATTGTTATTTTATTCATATTCATATTATGAAATGATTATCTTTTACAAGTAGACCTAAAATACCCTTCACAAGAGTAAAAATTACACTTAGTAACCAGTAGGCAAATATAAATATTACGTGGATGTATGATTACTGTGTCTCTGTATTTGAACAAAAATGTCTTACTGCTAATACCTATTTACGCTACAGTTTGTATCGAGAAGATATAAATTGGTCATCCTGTCTGTAATATTTTAACATCCCATTGTGTGTAATGTGGCGTATCGTCTGACAATCTTTGTGTAAATATTTATTGATAGATTTATTCCCAATGTTGCTAAGCCCCACCGAACCGACGCGACAACAAAATTACACGCTGAGTAATCGGTGAGTCTGCTACTCGTCTCGCTCGATGACTCCGTTTTATCGTATATTATTTTGTTCTTGTTCAAGTGACTGATTCTCTATTTAGGTCTCTTTGTAATTTGTCCATGTTCGTTGAGAGGGACACTTCTTTATATGGTCATATTGTATTAATGTGGTGTAATGAATTATTCTTTCGCAGTTAGTTTCGATGCAATAAGAGTTTAAAATATGATGTATTTTACTATCATCTACATTCAATCAGATACACAATCGATTATCGTAATTTCAGTTTCTTCCGTGCAAGTACCTATATATGACAACATGCCAATAGTGGTTACCCACAAAATAAGTGAATGCCTTTTGCGATACCATTGTCAACAATTATACAAACTTGTTCATGAAAAATGACATAGTTACGTCATCTGAATTGGTAACGCTTGCATGCAGACAGAACGGTTAAATTTGTCTAATTGAGTAGAGTTATTGCATCGAAAACTATTTAAATCGATCGATATTGCGTTGCGTCTCGGCTGGCCTTCGAGTCTGTAATAGCCAAAACTATGACTCAGCGAGATTGTTGCAACACCGGCTTCTGCGGCCAATGTGAGCGGACGGCGTTCTTTTCTTAGAAGCGAGTGTGTCTTTTAACTAAATAATACTTTTTACATTATTTTGTTATCCTTTAAATGTTTTTGTTGCGCATTTTCATTAAAAATATGTAGTAAGCGTTATACAATACTACATGTAGTATTAAATATATTATTAATAATGAAGGAAATAAATTTTTGTTTACGATTGCCGTTCTTAATGATTGTGATCTTATTAAAAGCAAGGTGCGTCTTCTTATGTCGTCATCTAATTAATTTATAGTCAGAATTTTAATTTTTATTATATTGATTAGCATAGTATACAAAATGAACGGAAGATTTATTTGTCTTAAAGAAATCAGACATATTATGACATGGGGCTCTTCAAAAAGGGATTAAAACACGCTCTTCAAGTTGTCAGCGATAACAGCGATGTCCCTGATGTGGCAGTTGTCCATAGGCGACGGTAACCATTTCACATCAGATGAGCCCTGTGCCTGTTTTCTGCCCTTTGGCATAAAAGAAAACCGAATCTTTGATTCGCATTAAAAGAAAGGAAAATGTTAGTTACTTATGCAGTTTGAGTATAAAAATAAAGTTTTTATTATTTTTACGTTAAGTCCCATCTATATGAGTAAATATGGAAATATAAAGAAATATATCTGATACAAGGTCTTTATAAATGGAATCGTAATTCAATTCGACATAGATTTATATGATAGATATTTCATATTAAATTATCAGATCATTTAAAATTATTTCACAGACATTATTTTTGTTAGGTCGACTCTATTCAGGATTCATTTTTCAATTATTTGGGGTCAGACACCTTAATTTTACAGAAACAGAACTTCATAAGGGAGTTGCTTTCATATAAACGAAACTCTGGATAAATTAGAAGCAGCTAACAATGGCGCTTGCTAACTAGAAAATGAAATATTGGAACCGAGAGTGATCTTTCTGATAGGATCAATTTTGAGTCCATTACTCTGTTCATTTCAGTCTCAATCACAATAAGGAAACTTTGTTTCGTGTAACTAAAGGTGCCCTTATCAAAAGTCATTATTACTGTGTTGCGTACTAAATTTTGCATGAAAAACAATTACTTCATTGTACAAGAGTAAAATATCTGAACCACATATTGTTTGGCGTTAGAAATCTCATAGAGTGTCTTTAGATTTAAATAATATTTTTTGGTAATAAACAAGAGTCGCAAATTGTAATGCTTTAAGATTATTTATGTAAATATTTTATCTCCACACTTACTCTATAAAAAAACACCACTTGTTTCGTACCGACGTTGTCTCGTTGACAAACAAGTCATGACAATATTATTTTTAATGCATCGTTTTGATTTGCAATTTTATTTCGATGGCTATATCTAAAATAGTATAAGCTAATCAAAATTGGATTTAATTATTCGTGTACGAATATTTATCTAAAAAACTAAAGCATGTGTACGTAATTAGGTTCACATAAATGTATACACACAAAATTTATAATTTTAAATGTAATATTTTGCTTATATCATAACTAGCGGCTCCGGCAGCTGGTTATAAAAAAATCCTTCACAAATTATACACCAAAACGTTCTTCATGAATCACTTTATCCACTGCTGAAAACCGCATGAAAATTCTTTCAGTAGTTTTTGAGTTAATTGCGAACAGACAGACAGACAAACGCGATAGGGGACTTTGTTTTATACTATGTAATGAAGTAAAAAGCAGTAATTTGATTGGATAGGAATTAAAACCATATTGATCAAAAGAAGTATACAAATAACGTTTGGTTGTTAAATATATATGTGTAAATGGTTACTATAAGTTATCATTACAATCTAGAATATTCTGTAAGCCTTTTTAAGATTTACAATTCCCAAGTACCTACATTATTTTGCTGTATCTCATAAAGTTTAGGCAGCATTAGCAATGTAAGCGTCCGAATAATATTTATCTGAACAGATCAGTGGTATTCAACCCTTTTTTTTATACGGGCCACTAACACTCATGTTGTTGCGGGTCGCAAGCTACAAATATTTAGGTATTAATTAAAAAAAACGTAATTTCAAATTAACCACGTATTATTAATGTAGAGAAAAATGGTTGTACAATAAAACAAGCTTGGTATAAACCTTATATCATAAGGAACATATTGCGGTCGGGTTATCTAGGATCTATTTAATTTACTCAGCGTGCTCATAAATTTTCTGATGGGAACGAAATTTAAAATAATTGAAAATAAAGTATAATCGGGTGGGCCAACTTCAAAGATCCGGCGGGCCGCAGGTTGAGTATGGCTGGCATAGATTATGTAATACTACTAATTTTCTCTAGCTAATCTATACTAATATATAAAGCTGAAGAGTTTGTTTGTTTGTTTGGTTGAACGCTATGATCTCAGGTACTACCTAGATATTTTTTATATTATTATATTTTGTCTGTTTGTTTGTTTGTTAGTTCCGGGTAATCTCCAAAACGGTTGGACTTATTTTAACGGGAATTTTACTGGCAGATAGCCGAAATTATAGCGGTTGACATATTCTATTTTATGTGTCCGCGGTTTCGTCCGCTTTGCTATTTCTAAAATGGTTGGACTGATTGTCACGGGATATTCACTGGTAGATAGAAGACCTTATAAAAAGTAATTTTGGTTTTTTATTCGCCTTCGGCGGCAGTGGAATATCTGAAATGTTTGAACTGATTTTCACGGGACTTTCACTGGCAGATAATTAGCTAATGAGCTATTTTATTTTATGCTAGCGGGCTCGGTAGACGTTTCCCGCCCTGATAATAAAAAGAAAACCTTGACAAATTATACCTAAACCTTTCCCATGAACCGTTCTACCTATTGGTGAAAACGGCATGAAAATCCGTTCTGTAGTGTTTGACTTAATCGCTAACAGACAAACAGACAGACCAGAGGACTTTGTTTTACATTATGAAGTGATGAACTGTTACCTGTGCATTCGTTCGTGTGAATTTAATAAAAATAGTTTGTTTATTGTAAACAAGCGCATGAGACGTGCGCTGTACTGGACTCCAAGAATAAATGTATGTAATTTGAATTATATTATCATTTTGGTCAATTTGGCAGCCATTTTGTTTTATTTACCGCATTTGTTTCTACATAACTCAGTGATTATAGCAACGTATAAGAATAACACAATTATATCGACAATATGGGCATGTTTTGTCTGTATAATAAACAATTTAACACATATTGTTCTATAATGTATAGTTTAAAATTTTCATTACTTTCTTATATAGTGTTAATGAGCACTGAGTGTGGTGCATAGTAGGTTAAAGTTCCAGGTATGTTGCTGATGATAAATCTCATCCCATTCGATATACTATTCGTATTCATATATCTAATATACACGTTACATTAGATGGCGTAATGTAAAATTGTAAGTAGGTGTGTACATTACAGAAATGCTTTTTCAAAAACATTTGTAACTATGACACCATAGTTATTTAATACATTTAAAAAAACGCGTGCGGAGCCGCGGGGGACAGCTAGTACCTGATATGCGTGTAACTAATTAATCGCTGTACAATTATAGTGTCCTGTTTAAAGGCGCTGAATAAAATCGTTGAATCGGAAAATAAATAAAAATGCGTGTATTATACATACGAATATTGTTTTGTAAATGATGGTGAAATCATATTAAGATCCGTTACGTAGCTTAGAAAAACTGAACCATATAAAGAGACGCGAAAAGCAACTCAATTTTATGATATCTATTTATGAATCTCTGGTTTTAATATAGACTATCGAATGTAAAATTGTATTAATGTAACAACTACATTAATTTTTAAAATGAAATCGTTTACTATTCTTTTAGTTAAAGATCGTTCAAATGACAAAACGACATTTAAGTGTTACACTCTTGCAAAAAAAGACGGGTTCAACGTTCACATTCCAAATACTGTTTTTTAATCAAAGACTTATTTTACGCTTTTAGAAGCAAGATGCAATAAATTAGCCATTTACGGAAAAATGGACATCTGCTCCTCCGAAAAAATCCCTCCTTGGAAGTAAAAGGACAAAATTTACGATCTGTGTAGACGTGGGTAGACGGACCTCGCCGATGAGTTGCATGCAAATTGCTCCATTGGAATATGGGACCTGGTAGGCACCAGAAAAGATTAAAATCGAAACAGCTTGTGACCCCTGACAGCGACCGGCTCGGCTCCCGCACGCTCAAGCCCCTGCACACCGACACACTGCAACCTGTGCGACCGATTGACATGTCACGATTCCTATCTTTTTCTATGCAGCCATATGAACGAGGTTACAAAATTTATACAGTGATAAAAATGTATCACAGAACTGCAGAATTTTGTGAATACCTTCTATTTTTGATAAATGATATTAAATGATTGGTTTTTCAACATACATATTTAGCATAGTAGCATGCATATAAAAAAGAATGATTAATTATAACATGAACGGCGTTCGTTTGAAACAAGAATTTACTAGATAAATGAAAAAGACTTGTGATATCTTTTTCTATTGCATTTGGTTTTATACATTTATATTTTTCATATATAAATAGTACTAAATACCTAGCAAAATTAGTGCCCTGTTTGATTAGAAGAATATCAAGGCGCAAATGTGTCCTTAGTAGTAGTATGGTTATTATATCTTTAAAATTTGTTGCATAAAATTTTAAAACATTATTGAGGTGCTAACGGCGTGGAATGTTAAATAAGCTTTGCAAAGGTATTATTAGGTATATGCAAACTTTAACCCAGAGATCAATACTTATTGATTACTTGCGAATCCATTGTTCGTCATATGCCATTCGCATTTTACTATTTGACCTATAACGTTCGTTGCATGTTTTGAAATTAGTGAAGACGGTGTTGAAATAAACGGAATTAACTTATCAAAGCAATTCTAACACAATAACAAATACAGTGACTCGCCATGGCTTTATTTCGATTATTTTTTTATATCATAGGATGTAAACGAACAGGTGGGCCACCTGATGTTAAGCGATCACCACCGTCCATAGACACTTGCAACACCTGGGGAGCCGTAAGTGCGTTGCTATCCTATGTTTGGTGGGAGGGAGAGGAAGGGAAGGGGGTAGGGTGGTCCTCCGGCGCTCTCACTGACCGAACGAAACACAACAATGCAAGCACTGTCACTTCACGCCGGTTTTCTGTGAGAGGGTGGTACTGTCCCGGGCGAGCCGACCCATTCATGTTGAAACCAATAATAGATTCAGCGTGGCTCTACCATCTACTCGCGTGGCACTACCACATACTAAGCGTGGCTCTACCACCCACTAAACGTAGGATTCAATGTATCAATATGAAGTCAGAAATATCTAAACGATTTGAACATATTTTTGACGCATATTTACAGTTCATCAAATTCATAGAAACTACGTACAATTCTGCAAACAAATAACTCTTTTCTTATAACGCACAATTTTAAATCTATGATATCTTCTAAAATATGTATTGAAATAATATGCATTAAAGGATAATTTTAATCTTTAGTGAATTATCAACGTAATTAAAATATTTCATTGGATAATAATTAATATTTCAAAATAGGGTTGCAAATAACCTATTATTTTTTACTTAAATATAAACGACAAAAGTGATTGCTGTGGGTTATCCTTAGGAGGCAGACATCTGAGACATTTTTGTAGGTTCTCTTAAGATTATAAGATACGTTATTTTTATGCATCTCTAAGGTATAGCCAGCGTTATCAATGTAAGCGATCGAAAACTCCTTACGACTTCATTAGAACATATCGACTTTATTTTATTTAAACATAAAATACATGTCTTGGAAGAAATTATCTTCTAACTTCTACGAAAATATTCTTCCAAAAGAATTTCTATAAACGTTAATAAAAACCGTAACAAAATCTGAAATAACGAAACACACAGACAGACGCGAAAAGTGTATTTTTTATTAAGCTCATTATAGTTAGATATTATAATACTTGACATATTACTAATAATAGATATGTATAAATGTATCATCATCATTACATAGTATAAAACAAAGTCCACTACCGCGTCTGTCTGTCTGTCTGTTCGTGATAAGCTCAAAAACTACTGAACGGATTTTCATGCCGTTTTCACCAGTCGATAAAGTGATTCACAGGGAAGGTTTTAGTATATAATTTGTCACGGATTTTTTTATAATCAGGGCAGGACAACGTCTGCCGGGCCCGCTAGTATATATACTAATAATAGGTATGTCAAGAAGATGTTATAATATATGTTTATAAATTACATAATGTATATGTAACACAGCAATCTATTCTTTAACACAATATAAAGGAATTGCATGAAAGCAATAAAACGGAACATTCAGTTGTTGTCACGCCCACGCCACAGACTACAGACGCCTCACGTACCTCGTTCTTCTATATATACATTTCATCTAGATAGCATTTATCTAGAACTCTAAGATATAAGTAACTTCAACTAAGTACTTAGAAAATATACAATATATTGTGATGTAAGATTATTAAATATATACCGTAAGTTACACTGGTTGGAGGAAATAACTTAATTTTAGGTCATTTCGGAGTAACTCGAATAATTATTGTTTGCGTTTATATTTATTTGATGTGATTTTTCTTAATGTTATCTGTATAGTATAGTACATGTACAGTATCTAATATGTTATTTTCTCAAATGTCAGATTCTCAAAGGAATCCAATGAATGTATTATTTTTATATTTACTTAGCACTCATTACTAGCAACAGACAAAATAGACCGACATGACCGTTTTGACGGCCTTGGTTTCAAATGTACATTAAAAAATATCTCTTATTGAATTCTAAATAGATATCGGCGGTAGTAACCAATTAACATGTATGCGCGTATAAATATACTTACTAATCAAAAAAAAAAAAAACGAATTACCGTGTATCTGAGAAGAAAATACAACATGTAATTAATATAAAATGGGACATAATTATCTCATAACAATAATTATAGCAACTAATATTAGCAAACTTAACAGACCGTAATCAAGGAGTTCAACGTTACCTTGCAAGTCGTAACACATGATACACCGCATATCCGATTACCTAACAAGACATTTTTACGACATCCAACATTCTTTGTATTGCAGTGTTCGAAAACCTTCGCCGTTCTCTAGATTTTTATTAAACTTTATTTGCTTAATTAATAATTGTCTTTATTCTTATTTGTTACTTGAAAAGTAACATCTTTTTATCCCACGTGACACATCTTGTACTGGGATTGCATAATAACTAATTACTAGTGTATAAAAAATCAATTAATTTTGATTGCACACATTTAAAAGCAATATTTAAAATGTTGCAAGACAAAAGGCATTTTCTCTCAATGTATTCTTATCTTAACCGAAACGAATGTAAATTACGCCTTTCATTTCAGTAGTGCGCGCACCTCTAAAACTGGAAACAATAACGTTATTAGTTATACCTACGGCTGCTTGTGTGTTTATCTGGGGTGGAAAGTAGAGCGGCTAAACTTTCTCTTACCAGAAAGCCGAGCTGCGCACAACCCGTGCAGATACATTCTATCAACAATTACATACTATAATATACATCTATCCGACTTAAAGTAATCTTCTCAAACAAACAAATTATATCAACCGTTGGATTTAAGTAATATATTTTTGGGATAATAATATTTCGTGTGATGAAGGTATTTTACATTACACCGACACTCAAATTATTATTCCAGTTTATATTTCTACTTCTGATTTCATTCCTATACTTATATTAAAGTAATATCGTATGAATATAAATGTTACGATGAAGACACTAACGATACACAAACAACGTAAAAATGCGACATCATTACGTAGGTAAAAATGATTGCGAAATAAAATTTTAAAGCGTATATAGTATCGAATTACTCACACAAAATGAAGTTTGTATTTATTGAAAACTAGCTGTGCTCCCGGGTTTGTAGGCGTTTGCTATCATCTGACGAAGTAAATAGTTTACTTATAACAAAACTGATATTGTGTAAATATTGTCCATGTTCAAATATCTACACATACAAATTTTCACGATGTTTGATTGTAAGATATAGTAGTTGAGCGCTGCAGCGTAACCTAGTGCGGCTTATTCTTTTAACGAATGGTATAAAAACATTCTACAAAATAAAACATTTGTCTGTACTCATTCTCATAGTAATCGATCTAAAGATATTTTAATTTATTAAACTCATATATATCGAGACCCATCCTCAATAATATTATAAATGTTTGTATATTTGTTACGCTTTCACACTTTAAATATACCACCGATCGTCATATAATCTTGTATATACACTGTCAGAAGTATATATAGGATATCTGCTAGCTTCTATCCAGAAAAAAGTACTGTTCCTGAAGCATAGGTCAAATCTACAGTGAAATGAAGAAAGTAAAGAAGTCGCGGTATAAAACGGACGTTGTGCAAAAAATCAGTGCCTTCAAATATACCAGTTTTCATGACATTCGAATCACTTGGTAGGTACAAATTAAATGTGTAGCAACGCCACCACGTGGCGAATTATACTAAAACCTTCTTCATAAAATAATCGATAAACTAGTGTTGTAGTGCGACGTTATATATTAACATTTTTTTTTTATGTAGAAAATATACATAAATAGATAAGAATTCTGTTAACGTGATGCTTCAAGATATACCCAAAAAAAATGTAAATTTTAGTAGAGCGACGGCTATTGTGCTAGGAGTTCATTGACAGACGATCAAAAGAAGTTTCACCCGACACGACAACACGGTTTGAAATTGTTTACGTTAGTATGTGTCATAGATATATCACAATATAATACGTGCATAAAATATGAGTATTATTCATCCCCACCTCCCCTTTTTCAATATTGGCCTCATCTAGTTTACCAGATAGGTAAAACTTTGAGTCTATTATAGTAAGAAATATTAAATTATTCATAAGATAACAGTACAGTGAATGCACTATGCTTATAATAGCGGCACGATATGATGGCCGTTTTGACAAATTACAGTAATAACGTGAAATGTCGGTTTATTTTCGACAAAGATATAATCAAACGCTTCTTTGTTTTGCATTAAGCATTTTTCGTTTCTATACTGATGACCCCGATAGTCGATAATTTAAACACTTTTTAACATTTTCAATATATTAACAAGAAATTAATTAATTAACTATAAACGTTACATGATTATGTAATTTAACACAAGAATAATCTTTACTTTGATTCCTATCAACAGAAAACATTTATGGACTTCCTTGGGTTATTTTAAACTTACTGTACGAAAAAAACACTATCACAGATTATTGTCAGTACTTATAAAAAAATACACGATTCATGAAATATGTTTAGAACGTATTTTGTTCATCTTTTAAGGACATAACCGTTATGTAGTTAGTACTTCTAAGCTGTTTTATAAACATTTCCGCAAACAGTATCTGTTAACTCCAGTATAAGATAGAAAATCAAACTAAAATAAATATACTAACTTCCAAAAGTTAAACAAAACAAAAATCAACCCCGGAAAACATACTAGCAAAAAACTTGAAAAAAAAGGGGGGGGTCTCCCCTCCCCCCCCCCCCCTTTATCTTTTTTTTTTATCAGTAAAATCTTTTTCAAGATGCAGGTGGCACTTAACATGGAGCTGGATTGTTATTTACCTACGTGACTGCTAAGTTTCACTGATGCCTCGAGAACAGTACTATTTTCTGGATGCAAATAACCTTATGTTCTTATCTGTACCTCTGGACAACATGTTCAAAATTTCATGATGAGATCGCTGGAGTAGATAAGGTGTGAATGTATAACAGACAAACAAACAAACTCACATTCACATTTCTTATCTATTAAGAGATTAGTACATGAGAATTTATTTGTTATTGATAATTTTAAAATAAACAATTGACTCGTTATATTTCAAAACTATATGTAACCGCGACTCCCTCCGCGTGGAACCGAATGTAAAAAAAAGTGACTAATAAAATCATCGGAATGTATTAAGTTCATTTACTTATCCACTTTGCTATCGTACTGAAGTCGCACCGTCATTAAAATTAAAATAACTTTTCATAGAGTGAACCGATGTTAATAAAACAAAGACTAAATGTTACTCGAGGATAATAATGCTTTATAATATTGAAGAAGTTTTATCATGAACGCAGTATTTTAGCAGTGATGCGTGTTCATACAAACAGACAGACGGACATACATTTCTAAAATTCAAATGTATTTTATTACTTGTTCTTAGACTATAGAAATTCCTAGACTACTTCTTCCTATATACTAGACACCTTCAACATTTTTTTTTACAAAATCTAAAAAATACAAACATTTTATATTTACATTATCATTATAACGCTTTTTTTGTTTTTTTTTTTTAAAGATCATCATAATTTACGTCCACAAAATTTGAAGATATTAATAAATAACGTAAAGTATTAGTAACGGCTAAAGTTGGATTTAGCTTATTTTAAAATGTAACTATTCAAATGTTAAATTAAAAACTGAAACAAATAATATAATACTTTGAAAGTGTGTCGTGTTTGAGAATTAAGTAATAATGGTGAAAATTGCATATTTTTAGTATCGTATGTTAACACAATATTTATCATTATTCAACAAAAAAGGTTACAAAATACTTACACAAATGGAAACAAATGAGTCAACAATACGTATTAATTACTGTTATGCGGCATTATATGCTAACTGTTGAAACTTATGTAACAAATTAAAAAAAAGTCAGTCAACTGTTTCTACAAAGAAGTAGAACTTTTGTTATTTAATCGTTAAATAACATTAATTATAGTTACTTTATATAAAATAATCCAATAAATACACTTTTCATAATAAAAGGTTGCTGAAATTCATGATAATCTGGCACGTGGTGGCGCGCCAACGTATTTCAATTAAACCGCCAACAGCTGTGGTCAGCTCTTTGAACTTATATGTTTAGTTTTATATAATTTAAAAACGTAGCAACGTAGAAGAAATTTCTTAGATTTGTCACCCGTAATTATGGCTATTAATGCCCATATTGACAATACATTTTTATTGGGACAGACATACATGTTCGTCACTCCTACCTAGGGTTTCTAAATATCTATACTAATATTATAAAGAGGTAAAGTTTGTGACGTTGTGGCGTTGTAAGGGGTAATCTCAGGAACTACTGGTCCGATTTGAATAATTCTTTCAGTGTTATATAGCTCATTCATCGAGAATGATTATAGGCTATATATCATTACGCTAAGGACAATAGGAGCGGAGCACAGATGAAAAATGTTTCAAAATCGAGATTTTTATTTTTTTGAGAGCTTCCGCTGCGTCTTAGCCCAAAATAACTATTCCACGGGTACGAAGCAGCGGGCAGAACCTATTAACTAATTATATTATCTATACTAATATTATAAAGAGGTAAAGTTTGTGAGGTTGTAGGGGGTAATATCTGGGGAGTCGGAGAAAAATGGTCGAACGAAAACGTTTCTTACGAATGCTGCCTTAATTATGATATATATGATTGAGTTCTAGAGAAAAGTTGTAACTTGATAATGCCTATTACCGCCCAACAAAGTGGGCACGGGTCGGCTAGTACTTTATAAGAACGTAGCCTACTTTGTTTTTGATAAACACACTTTATGCTTTTGCGTAAAGATAAAGCATGGGAAAATATTCTATTTCCAATCTATACTGTGGTGCCTAACATGAAACACTTATATGAATAATTATATACCAATATATTTGATCTAACTATACTGGATATCCATAACATTATACATAGTTCAAAAAACGAATTATAAGAGGAAAAAGTGATAAGTACTCTGATAATTAATCAAAAATAAGATTAATAAGATTTGAAAACTAAAAAAAAATGGGCAATACAATTATCTCTAATTCTCCACATTTTATTGATATGATATTTAAGAAATTGGTTTGATCAAAGTTTCTCAAATAATTTTAAAAATTAAGTTCGTATTTCTTTATTCCTTGAACTTTCGTGGAAAGATGGTTTTCGGTAATGACTCTGAAATGGCGAGAAGAGAGGAACAGATCGACTGATTAAATAAAAAACGAGTTCAAATTTTGATTGTAAAACTTGATACGGAGCTTTGAAAAAGATAAGAGATGATTGTTAGCGTGTGCTAAAAGTATACAACAAAATGTTTTAACTTAATAAATAAATAAATTTGACAAATACATTTATTTTTCTTCCTAAAACATTTTTATCCTATTTCTAAATAAGATACGATATATTTCTCAGAAAAAGTTGGCAGCCCTATTCCTGTCAGCGTTAACATTCGCTTGAAGAATCGTACAACATTCTACATACCTAGATACTAGAACAAAGTACGTTGGCCAAAACTTGCTCATCCACTAACTGTGTTATAGAAATATAACAATATCACCATTCATCATCAATTCGAATTTGATATTACCTATCGTTCTCGAGCCTCAATAAAATCTTAATTTCAAAAATAGTGTTATCCAAAAGCAACCTACTTCTATGAAGGTCAGTATTATAAAAAATATTTATTATATGTATGTATATAAGTTTTTAAATAAAAAGTAAATTCATATTTTGTATATAAACTTTTATCATAGATTGTGTTAGAAAAAAGTAAACATACATACTAGATTAAAATAGAACCTACTTCTTTTGAGGTGATACGGGATAAAACAAAATTTTAGTCTTTAATTATTACCGAACAATAAATTAAGTTTATCAGTCAGCCTACTTGAATTATCAATCGAAATATATGACACATTAACATTTATAAAGTAGGTAGTTTGATGGAGAATGAGTAGCCCTGGACATTAAGCCTAAGTGAAGAAAACGTAGATATTTCATTTTACATAATATAATGTAGTATTTATCTTAATATATATATTTCTTCTGTACGTGTGTATGTCACTGAACTCCTCCTAAACGGCTGAACCGATTTTGATGAAATTTTGTGCGCGTGTTCCAGTGGATCCAACGTCCTCCCGGCCCGCTAGTTACCTATATATTCTTTAGTTAGTCATCAAGTGACATAACAATATAAATTAAGATTTTTAACACATAAGCTGGAAGAGATTATTTAGTTCTTAAATTTATTTAAAGTTTTACAACCAAATATTATATACTTAACCAGCAACTGCTCGCGGTTTCACACGCGTTTTATATGCAGTAATTATTTCCGAGTCATTGTTTTATTTCACTAAAATAAAACATTGGTGTCGTTACATTTCAGAATAAGTCAAGTCCAATTTTACGCGTGTAAATTGACTGATAAAACTGAGAAATCCGTTTATGAGTGAAATCCGAACATGCAAACCGACAAGATATCATATTTGTGATCAATATCCACTTAAAAACGGACAGCCGCCAGAATATTAAAAAAAAAATGAACAGATAGACCTATATATTTATTGAATAAGAAGATATAACATAACGTATGATATAACCGTACGGAACTCTTTAGGGTAAAGAGATTTTAAAAGGAAAAACATTAAGTTTAAGTCAGTTATTTGGATATAATGTGGAAAATCACTTACAATTACTAAAATAGTTAGATATACCTTCACGAAGAAAATATGGTTAAATAGTATAGTGATATAAAAGACTGCTAGTGGATTATCTCCCTTTCTCAAATACGAAAATTATATTCCGGCTTTAAGTGTACCGAAGTGTAATGAATGTGAAAATTTCATATACCAGTTTGCGAAAGATTCCCCTTTGTAATAGCCGCTCGTCAAGCATCCGTCGAAAGGTCCGTGCATTAGCCGGATCATCTGCTTATGCCCCTATTAAAGGCACTAACTCATAAACCTACAGTTCAACGTATAAAAATATAAAGTAAGAAGACCATGGAATTGTATTAAGCTAGCCAGATTAATCTTTATACAATGTATGAATCAATTATGTACTTCCTTTTATGTTGCTCTTCGTAAGAACCAAAGGAATTATGCTCTATTCAGATAATTTTAGGAGTTATTGAAATCGAAAATAAATATTTAGTATTATATATTAGTATAATAATAGATATATACAAGAAAACTGGAAAATGGTTATTATGAACGAGCTGATTACCGCGACTTCGTCTGCGTTGTTTATTATCTTAACAAAATATTTAAGGTAGATACCGACAAAAAGAAACATAAAAAAAATGAAAGTGAAAATACACATTGCATACAATATTTCTTTGTGATCATTGTTATCTGTGTACTTCCTCGCTCCTGCGCATGTGCAACCATACCGCTTGCCTCTCTACACACATCACTGAACGGTTGGTGCCATTCTTATATAAAAACCCAAGATGCACAGTCTCGAATAAAAGTAACGCTCAAAACCGTCCCCAAAAACTCACCGATATACCTAAGTAGTTACAGTTATACTGTAAACTTATGTTTTTTGTAAATTCAACCTTACGTGAATTATTTACAGTTGATTTACAAAGCAGTGTACAAAAAGTCCAAAGACGCGATTGACGAGAGACTATTTGGAATTAGCTCATAATTCACAATTGTGTACTCATTTTATGCGGACGGGTTTGAGACGTTGACTGTGTATCTTGGGTTTTATATATCAACGCGTGGTGTTTATAAAATTGTAGGTTCTTAAAACTTTGTTTATTTGATGAAGATATCGTGATATTGTTTTTAATTAGGCCTAAGTGTCTAAGAAGTAAAACTAAAAAAAAAATCGAAACCTATCCAGTAGTTATTGCGTGGTGCACGCACAACAGTAGACGTCTATGATTTTATTTATACGGATGTATGAAATAATTAATATATGAGCTTTAGAATAAATACTTGTATATAAATGTCACTCTACTAAAATGCTTTAAATGAATACGGCGAAACAAAGCGCGTGATAAAAGATATGTTCAATACGTATACATTCATTGCCGTTTATAATTATATGTTGTTCTATCACCAAAACATTTTATCGAACTTAGAATACCTATAAGGCCATATATAACGAAATATTACTTTAATATTAGCATTATAGTTACAGTATTTATAGGATTCGTTCAGTGAATATAATATAATGGACACTATAGGCATGTGACGTCTGCTAAAAACGAACGTCTGATAAAACATCCACCTTTGGGCTTCAAGCTACCGCGACAAAATAAATGAAATTAGGCGTGGTAAGTTTATCATCGATTGCAGAAAAGACTTGAAAATGTTTAATGAGTTTTCAAAAAGATTCGCGCATTTACTTCTTTATAGCGTTCGTGTACATAATTACAACATTACATTTGGGTTATCAACCTAAGTGACTCTTACTACAGTTTTTGAAGCAGTTATTTTATTTATTGTATACGTGAATCAGATTGTTTTGCGTAATGAACAGGCTGCAAAGATAGGTACATGGCATTGTTTCACAGCGGAACCAGTTTTGTGCTTGCGATGTGGCGCAGAGTCTTATTGCACTATTTGTTATTATGCCGGTGTTTTATGTTACAGGAAATGAGTTCATACTGTCGGCGGGATGGTTTTCCACTTTAATCTTGTACAGTAGACAAAAAAATATATTCTATTTTTCGTTACATCAAACCGGCTCGTCCTTTGAAATGAAAATTACATTTAAGTATTCACAAAAACTCACCAAAACCCTCCATTAACTTCATTTTATAAGGAAGAAGTCTTTTAAAAATAGAACAAGATTAATTATTATTGCAATCATTTTTCAGTTTAAAAGCAATGATAAACAAATTTCGTAATTTATATGTAGCTACCGAGTATGCCATCCTCTTTGGCAGACCAGCTGAAACTTTTGTATATATTGTAAATAGAACGTCGTTCAAACAAACGAACGATCGCGTCTCTATAAATCCTTATATGGCCATATTAATTAACAGTCTATTTCACGCACTCCGAGTATTATTATTACGCTGTCCGTGTCAGTCTAGAATCTTATAGTAGTGAGCCCGAAGTTCCTACATATACATTATGACAACATTTGTGATAAAAAAATGTGCAAATATCCTTAAAATGCTAAGATAGTGTGGTACTGTATCGCTTAAACCTGAATAGCTTAGATACTTTCTACGTAGTCATTGGCGGGCGGCACGGCTTCGTTATAATATCACTGAATCACCTTGCATGAATCAAGGTGGCCGGTGAAGTGATTGTAAAATGGCACTCGTTTTATAGCTTTATTGAATATATTGTCAGTATGAGAAGAGCGAAATGGTAACTTTTTAATATAAGCCATGAGATGTGTACCTACATGATTATGATTATTTGATGCATTCAATTTCGTGAGAAATAGTTTAAAAAATAATGCAGAATACTACTGTAAATTATGTACACATCGACATAGAACATCAAAAACATTACTATTATTATAATAGAGTGGCAATTAAGGGGATGGTAAAATAATCATAGAACGATAACCGATAAAATGGAAACCAGTGATAAGTTGCTACCCATGAAGACTAAATTGGAAGCTTGAAAAACATTAGGAACCAAAGCTAACCTACTAACCACAATCTTCGGACCAGAACATAGCAGCACGAACACTACTGGTTACAGCAAAAATTAATTTGTCAGTGGAGCTACTGTAGTCGACCCTTGCACAGGTTAAATAACTTACATCAGCGTTATCATTCAAATTAGTGTTATCATTAACATGAGAAGTTGTAATTATATTTATAATTGTAACCTAATATTATAACTGTAACTAATTTCAAATTATATATATCGGAGATAATGATATAACATTTTTAAGTATGAGTTATAAACATACAAAATTGCTATTATGGAAACTTATGCATATTAAAATATTACTGCTTCTAAATGTAGATAAATCACGTTTTAACAAACACACATGGTATAGTGCTTGGATAAAGAGATGTACTGACGAACACTACAGAACTTAGGCTCAAACGCCCTGCAATTAGCACTGCTGGAATGAGATAAACGAAGCAAATAAAGCACCGCCGTTCAAAGTTCATCTGAAAGGGTAAAATGTGTTATGTAAACATCAATTTAAACTCAAAACGGTGCTGCTAGTCAACGTTAAAAATGGAATGAAATGATAAATATCACATTTTCGACATAATCGGGGACTTGTAGAAATTACACAGTCTACATTGATGATTATACATAGGTATCAACTTCACTTCAGTGTATTTTATTGACGGAAGTTTGTATGATATCCATTTTATTCGCTAGGTGGCGGCATAACAACTTTAGCCGTTTATCCGATCCTCATGCAAATTGATATATGTAGTATATTTATTATAGGTATTTGTTACTCTAAATAATAACAGAATCGCGCGGAGCCGTGAGCAAAACTAGTAATATTAAACATAGAATAGTAACACGTTTTATAACAAAATATAAATAACAATATTTCATCTCAAATTTCTAGATAAATGAATATTATATTGTACTCTTTGAATAGTAATAAAAGATCTTTTAAAACCTCGTTTCAGACAGTTAAATAGAAATAATACACATAACGTACAATATCTAAATAATACGGTGACTATAAAATGTTTACTCGTATACCGAATAACGATGCATAATTTAAATGTATTTTTTAGTATTCTATAAAATACACATTTCCATGTTATATCAATTGGTCACACAAGTCTTTTACCGACGCTTATTTCTACACATACAATGTAACAGAGACCACGCTACATTCAGAACCCTCTAACGAGTTATGGGGAAAATTATAAGTTTACTTTGCAATATAGCGTTAAAATCAACCCTTCGACGGATATGAATCATTACGCAGTTACCAGGAAATGTCATTAAATTTTCACGATGGCGGTTCATGTTACTCACGGCAATGGTTTTGCTACTTCATGCATATTTATCAAAATAACGCTGCCGATTGAAAAGCTGCGCATAAACACGCATCGAATTGCAGGACAGAGGTGGACAGTCAACTGAATTCGAGTTTACAATTGCGGTATAGAGTGTAGTTTCGCTTGCCGATCCGATTGCATTTCGGAGGATAGTTGTCCGGCGGTTATTAGTGAAAGCAACCCCTTGTGGAGGGTGGATCGAGTTCCGCGAATAGTACTTCGGTGACTCAGGTTCATGTGGACGGGAAAGATATAGATTGCGTAGTTGATAACCGCTTTTACGATGTAGAATAATTGCACCGTTGCCGTATCGATCCGATCAACCTCAGGAAAAACTTACAGCGATTAAATAGGTACCTATGAAGACAGCTATCGACGACATTGTTGTTTATTCGGGAAACAGAATTCTATATTGCTTTGTTTGTACCAAGTTTTTTAAAATATTTATTGATTTGATTATTTTTGTAGCATCGATAAGACGATTCGTAAAGATATGAAGATAGGGTTAGTTGTTTATATACACGATGCTTTTCAAACGACTGTGCAGTGGTCGAATAGTTAATATCAACCGAATATCGATTTAATATTTGCGGGCTTGAGCTTCGCTATATACTAACGCATTTATCGGTATTCATATAGATTTATTGATTACAGTTAGAAGCATTTTGGATTGCCGATTACCAAAAAGATGATGAGGAAAGACTTGGGGAGTGAACATATATGTGGCAAATAGAAACAGAACTATAAATTTCTCAGTGTTTAAACTTAAGTTGTTAATCAATGCACCTCGGATTAGCGTGATGACTAAACCCGTGTCTTCCTGCAAGATACCTTTTCCCAACAGTGCGACAATAGAAAGTTAATATTATGTACATTTTTTACATTGTTTAATGACTACCAACATAGACTAACTTCTTTTTTATATTGGCTCGACAAATTTACTACACTGTATAGTTTTTCTATATTACAAATAGCACACAGGCAAAGTCCACCTGATGCTAAACCATCCTAGCGAGTGATCTACTCCTAGCAAAACTAATCAGTACGGAAAATAGATTAACTGCTAATGAAATTTCGCTCCCCAATTAAGACTTAAGTTAGATACGTTATGTATAGAAAAAAATATTTTTGTACGTACCTACATTACATAGCATTGTCATATTTATGTACAGGGAGAGAAAGTAATACAAAATACAAATCATGAAATATAATAGTTATATACAGAGGTACAATGGTTAAAATATACCAAACTTTCATATTCATAAAATAAAATAATATATGGAAAGTATACGTGAATGATGAAATGAACCGGTGAAATGATGAGTTCCGTTATTTGCCCGTCGAAATCTATTGGCTTACTTGTATCAATGATGTCGCAGTCCTATAAGCGCAAGTTATGTTCTATTGCAAAAGTGAAATAGAACTTTCGCCGGTGCGAAAAGCAGCAAAATAGCACGGCCTCGGGATAATGCCTAGTAGGGCAGGGCCACACCAGCTGGACGATGGCCGCGAATTTTGTTGACTAGGGAAAACAAAACGCCAGAGCGCCATAACATAACAATTTTTTGTTCATTGTACGAGTTCCCGGGGATCTGAATAAAACAGTGGCTCCGAGCGAGACAAGTTGATCGTAATGCTCGAAGAGAATGTAAAGTTTTGCGAGAAATGACAAAAAGGCACATTAAAAATATATATCTTTTCGTGTATTAGTATAATACCTATCTCGCATTAAAAATATAATAAACCTGAACTTAAATTAAATTTGTAATAAATATAACTATTTTAACCATTACTTTGGAAAACATTCCAGACGCCGAGAAAAGCTGCCAAAAACGCGATCGGGTTTATCGTTTTTTTTTCTTTACTGCAACGCTGTTCATGGTCTTAGATTATAATTTTTAATATATATACAAAAAGCGGAGTCATTTTTAGACATCACGCTCATTAACATAATGATCCAGCCCATAATATCCTTGTGACAAAAAAATAGTGCGTGGAGTCCCTCCGCGCGGAAAAAGTGAAACTTCATAATGTGGAAATGAAAACAGGAAGGGATAGAAATTGATTTTTAGTGAAATTATATTGTTTCTTTAAGACAAACTTTATTAACTTTATTACAATTCACAATTGATCGCATCTTTTAATTATCATTTTCGAGTGGAGAAATATCCAAATCTATAACATTTACAATGGGATTATAATAACTAAACTAAGATACGAAATGTTTTATTATTTTTCTCGCTCTGTCTCTTTCTATTCCCCCTCCCCAGAAGCGTTGAACATTTAGTGCAACAGTGCTTTCATATCCCCTCCTTGGTAGCGTTAAACGTTTAACACAACCTTGTTGGAAGTCGCATTAGAAGTTTCACTTCAATAAAACTTGCTTTAAAGATAAGAATCTAAACGCACAATCGAATCAGTGATCGGCTTACGTCAGGTCACAGATACCGACCTAACGACAACTAAGAAAACATTGAAGACATTTAACTGTAATTGATAACACGATCATACGTAGGACACACCAAAATTTTTCGAAACTGGTCACTTACATTAAAATTATTTTAAAAGAAGGAATTAGTTTTGGAAAATTAAGCTCTTTGGCTTTAAAATGCAGTTTTTTTCATGTATTTGCTACTCGTTTTTACATTTTGGCGCCATTTTAAATATCGCGTGTCTACGTTACCATATATTTAATTCGTGAACATTTTCGTAGTATAGTTTACTACAATTTTAAATATAGTTTGACGCTTCAGCAGTGTTGCTCGCCTTTAAACTGCTCTTGCCAATGAAGCACCATGTAAGTCTACTGTTTAGTTGAAATTTATAGCTAAGATTTTGAGAAGCATAAACTCATTTCTGACCAGTCATAGTATTTTTTTTCCTATTCACAGGGGAAATTTTTAATGCGCCCTATGTAAGAATATCGAGAGACGAGAAGATAAAAGGTTTTATATTTACTGTACTGTCTGATTGTACAAGTATATTCCCAATACTACTTTTTGATATTTCTTTACCGTTACATTCTTTCCCTTCATGGTTAATACAAATAATATTGATAAACATAAACGATGACGACGAAGACATGGAAACTGCATTCAATATAATATTTTTTCCGGTCGCTGATTGAAAATACTCAATTAAAGCGTACTATTAACAATTGCACCATTCTTATAAAGCGCGATTTTCATTTCTTTTTAATCGTGGAACATTGCTACGAATTTATACATATAGAGTATTATTAAATAACAAGCCTAACATTCATGGAAATACAATTCTTATATATAATTATTGAAAGAATTCATGTCTTTAATAAACTCTATAGGTATAAACAGAATTATTTTTTATAAGAAGATTCATTTTCATGTACGGGTATATTTCTGGAAAGCGTTTAGTGTGTAAATTAGTGTGTATCTTAAATATACAAAATCATCATTAACAACCCATAGTGGTTAATTGCTGACAATATTTTTTCCCATAATCCAAGTCGTGATATTTAGAACCCGTTTCTTCGTCATACGCGTAGTCTACTTCAACATCGGACGATCCATGTTACATTGAAGCGTCTAATATTATATTAGTTTAAATGCGTCTCCACTTAATAAGCTGTCAACTTCACAGTTCACAATTCTTCGGCATAAGCGATGAGCCTCTTGTTACTTCAACAAACTTAATATAATGAGAAATTAGTAAATTACTACTTACTAATTAATCCCTATAAGTTTCTCGGTCCTTAAAAAAATACAAATAAACTTCCATTAGCTTAATTTATTGGCTATTAAATACCACAAAAATTATATTACATCATACGACATTAAGTGTAAATATTTTAATTAGATATACAAAAATGAAATGTACTTTCGTTTCTTTGCATCGGTACAAAGTAACATTTTACACAAATACTTTTTTCGTAATCATTGATCAATGAATACATTTGTTTCCTCGAATATCTCGTTTAGGCTTATTACTCTGCTATACCGTATATAAGAAAATTGCTTGATCCATAGCATTGTAAAAGTCCCCTCATATCATAAAACTCCCACATATTTCATGACAAATAAACTTCGCATCGAATGAATTTTTTTTCTTGGGAAGCAGCAGTTCACTGCAGGTAATATTTCAAAACATGTGTCATTCATAACTTTCGCCTCAGCAATGTCTGTCGATGGAGCCCGGGCGAAAAGGTCTCAATAATAAATTTTTCGTGAGCCCGTTCTACTATTCCCGCGAGCGAGCCCAGGTATACGTTTTACGACCGCGCAAGGGAAAATAAACGAAAAATAAAATAAAAGTCAAAATGGTCTACATAAAACTATTTGCCCCGAACATACTGAAACAAACTTTTCAAAACATGTATATACAGTGTGGTATGGTTGCGAAAAATGAGTTTTTTACAGCAACGTTTTACTATCAATGTTTTTATATTACTTATAACAATTTACCAAGAAGAGATAAAGTAATATTGGCAAATATCTAATTGAACGAGAAAAGACTACCAACTGTAAAGAATTTCTCCTATTACATTACTCATAACAATATTGTTGAAGTTATTCACCTAAATTACTACGGAAGGATGAATTTTGCGATTTACTGTATAGTTAAAAGCCTTAGAGATTTTTATAGTACATACGGATGTTGTGGCGACAACAATGAGAACTGCTAGCTCATAAAATACTAAACAACTTTTGTAACTACCCCGTTGGTGGTCGTATGAAATTTCAATCATGTCACAATAAAAGGTATGTTATTACTTAATGTTTCACGTACGATATAGTATAGATAGATTATTATTACTATATATTATGACATTTGCGGTAATATAGTAAGTTACTGTTCGATGCTCTACTTGGTTTAGAACTGAATTAAAAAAGTATACATTATGTCGAAAAATATGAAGACCAAATTTCCACAGCATTCAATTTATGTTATATTTTGGTAAATAAAAATACTTTTCTCCAATAAAAACCGAAAACATCTTTTATGTAGCCGAGTTTATGCAAGCAGTGGATTGGTAAGAAAAAAGTTTTTAAAGACATCTGTACTCTTCGATTTTGTTTATTAATTATCTTCATCAGTAATCAATAATAATTATAAAACAATTCATTTTTCGCGTCTCTGTGTGCGTTCTTTAGTCCTTATAAACTGTAAATATCTTCCAGAAGGCGTATATAAGAGACGCATATTATATTTATACAAAATAGAGAAAATTCGACATACTGCGTTCAAGTAAAAAATCAAAAACAATTTCTACGGGCGCTTATATTATTAGCGCTGTCTAAACATTAAAATACAGCGCAATAATGTACTAGTGAACTTTACATTTTAAAAAATCCTTCAGAAAATTCGCTATCTCTTAAAACTAATACAGAGTAATCATTTGTATATTTTACACATTATTATAAAATAATGGGTTATGTGCCAACTCGATTTGACCAATGTGGTGTTAATCCATATCTAATGAAGTAAATTACATTGGCGATTTCGTCCCGTACAGAATGTCATTTTCATGATTTTCTTAAATTATATCATAGATTTAAAATTACTAGCAACAAAAGAAAATTTGTTCGTGTGACCAATCTTATGATTCTTTAACTTTGATATATAGTGAACGTTAAAGTAACAAATCGCTTGAATACTTACGAAGCCACATTGATAAGTGCATTAAACCTGTGTGAAGCTAAGTCGGATCGTTAAACAATAAATATGACATCTTTATTATCATGAATGGGTATTATCTATCAAATCTTTTGGTAACAGCCCAGCGTACTTTTAAATTTGACCAAATAAATTACAGTATTACAATTAAATACAATGTTATTTAATTATATTTAAATGGAAAAATTTATACAATACAGTAACTGTTTCGAATTTTCAATATTTAAACTAAATAACATTCGACAATTAGACACGAAGTTTATATATTACAAAAGGTTAGAACAGTTTAGTTTTTTAACGTGGCACGAAAAAGTGTGTTATATTATGTAAATTGGACTATAAGATAGTATATTTACAGGAATAAATTTAAAAAAGAGTAACCAAGTTGTTCATCGTTACGGTCTGCAAAGCAGTGAAGTCGCGCCAGTGCATCAACACGATTAGCTTTATAAAATTATTACTGTTAGAACAGTATATTCGACCTCGGATGTTTTTACACCACTTTTTAGTTATGTGCAACGCTCTACAGTGTATAGAAATTTAAAATTGTATGAGTAAAAAGTATCATTGTCCGGACGATTCGATCACAGAGAGCTGTTATGAAACGTTTGCGGTTAGTAAAGAATTTTATTATTCGCTTCGTACGCGCGTACTAATGAATAAATGAAAGAACGAGATCAATCTTCCTTTTACATTAAGACTACGTAATAAAATAAAATGGCAACTGAACAATTAAACTGTGTTAATTCTGTCGATATTTTTGAAGATTTCACTACAGTATAGATCTCGCTCACACACTCACATTTGGATATGGAGATTTATAAGCCAAATTTTTCGCTTTTTCGTAGTACTTTTCAAACATTTTCGTTCGTATAATCAGCCACGATAAGGCAATTAAAAAAAAATTACAAACGAAAATAATATATATATTTGGATCAATGTTTATTAGTGCTGGGATCCTCTAATATCTTTTTGTAGTTAAATGAAAATAATGTCCCCTGAGAAAAGTTTAACTGAGTAACGAATCAAATAGTCTTTGCACATTAGTAAATTAACCTGGTCGAAATGATACCTAAGGTTTTCTATCCGATAACTGACGACGTATACTTGATTTGTCAATGATCGTAGTAGTAAGGTAATTGTATAAATCTTAATACCATCAGGCTGATTGCCCCTCAGGCCGCAGTTGGGGCCCCTTAGGATGGGACAACATCTGTCGAAGGAGTAGACGTAGTGTCGATCAGACAGTCCCTGCTCCCCCGGCCAAAAGGTGTGAGAAGGTACCATAGGGTTTTAGTCCATGTGACCGTGGCATATCCATCCTCTACTGCCCGGCGGGATGGATATCCGTTAGGGATTTACCCATGGAGAAAAAAAGAAAAAAGGTATGCCAAGATGTTTGCTTGTACGGGCAGCACTAATTGAGTACTAAATTATTAGCTGATGTGCCTCTCGCTCCAAATGTATCATAGCGCGGTCACGAATAGTACACTACTAGCTTAATTAAAAGTTAGCAGTGTTCTCATTTTTAGTCCACCTATCACAGCACCAAATATCTGTTATCAGCACTAAATTAGCACTAAATGAGCACTAAATTTTGATATACAAAACGAGTGATTCTGCCGACTTGACCTTTCTAGCTTTACAGACGAAAAACTTTCCATGCTATTAATCAGATTATATACAATACATTGTATAGTAGAAGGAATAATAAGAACTAATACGCAGAACTAACTTGCTGATTTTCATCGTTATTTATTTGTGTACGAGTTACTTTCCGCGTTAATAAAATCTCGGTAGTATTTTAATGTTTTTGAACTCTATTCATAAGCAATTAAAAATACCTTAAACATGACCTATTTTATGAAAAACGGCTATTTTCATCTATTTTAACCTTATCGCGATTTCTAAGCAAATTTATTATATTAATTTGATATATTTTGAAATGCATAATATGTATAGTAACTCTAAGCTTTTTGCCCAAATTACTTTTTGTATCAACAATTAAAATATTAGACTTGAAACAAATATACTACGAGTTTCGTGGCAATCTGTGTTGAGAAATATTATTTTTTATGATTAGATAGATAAATTAGATAAAGATAATATCTTCTAGTCGCGATATAGAGAATGAATGGGATGAATTAAAAATTCGAATCGGGGTATAAAATATTATATGTATACCAAAATATTATTACCGAGTCGAAAAAGCTTATCATAGAAAACAATACCGTAAAACGGTGCGACTTCTCGCTAATACAAGTCCGTAATACTTGGAAAATTTAAATGAAGTCATTCGTTACTAACTACAATAATAAACTTGTACAATGTAACAAATACATGGGTTTAAAATAACAAATATTAACATAAAACATTTTATGTTTATCTTTTAACCTTTATAGAATTTTAAAATAATTGTAAATTAATAGGATCATCTAATAAACAATAAAGTGATAAAAAATTCCCGATATATTAATTAAACATTGCCTACAGTTACATTTATTCGTCTTAACGATCAATAACGGAAAAAAGGTTACGGCACCACGACAAACGAGAGTAACCAGACTTTTCATTAAATAACTTTAAGGAAGCAAGTGACATTAGTAAATGACGGTAATTTTATAAATAAATAAAATTGTATTTTTTGTAGTCTTCAACTCTAACCTAATCGGCATTTTTGATATGAAATGACTGTCGTTTGAGTAATAATATTGAGGACTATCGGTCTCCGTAAAGGTATTTTATATTGTAACCTGTACCACCCTACCAAACGTTATCCCAAAATAAATCTTGTGAAATTAGAATGGATTTCTTTCAGATAAGTATCACTTAAAAGATAAGCACATAAAACGCTATTTACAGCTCTTTTTCGGGTATAATTTCCATACAATTAACATAATTATGAACTCATCAGAAATGAAACGCTTCGTCTTTATGACATGAAAATTAATTAATTCCTCCCAAGATACTTTACGTCTTGATAAGAACTCACCCTTCTATTTGTTATATCATTGCAATGTACTATTTAGTGAGTGTATGTGACGTCAAATAGTGTCAGTGTCAAAGTGCATGTCGGAAGCCAGCCTGGTGCTTTAGTGAAAGCAGACAGACGTTCACGGCACGTGAATGGCACGTCCTTCCGCGTAGTGTATTCTCTATTTAGTTTCTACTATATACGTATAGGAACACCTGTAAATAAGTACTTTAAATGAAATGTATCATCATGTAACCATTAATCCTTGGAAATGGAAAGCAAACTGCCTTCATATATTTTGTAAAGCGTGCCTTGTATTCATATAAAATGAAAGTCGTGTCGCGAGTCCTACGCTCTAATAAATATGGAGCTTGAATACGACCCTAATCGAGAAGGCAAAATGGCAACAATGCAAACAGGCGTGGTATCAAATTGTCGCGCGTGCAAACACATTACAGGGCGTCGAATAAACGAAGCCTAATGATTATCTATATATACACTGGATACGTAACGGAAAAAAAGAAATGCGGTAAACGTAAATAAATGAGATATTTTCATTGTTCTTTGTTTTTAGAGGACCATGCGGCAGCTGGACGCCGGGAAATGTCGCTTATCTGACGGCGCACCTTTTGTCAGTAGGCGTTGACCCAGTTCGAGTGGTGCTCGCTCATAGCCGTGTCAACAGCGTCTTAATTTAAACCGTTTAAAATTAAATGCTAAGCAATCCCATTTTTATTCTATTCAAATTAATTTTTGTTATTTAATATAAAAGGAGTAATGAAATTAATATTCCGTGACAAATTATGCAACATTTAAATTATGTAAGTATATTCCTACTAAAACTCTCTAATTTGCGGTTAAACACGAAATGGTAGTTTAAAGCGGATTCGCAAATACTGCGCTACATTCACGCGATTAAAGCTGTAGGTACTTGATAGAGGCCGTGCGAGATAGGCAAGGGGGTTCAAAAATAGCGTGCCTCGTACCTGGCACCACCCCACGCTGTTCAATGTCAACTTTCAATCAGGGCGGGCGGAAGGAAATGGCCGAGCTTGTACGCCGATGCGGCGGTAACGGGCCCGACTTTTGCTGCTCATACTCTAGAGATGGTAAGTTTTGTATAAAAAGTCGACTACGATCGGTACAGTAAAAAGCTATTATTATTGATCTTACAGGATTCCATTTTCTATGAGATATCTTAATCTACGAATGTTATTATATTGTTTCGAATTCCAAAGAACCGATATATTGCAAGGTACAGTATATCAGGTCCAGCACTGATACAGAATTGTATTACCCTTTTTTACAAAACACTCGTCTGTCAGTTTAAACCCTATATCAAGATCTCCCTATGAAACGCTATTGACATTCATGATTGACAGGTAAGCTTCAGAAAATAAATTGAAAACGACAATGACTTTCGAGTTATTCGCGACCGCAGTAATAAAATTAATTAATTGAAATAATAAAGATTCGTTTGGTGAAAGATTGTTTGAAGTGTTTTAATTCGTTGAGATAATAAATTAAAAACGCAACGGTAACAGAGCTCTTATTGAAGTTGTAATTTCTCTCTTTAAAAGTATAAACTGGAACATAAATAAAACTTTTATTACTTTTTGCCTCAACCTTTTTACCCTGTTTGTTTACATAGCTGCGAGCAAAGCCTCTCCGTGCCAACAGTCGCTTTGTCAAGCGTTGACTGACATTAGCTCGACCCACTGTCAGATAATTTGGAAAACAAATAAAATAATTCTCGACTCGATTCATTTTTTGCTGTATTCCCATGTAATTGAATCTCCGACGTTCACCTATGTTATTGTAAATTGTATTACGTAGCAGACAGAATAATAGGAATAGGATTATCGAAATAATCTTTATCTGTATGTATTATAGCGCTACGAATGAAGAACAATATGGCTAAGCGTGTTAAGCAATATACCATAAATGAATCAAAATCGAATATATTTAATAAGGTACACAATAAAGGCATTAACGTTTCTAAGGACCCACTGTAATCTATTTGAATTTATGAGACCATAATCAATATGTCAATTAAATCTCAAAAGACTAGTTCAGGTATCTTGCATGAAGCCGTTTTCCAGACCATTAAGCAAACAACGAGTCCACAGGATGAACTCGGAGGCAGTAAAGTTTATTAATGGCTCGATTACAAGCTCGGCCCGAGGTAGAAAGAAGTGCCATCAATCAGTCAGGTGCGCGACGAAACAAACGCCTACTCCCCCCGGTAACGCTAATAACAACATTCCGACGCCCCTATTTATTTCTCTAGAAAGGGGTGAAGATGAATATCCTGACTGCTGCTATTGGTAACACGTTTCATCAAAAAATGTCGTCTTATCAGATTGTTATAATAATCATATTGTATACCCGATAAAGACTGGAGTTAAGCACTACATAATGAATAAAGCCCATTGCCGAACATTCATTTTACTCCCAGTATTAATATGAAACGTAATTGAGAACAATCCAAATCCGTGAAAAACACGAAATAAACTTAACCTCATTATTTACGTTCTTCCTTGTAATGCTATCTTAACTCTACCCTCCTAATACATTCATGATTATATAATGTATGTCCGTAAAAACTTTGAAAAACTGCATTTTGTAAAAGACCAGCATGATCTAAACATTAAAAACTTTAATAAAGTGGTCGTCCTATGTTTCAGAATTAACAAAACTAGTTATTACAATTTTTTTAGGTAATAATGTTAGGTTTTACAATAAAGTCCCGAAGCATGTTACCGTATTGCCGGACTGTAAGTTTAGCCATGTCAAGCGGGTTTTGGTGTCAAAAGGCTTATTATAGAGTGGATCAATAAGTGAACGATGGTGATGTCTGGAATTGACTCCTCTCTGCACATCCACTACAAACGATTGTATGATGTATTAGAAATATATAGGTATGTTAAAAAGATATACCCGATCGAGATTCTTGCCGGTTCTTCTCAATGGCTGGGTTGTTTTCCGCACCGGTGGTAGTTTTGACGTTCAGAAGTGCCTTATTAGGGCCTAAACTGAATAAAGTATTTTTTATTTAATTGAAATATCACAGAACATACAGAATATACAGAACTAATAAAACGATAGCAATATGATGATTTATTTTGTTGAAAGGTTCATATTTTTGTTACTATTTCTATTTAAAATCACATAAAAATAATTCGAAATAATTATGTTGAATCTCAATTCAGTACACAATATTTTTTTTATAATAATTATTTATTCTACAAAAAATTGTACATAAATTATTTACAAAATTAAAATGTCTAACAGCGCCATTTTAAGCTCACGTTGGTCTGTACTAGTTTTGAGTCTTTATCACAGACTAGCCGCCAGCGCAAACTCCACTAATTTCATGAAAACGTCTGGTAATGATATATATATATATATATATATATATATATATATATATATAATCTTTATTTTTATGTATATTACAAGTGAATATTATATCTTATATATTACTACAGTGCATCGAAATTTTGTCAAAATACGGTTAAGTAATTTTTGCGTGTTACCCTTACAAACATACCGACGAATAGACTAAAATTCCAAAAGTACATATTAATTAGTAACCCGTTTGATAGATAAATAACAACCCTATTTATACAGATCAACAGACAGTAGATCACAAACAGACATCACATTTTAATATTCTCTCTCATTTATTAATATTATCTGTGATAAAAGTGTACGAAAACTATAAATGTAGCGACCAAATAACGGAGGCAGTAGAGCGCGGATCACCGCTGTCCGAATGGCTCAATTACAGTTAATTCGCAGCGCACACACATTCAGAGCTAGGCGCATGCATGTGCATCGTCCGCATTAATGTATGTAAATGCATGCGACCGGCCGCCTACCGACGCTCACAATATTGCTACGTTGAACAGAATATGGTCGTCGGGATGGACATTTTTTTGACTAAGTCGACATTTGAAAATTTTAGCTTATATTCATGTGGGTATCCTTTTCAAACGTTTGTTTAACATGAGTTTACGTGTTACGTTACATTGTTCTCTCGTAGCGATGCAAGGTAACGTTGACGAATGTTTCTAGGGAATTTATATTTGATTTAATTTGAAATGTTGTAAAATCAGTCAGAGTGCGAATGTATTTACCATGTGGATAAAATACCTAACATTGTTTTGTACGATGTTTTTTAAACTTCATCGGTGTTATTACAAAAAAGTTAAATACGTATTAAATACTTGGTTTAAAAAAGTTTCCTAATAAATGCACCGCGCTCGCTCGAGGCAAGTTCGTGTTATCCTTTTTCACAAGTCTAAACTAACGTAACCAGAGCGAGACAAAAGATCAAGATGGCGACCGCGGTGCATTTAATATGAGACCTTTTTAAAGCCAGGGTTCAATACGAATTTAACTTTTTTGTAATAACACCGCATTGGTTTTAGCGTTTGACCAGTCCGTGTCTATCCAGTTCTGTTTGATGTGGTCTCAACGGCAACTGCCGGAACAAACCAACAGGTGCTTTGCGACAGATTTACAACTGTATTGTACTTTATTACCACGAAGGTGGTAGAGCCACGCTGTAACTATTACTAGTTTCAGCATGAATGGGTCGGCTCGTCCGGGGTACTACCACCCTCTGACAGAACACCGACGTGAAATAACAGTGCTTGCATTGTTGCGTTTCGTTCGGTCAGTGAAAGCGCAGGAGGCCCACCTCCTTCCCCTTTCTCCTTTCCCTACCCCTACCCTATACACAGGCTGGCAACGCACT
The DNA here is from genome assembly GCA_036509395.1 of Antheraea yamamai. Taxonomy (NCBI): domain Eukaryota; kingdom Metazoa; phylum Arthropoda; class Insecta; order Lepidoptera; family Saturniidae; genus Antheraea; species Antheraea yamamai. Next base: position 8,974,652 of record AP028427.1, read on the forward strand.
TGCGACTCTCCTGGTGTTGCTAGTGTCTATGGACGGTGGTGATCAGTAAACATCAGGTGACCCGCCTGTTCGTTTGCTTGCTATTGACATAAAAAAAAAAAAACAAAAAAAAGCTTCAGGATGGAAGCTAGCCATTAGGACTTAGAAAATGCACTACCATCATCTATGGTCTCATCACGATGTTTACCTTCACCAAAAGCTCCGACCCAGTTGCTAGGATTCGGAACTACCAACTAAGCCACTATCGCTTCAAAATTTTACAAGTAAATACATAAACGGTAGATATATATATTTAGTTATACGGTATAGGTATAGATTTTGATAGTTATAAATATTTTATTAGTTTAAACTGATATAAATAAGTATATAATATCAGTTTGGTATGTGTTGATTTATTGTCATAATCAAATTTCATATTACAAAAAAAAACCCATACAAAAATATGTTAAGGAAATGTACCTGAATCCAACGATGTAATAATATACTGAAATACGTTTATCAGGTGATAGAGACCCTAATCAACGACGACGTTCTGTTAGCGATGTATATACAAACTGATAATCATAGATACTTTAAAATAATATTGACAGATATTAAGAGTTCTAACAGCACCTTCCTCTATCTAACATTATTAGTATGACTTGATCCAATTAAGTTAATTATTTCTTTCTTAATTATTTATACACTTCTATTGCGCAATTACAGAATTTCATACCAATCATAATTAAGACACGATTATATAGCAGGTAATAACTTGTTTAAATTAATTTTAATTGGCTGTAAACTAGAGAGCTGGACTTTATGTGGATTAGTGGGAGATAAAATATTATTATGAGGCTGTTATTAATAATGACTGAAGTATTCACTTTTATGAAAAAATCATCTTCAACATTATCTTCCTTTTCGATATTGGCAACTAATCCTAAATTTATAAATAACAGCTAATTTTCATAATAATGCGAGGTCTTATTTCTGGTGAATTATGTTAATGCTGAACTCCTGTTTCATAGTCCAAATTTATTTATATCTCAAACAACCTTAAATAAATAATCAAGTGTTTAGATAAGCGATGTCTGAATTGATATTAATAATTAAATAAAACTAGTCATTTCATATACAGTGTTGTCAACCCTAATGTAATGATCGTAAAAATATGATAATTTCATGTCAACGTATTTGCGGTTTTCCACTTACGATGCATTTCAATAAAAAATATGTTTAGACTATTGACTTCCGGTAATGTATCAAAAGAAATTCCCATTGTACATAACAACATAACTACATCACCAATATTGAAAACTGTACTGAACGTAAACTAATTTTCGATCAAGTAAATTCTATATTCTACACAATCTGTTATGACCGTTGATTTATCGTACTTTGAAACATTGCAATATTAATGTTTCTTAATTAAAAAAGTATATGATATGGTGTAGATGATCTTTCACATGATGAAAAATATTAATAATTTCCATAACTGTTATTATATACGCTACTCACAAGATGATACAACAGTCTTTCTTTTTATACATATATTTATACAGGTTGTTCAGAACAACTGCAGTGCACCTGATGTAAAACAATTGCAATACCAAGAAAAACAGAGGCTGCCGAGAACCGAATATTTGTCGATAATAGTCACTATATATGCTTAGGCCAGTAAATACAAATGAGGTCGTTCTCGTGGTTTTGCTAGGTCGAGTTTTTCTATACCAAAGCTAGTCCAGATTTTCAATGAAGGTTTCCAATACTGTGCAATCTATCACTACTGTGGTCTAGTTATGTACTTAAAATCGAAAGACTACATGACGGTTCGCCCTTAACGTCGAACAACATTTACAATCGATCTGATAAGGATACACGTTACAAATGACCAATGCGTTCTGATAAAATACAAATCAAACTAAAACAGTGGGATTTGCGTGGCTTGCGCTCATCTTGAGCACAAACTTGGAATATAGAAATTAATAAATCCAAAAAATATTTTTTATTTAATTATGCGTGGTCGATAATGTCTTATGATTATAATAACATGTAATTTTTAATGACTTTGTTACAAGAGTTAATTAATTTATGAGATAAAATTTGAAAATGGTGAAATGTCGATATAATGGCAGATTATCTGTAATTATATTAACAGAGTAAGTAAGTTAATATAATATTCATTTTTATTACTTTTTTTCACTATATTCCTATAAATTAGTTAACGATTATACTCTACTTGACATATAGGTACTACTAGTGTTCTGAAAAAATGGTCAGCAAGAAATAGACGATAGTCTTAATTTTTGTGTCTTTCATGTACAACATATTCCCTATTAATATTCATATTTAATACTTATTACTATATAAAAAATATATCGAGAACTTTTAGAATCATAAAATTAACTAGCTTTTGTCCGAGACGTCGTCCGCGGGGAATAGTTACTTTGGGCTAAAGCTAACTTTAACTCGCGACTTCGTTTACGAAGAAGGTGACAATATTTTTATATAATACGTAAATAAACCCCGATTTCGAAACATTCTTCATTAGTGCTCCGCTCCTATTGGTCTTAGCGTGATGATATATATAGCCTATAGCTTTTCTCGTTACATGGGCTATCTAGCACTGATTTGAAGAATTTTTAAAATGAGACCGGAAAGTCCCTGAGATTAGCGCACTCAAGCAAACAAACTCTTCAGATTTATAATATTAGATGAGATTGTAGTCAAACGTTATAACTTATAAAATGTAAAAAAAATCCTAACAACGTCTCTTTCTATCCTCACCATTCTTCAAAAAATGTCCTCCGTCGTCTTTTATACATTTAACTTGTATTCTATTCTCTCGCGTTTGCTAATCGATATAAATATTTTTGTGTATATGAAATCTCTAGTAATTGGTACAAATAACTGTATACTTTAGAAATAACCAGCTTCTGCCCGCGACTTCGTCCGCGTGGAATAGTTACTTTGGGCTAACGCAGCGGAAGCTCTCAAAAGGAAAAAAAACACCCCGATTTTCAAACATCCTTCATTGATTCTCCGCTCCTATTGGTCTTAGCGTGATGATATATAGATTGTAGCCTTTCTCGAATAATGACTTATGTAACACTGGAAGATTTTTTCAAATCGGACCAGTAGTTCCTGAGATTAGCCCGTTCAACGAACTAAACAAACAAACACTCCAGCTTTATAATTTTACTACTCTTCTCTCGTACTTAGCTCGAGCCGTCATTCACATTACAACAACTTTTGATAGAGTGGACGGATTTTAATGAAACAAAGACTAAGTTACTCTCGAGGATATGCTTTATGATTTTCTTAGAGGTTTTATTGTGAATCCAGTACTTTTGAGATGATGCGTGTTCATACAAACAGACAGACATTTCTAAAAAGGATCGAAATGTATTCTATTATTTATTCCTAGACACCTGCAACATTTTTTTTAACGAAAATCGAAAAAGTACAGACACGTTAGATTTACATTCTTATTATATGTATAGAATATAGAATAGATATGGATATAGAAGATGTATAGATAACTGCTCTTTTTGCATTACTCCTACATTCATATATAAATTTAATAAAAAATCTTCACGATTAATAGAGGTAATAAACGTTAAAGTGAAATCACTCTTTTTGGTGTAAACTTAAATACAATTACGGGCATAAGTATTGATAGATAATTATTATAACACAACTTAGTATAAATAAATAATTACATAAGTCTACGTTATTATTAATTAATTAAAGACAATTAAAAGTTTAATATATTTATGGTAGAGTAACAAGAATCGCAATAATAATACACAACATGCATATTTTGTATTTCACACATAATTGTTTTGATAGAAATCCAGCCAACTACCGCCCCCTATGGGTACGAAACGTCATTGTATATCAACGATCGTCATGGTGATTCATTTACGATATAATATAGGTATAACATTTACTATTTTATAAAGAATATACACTATATTATATACTTACTATTAAATATAGTTTATAGATCACACAAAAATACAAATTTGTTCCGTAAAATTAGCTTTTTTATTACTTTATATCACGTTACATTGTTGAAATGAGCTACTGAAACGAACATTTTATCAATTTACCACCATAATTCTAAAAAAGTTTGAATAATGTATATACCTGAGTATTTAAAGTAGAGCTGGATACGGAATAAAAACTAAATAAGACTGAAACTGAGCATCGTACGTGATGTTAGAGGTTATGTTCGCAACAAACAAAAATATTAAGGCGTTTACCTCGTTCAGTTTGATGTCCGGAGGTTGATATCACTGTAATAACACACAGTTTTATTTACACTAAAGTAATATTATAAATGTTAGTCAAAAAATTGGTTTGCATCACAGAAACAATAAAACAAAACGGAAAACATTGAAAGCAGACAAGAAGCGCAACACGAAACGGCAAGCTAAGCAGCAGCTGACTATGCGTGGGCGTGCAACGTGACTTTGCAGCGGCGTAGTAACATTTGTCATTTTATAGAGTAAGATTTTATTTCATTTATCTATTAATTAAAATAGATCATTTTTATTTTGCAGAACGATTATTTCAAACATGCTCTCTTAAATATTTAGATATGAAATTAAATGCATCATTAAACTTTACAATACGATATATATACAAAATGTTTCAAGTTATGTATATTAAAAAGTTTCATAAATATAATATTTTGTAGAGGTGGAAACTGATAGGCGTTTATTATTAAATGGTTGAAATAAATCTTACTAGCTACGCCCATATTACATAGTCTAAAAAGTGTATATAAAGTTTTAGTTTTAACGTCGTTGCAAGGTTAAGTGTCTAGATGCGCAACGTGGAGAAAGAGTGTGGGCGCGCACCGGCGTCTATGGTGTTGCCCTCTAGCGGGTATATTGTGAATTATCGATTCACTGCGTACCGCCACCCGCCATTGGCTCGGCTCAGTAATTGGTTTATGTAGCCCGTTCGTAACATGAATTCAAATTTAGCGCGCTGGGGCTCTCGAATGAACAGAGGCGAATGTTTGTACAGGGGAAATTACCCGTTTCAGATAATAAAATCTAGTAAAATACTATCCAAACTTTATTTTAATCTCGGTTTGATGTTTGAATTGAATTAAATATATTTTTAGGAAGAGCACAGTAGAAGTATTGTATTACATTATAATCTGAAGTAGAGAGTCCAAAAAATGTTACTTATTTGATCAATAAGATTTTGATAAATTAATATTGTAGGTGTATATAACCTATAGTGAATATCATCAAACCAGTCTTAATGTACAAAACATACATATGTTGTTACCACTTTTACAGAAATAATAATTTCCGTATGTCTTAGACATGAAATAGAATATGTGTCCTATTAAAAATATTTGTCTTTACTTATGAGTATTGAAGCATCTATAAGCATAATAGAGACCATAAAGAGGTTTAATCAATAACAACTAAATGAGTTTATAGGTACTTAATAAATGATTTAATTATTATAATGTAGTTAGTTACATATTATGTTTTTTGCACTGTTATTTTGCATATATAAATATTATGGAGTCTACAGACTGAAAACATTTAGTTAAATAGTTTTCTTAAAGTTATTTTTTTGTATTACCTATAATAGTATTATATAGATGGAAAAAAAATCTGTTTGAGCTCTCCGTATCTACTAGTTCAATTAATTTTTAATTTATTGACGTAGTCCGTTTATTAGAGATGATTCAAGTAATATCACAAAATGTTGCAATCTCTTGAGGTATCTATCTATGGTAGAGCAAAAAGAAGAAGTTTAAATAATTCATTGAATTTCTTTTACTTTTTATTCCCTCTTTAGAATATACAGAATACTATGAAGTATCAAACATATTTCAATTTCTTGATTGTCCCAAAGCTAGATTTCGTATAAATATAAAACCGAAACAGCGTTCAAACTTCAAAGAGGAAGAAATAACATAACGAGAAGATATAACTCACAACCTGCCAGTTTCTTTTTGCCAATTTTGTATTTTACTTAGGTTTAACAAAATATTACCAAAAACTAACAATAAAAGTAAAGGATTCGTAATGATCTTTTTCAATTAAACGCTTCCGTTAAGTTTAATCAAAAGCGATAAAATTAAAAACTAAGAGAAGAATCAATAAGATAGGTGAAACAAGTGCAATGTGAGGGTTATGAATGATCAAAGGGAAGTCGTTTAAAAAAGGCAACATTAGTCAAAAACTTTGAACTTTAGTACAACGCGAGCTAGTCACGAAAGTAAACTAAAAGATATCTACCACCTTCACCATACATGTAAACACAAATATTTTTTAAAAACAGTGTTGTAAATATCAATTTAAGCTCGGCAATAGCGGTTGTGAGACAGCTACTTACGAGCATTGATTTGTAAATGCAAAGATGAATTAATTCGTGTTACTTGTTAAATTACTTGTTACCACCAGAAATTTATAAAATATAAATAAAATACTTGAAGTACAAATAATCAGAAAATACGCGTGCAAGTACAAAAAAATAATAAGATTTTATTTAAAGGATTACTACTACTACACTCACATTCGTTTGTATTGTATAAATTAATTCTACTAATGCCGGCATTACATCGACAGTAGATAAAGACAGTGTATTTGGTATTTACACGAGAACAGTTGTAACAAAAAATTTCATTATCAGTTGAAAATGTGTCAAGTTGTTTTTGAGTTAAATCCGGACACAGGAAATGACAAAAATCCTCATATTTGCGATCTATCATAAACTGCTGTAAAAAATGAAATGTACAGACGGAAAATAACTACAAATTTATTAATATAGAAGATTGGATACATTTTCTCAATTTTTTTTCGGAGGGATTCGATATATATGGGCGTTATACGTGTACCGTATACTTTCAATTCCCGGTAACCAATGCACAAAGCTTTACATTTTGTAAAATTCATCAGAACAACACAACAACACACTAATTTTATAACAATAAAAACAAAATGTCTAGTAAAATGTCATACACAGTGCTATACAGTAATCATTAGGTAGATACATCATATCGGGAATGTACCCCACAGTTGCAGTTTCAGAAATTAGTGTAAATAAGCGAGAGGCAATAAATTTATTTTGCTGCCAACTTCGCAGTTGTGAATTTTCCACGGGAGAATGCCTTATGCAGTGCACGTAGGATGCTGTCTGCACGGTCGCATGGCGCGGTGGCGAGGTCTGAGCCCAGCCAGTATTCACTCGGTAACATCGGTCGCTCTCGCGCTCTCCTATCACTAAAACTCATATATTATTTAAAAGCTCACTGCACCGATACCGCCGCGTTTGAAACCGACTTCGCCAACCGTACCAAAACTTTGTGACAAATCGATATTAGCAACATAAGATTCGGTAACTTTGAATACAGCTGTTTTGAAGTATCTATATATACATATATGTATATACCTAGTACGGCCATAAGTTCTGTTACCAATGAAAATGCATTTTTTTAAATAAAGTAATGTAATATTATTAAAATTAAAATTTATCAGTCTCAGCAAAAAATAGAAAAATATTCTATTCGAAATGGCCACCTTTGGCTTTTATACAGGCCTTTAATCTGTTTGGCCATGAATCTATGGATTTACGCACTGTCTCCAAGGGAAATTTCGCCACTGCTTGCTCCAAAGATTTTTTAAAAGACTCAATGTCGCCGTGTCGTTTAGAGCAGGCCATGTCCTCTAAAACTGACCATAATTTGAAGTCTAAAGGGTTGAAGTCTGGGCTAGATGAGGGCCAGTCTTCATCTCTTATAAAGTCCGGAACGATAGTTTCAAGTCAGACTTGGGTAGTTCATGCCTTGTGACCAAGTGCAGAGTCCTGCTGGAAAGTCCACGGTATATTTTTAAAAAGTGTATTGCTGAAAGGTTTCACAACATGATCCAAGACTGTATCTTGATACACTTTGGCTGAAGTTTTCACACCTTTTTCACAAAAATTTAGTTTTGTGACTCCTTTATAAGGCACGCCTCACCAAACCATCACTGACGCAGGATGATGACCACGTTGTACCTTTCCGACCACTTGAGCAGCTTCTTTAGAACTGTGAGCGTACACTTTATCATTTTGCTTATTGTAGTGTCCTTCAATCGTGAAAATTTTTTCATCGGTAAAGAGGATATTTCTGTGCCTTTCACCTGCGTATCGCAATAGAAGGCGTTTTGATCGATCCACTCTCTTTAATTGTAAAGATTGATTAAGGGTATGTCCTGTATATCGACGATAAGCACCAAGCTTCAGGTCTTGTTTTATAATAGGCGACAGAATCCTAGCGGGAATCTTCATTTCTCGCGATAAGATTTTTTGCTTTATAATGGGATTTCGACGAATTCTGGCTTTAACAGCATTAACAGCGTTTGTAGTTCTAACAGCACGCGGCCACCCCGATTTTTTTTTTGGTCTTCGACAAAGGAAGTGTTGTTGTATCTGTTGATAGTGCGATATACGAACATACGGCTGATACCAAGCTTTTGAAGAGTCTGGAATATGACCGACGGCTCCATACCTACATTGTGCAAGGCGATCATTGCAATCCTATTTTCTTTAACACCCCATTTCATATTGTAATTTGATAATGAACATGAAAAAATATGTGAAGTGGCGCAAAATCCAACGAAGTTTTTAAATTAATATACGTGTTCCAAATTGAAAATAATTAAAAAGTTGAAAAAAGAAAAGTTTTTATATCACAGTATTTATGGCCAAACTACTTATATTATATGTACTCGAATACTTACTTATAAGAACTTATCCGACTGAAATTGTTTAATCCGGAAAAGCAATCTCCAAAGCGGCAATAGGAAGAGGATTCCGTGCATATTTATGACCGGTCTCTAAACCGTTTTTCGGGTAATTCGGTACAAGCAAAGCGACATTATTTTTGTAGTAATTTCTGCGAATGTCCTTTAAAATATTCAGAGCGCTGTAGCCGAGCCCATTAACGTGTCCGGGCGCAATTCAAAGCGAGGACTCGTCCACAAATGGCGGCGATATCATTAACTTGACCCCCGCAACTATCCGACGCCCCGCAAGTTTTTCCCAATATTACACAGGAGAGCTATTCGAGTCGACGGGACTACGGTACATACACATTACTCTCGCAAATTTGTTTACTGTAGGTGCCTCACATATGCACATACATCTGAGATAAATGTAATTAAAAGTACTGTAGACTTGGGTAAAGCTGTCGATACTTTTCTTAGATTGTAATTTTTTTTTATTAGTTAGGTTAATCTTTTGCTAAGTGACTGCATAAATGGTTTTAGTTTGCCACTACGGCTTTGATGGATAAAATGAGTAATTTTTTCTTATTCGAGTAGATAAAGAGATTTTCTTGTCTCCCCGTAGAAAATATGAGACAAGATATGAAAATAGCTGTACGGGATTCTCAAATAAACTTTTGCCTCCTGTGCTCAACAAATAATGGTGAAAATTCAAACGAGATGTCGACCCCAAACAATAAAGTAACTCGAGTATATTAACACATATAAGAAGCCAATATACGTTGATAATATAAGTAAAATGTACTTATAATGTAATTACTAATATACAGTTGAATTTTCAGTTCAGTTGCTGAAAATGTGTCTGGAACCTCCTAGACTAATGTATCATCAGATTTAGTGTAATACGCAGGTGTGAAGCTTGGCGTATATATTTTTTTCCAAATAAATTTAGATAGTTAAACTTTCCTCATTTGAATTTAATGAATAAATTATTACTTCAATGTTTATTTGAGATCATTAATTATAGAATTTCCGCTATATGAAATTTTACTAGGGATAAAATCTCGCTGTAATGCAGCAACCAAATGTGTGAGTAGATGGGAAGTGTTTGACGCGCTTCCTTGTACTCATAAGTCTTATGGCATGGTGTAGTGACATGCATCGCCCGTATTGATAAGCTGCTATCTCATTAAGTATTCAAATATGTAAACAAGTAGAAATTACGTATACGTACATAGAGTGAGCGCACTGTGCTGTTAATACTGCGCGTTATACTGGTACACGCATTTAATTTATTTTTCCGATTCCAAATTCGAAATCTATACTGATATTATATACGAGAGAGGTAATCCTTTAAAATATGTGTATATCCTAAAAACAATTAATCCGATGTTCAAGATATTACTATCAACAGCGTGTTTCATTATTCATACGTTTACAATTATGAGTGTAGTCTACACTACATGGCATGATTATTAATTTTACGCTGGAATAAACTGGGATTAGTTTGTTCATAATGGAATATCTTATTACTGGGAGAAATGTGTTCTAAAAAGCATATGCAAACATACTTGTTATTACGTCGTGTAGCATTAAGCTATGAGATATCTGTAAACGTCCTTTGTGGTTCTACTTAACAATGTTACTACAAAAATATTTTTTAAACCACTAGGATTCTAGTCGGCACCGCGACACGCGACTCTACGTTTTCCAGAGCCGACAATTGTTGGTGTGCTTTTATTACTTCAAATTACTAAAAACTACAAAAACTAAATAATGTTAAGTAGAGATGCTGGTTAGGTCTTATGAATAGATTGAATAACTGTATGCTCCAAGTAAGAAAATATGTTACTGGTCACTGTCCAAAGAACAAATAAGTTTACCCTTTTTAGAATTATTAACACACTAGCTGATAGACGTCCGCCTCGCTGTGCATATTAAGAAAATGGAAAAGAGCCAATGGTATCCAAAAAATTAGTATCCTCGAACCATCTACGAAAATTTACGTATCTAGCAATCATAGTCCTATGCCGATACGTTCAGTAAACTTGACATGATCGAGTCTAATAACTGTATTTTCTTGACTTCTATCTTTATTGTAAAACTTCGCTTGAAAATATTATTATATTTGAACCTAAGAACTTCACCTAGAAAACCACTTGAATAATAAGGTAGGGCTTATGTGTGCGAAACATGATAGATACCGTAGATATTATCTTCCGTTCAAACAAGGCGACAACATCAATGTTCCCAAGATCTTGGTAGCATTTCGATTTAAAGGTGCTAGTTTGCAAGTTGCGTATACTTCATTATCTTATTTTCGTTATTTAAATGAATTGTTTATAACAAACAACAGTAAAATGTGTATTTAACAATTTAAAGCGTATTTTTTTAATGTATGTTTCATGGGATATTATCTGAAATTTTATCGGACTATATGGACATTTTACAAGTGTTATAAATTTTATAACAGTTTTCGTCGAAGTATGAGATTTGTCTGAAAATATGGCTTCTATCGAGACTAGCTCTCGAGGATACAGGTGAATCTAAGGGGCGGATGGTAAGCTTAAAACTTTAAAGTACGTTATATATTAGTCTCAACAGTTTAAAGTTACTGGTGGGATCGCAAATAACCGAGAGAAACATCCGCAACTTAGTTTGGACGTGGTAAATTACAGGCTGTCAACTTAACCAAAGTAACCTGTTGACAATGTATTCACTAAAGATTTAACGGTAGCACTTATATAGCAAGGAATCTGTACTATCTTTGAAACCGTAGAAAATTGTAAGATTAATAACTTTCAATATTGTTATGGAACTTCAGATGTCTATTAGATAACAAAGACTTCTATTTTAAACTTCGAAGAGTATGCATTTCAATTTTAAAATATGAAAATACAGTTATTTAATATCTCTTATTTCTAGCTCAGCGTCTTGTTTAGAAGCTAATCTAACAATAGGAATCGTGTGATATAGGGAAATAATTTCGAAGTCTGCGTCCTGTTGTCGCTTAGTCGAGAGAATCGTAGCGCCGCCGTGGTACCAGTTCACTTTGAAATTTCATTCTTTTCCTAACACATATATCGCCTTCGTCCGGGAATCTACTTTACATTTTTCATCCTAATGGCCATTGAGAGAAAATTGGAAAAGAAGCTTCGTTTTCTTCTTTACATTTGGGAAATCAGATCTGACGCGCAAAACTTAGGAAGTATCAAATGCACGTAGAATTTAAATAGTTTCAACGGTTATCTTATAAAATAAGCTGTATATATTCTGTTGTCTATTATCATATAAGTAATATCAGTAAAGGTTATATCGTATATTAAATAATATTTAGAAATAATATTATAGATAAGTTTTAATATAATCCAGGGGGCTAACTTCAAAAAGTTGAATGAAATGGATGAATAACAGTATATTTGTTTGAGATAAAAATAATGAATAAAAGTTATTACAATGTTTTTCTAGAATTCAGTGTCCACAATGATGGGGAGGGGTTCATAATGTGTGGCAAACACCCTCCTGAGGGCTCGACCTCATGGATGGTGCCTATGGTGCCGATGACCCCTATCGATTCGTGCATTTCCACGAACTGACGTAATTGCAAATCGCTTGGCATGTATACCACAAGCACCGGCCCTATTTGCACTTAAATATCTAATAATATACTTAGAAATGTTTATGACGTTCCATTAGATTGTTACTACAGGAAATTGTTAATTAATGTAAACGGTTAAATATCACAGTAGGCCAATGTTAAAATATCGTAATGATTGCATGTATATTGATCATTTATTAGTTTATTAGTATTTATGTATTATTATGTTATATATTATACTGATTTATTTTGTTTTAGTTGATGTTTTATCTCGATAATCTATACATATAATTAGAATGTAAATCTAATATGTCTGTACTTTTTCGAATTTCGTAAAAAAATTGTTGCAGGTGTCTAGGAATACGTAATAGAATACATTTTAATCATTTTTAGAAATGTCTGTCTGTCTGTCTGTCTGTTTGTATGAACTCGCATTACTGCTAAGGCACTGGGTTCACGATAAAGCATCACTAAGAAAATTATAAAGCATATATTCGTGAGTAACTTAGTCTTTGATTTGATTAAAATCGGTCCACTCAATTAAAAAAAGTTATTGTAATTTTAATGACGACGCGACCTAAGTACGAGAATAAAGTAAATAAGTAAATGGACTTAATACATTCAGAAGATTTTATTACTCACTGTTTTTTTACATAAGGTTACACACGGACGGAGTAATGTTTAAATAAATAAATAATAAAGTCATAATTATAAAATAGAAATTAAAAATTCAGAAAGAAATATATTTACGAATCTCTAAAAATATCTAATAATTTTAAAATCACTTTTATAGTTTTATTCTTCGAATATTTTCTATTTTCATACATTTTACTTTCTTCGAGTAATCAAAAGTTAATCCACAACGATCCACAGGGGAATTCACGTAGCCTTCTCGCGAGGTTCATAGTGGTTTCCAATTCACAGGCCGTGGCACTCCTTCCTTAATTTACTACGGTGCTAACCACGCCACCCGCAGTTTGTATTCATTACCCACCTAGAAACTATATTCCTGTAAAGATTTAATACCTCACGCAATTACGAGACCTGTTTGGTTTATTCAGTATATTTTTAATGAAACATTACATTTATAAATGGGAGATGGAAGCATGTAAGATAAAAAGTCAATATCTGATAAACAATCAAACATAACATATCTAGGTTCTTTAAATATCTTATATTACTAATTAAAAAAAACTAAAGTGTGAAACAGACATGCTGTAAGACTGTATGCACAGATGCTGTAAATTATACTGACAAATTGACTGGTGTACGAAGTTAGCAAGCAAATTAGGTAGCCTAGAGTAAACGAGTTATGGTAAAGTTGGGGCGGCGCGGCTTGGCCTGGAGTCGCACTGGGACCGGGTAGGAACTGGATCCAAATTTTCGCGAGGGTACTTACACTAAGTTCGGCTAAAGCTAGCCAAACTAAAGGCGTTAACTAGTCATCCTATTAACACATAGTATTCATTATTTGTGTTGTTATTCGCTTCGCACGCGATTTATTATCTGTTAGTATTATTATATTTTGTAATTAATATTACTTGTAATAAATGGTTCAAATGATGCAGTGTGGCGTCTTCTAGAGAAGAATTATAGTAAAATGTATAAAATAATAACCGAATCCGCAGAAATATATTAACAAATTGTTTCAAAAAGTTTGTCAAATAATATGATTAATGAACTTAAAAATTATCTTTTCTGGGGATAACACATTTTTACAATATTAAAAAACACATCTTCGGTTAACATTAGTTACTGTGGAAATATCTACAGAAGAGGAGAAACAATATTTAGTTGAATGGATTTAATTATCATATAAACTAAAATACCGTGAAACAACAAACCGTGAAGTGGTACTGGTATAATGTACACATAACTGTACACCTAAATATAGAACTAATTAAAAATAATAGCAGGTACATTCATAGTATGTAACTTTGTCTGTGATCAATTAATAAGTAAAACAATTATATATTATTCTAATTTATGACTTGTTTTTCTTTAATTTTTTAATTAAATATTATAATCCAAGCGTATAGAGTTTGAAGATATGAGTACACTATTCAACTCTTCGGTTTTCCATAAATTATTTGGATTACAAAATTATTTAACTAGGACCATATATACATCAATTGTTAATTAGAGCTACAAGTAATTTTCTTATAACAAGTAAGACCAAACGTTTCAAGATTTGTGCCCGTGACGTACCTCTAACACTGCTTATAAATACTGGTAAGCTCTTGGCTTATGTGGCTAATCTTTCGCGTGAAAATCGTCATTATACCGCTATTTATTATTTTCCACCGTATTTTTCTTTTTGGCCGGAACGTACTTGATTTTCTTTGAGGATTTTTACGCCACTCACTTTTAGACTAAATGCTTCTGAAAGAATTAAATATGACCGTTTTGAGTGGGGTGCTTTTCGCAATTAAGTATTCCATACGGATTTCAATTTTATATGACGTTAATTTAGATGCGAATTTCTTACTGATGTGGTCTTTTAAGTCATATTATAGTTGAATTAATAAAATTTACCGCGAATCTAGTAATGAATAATGAATTATATTTCACATTTTTAGTAAATGTTTACAAAAATGAAACAATATTTCTGTTGATCGCATATTCGACAGCGTACTTGTTGCGTTATCAGTATAAATATACGTTTTTTTAAGATCATCTCAATTTACTCTTTACGATCCTGTTTTATTCTCTATCATTTCGAAAGTACTTAATTTTACTTTATAGAAACTGGTACTATTGAGAAAAATAAACTCTTTAAATTCACACAACTGTTCATTTATTTGTTCAAGTAAAGATTTCTTGATATTGAAATGTTATTTTTAACATTCTGAACAATGTTTTATATAAGTCTACTTTAAATATCGCTTAGTAAGACGATTTTAACGACAGTTTCTTAGGAATTTGTTCTCAAAGAAACGGCAGCACCGTCGCTAAGCCTGAATTCACCGTTATACCTTCAAAGGGCTTTAGAACTGCAATAGGTAGGTTGAAGATTTCATAGAATATATGTTATTGTAGAATATACCCATACAAATATACAAAGAAGGAAAAGGTAACAGACCTCCATGAAGAAAACGTGTTATATTTTAACATTATTAAAATCATAGAAACGAGCTTCACTAGCTGGTATAATTATAGTACAAGCTTTAGCGTAAAATGATACAGGACAATTAGTGAACAAATATAAGTCGCGTTTGTACTAAAACCGAATGAATTAAAACACCTAACACATAACATTAATTTGTTGTCCGGCGGAATTAATCCCCCGGTGCATGAGTCTGATTCCCTGTTAACCAATTTTTTGTTATACAAATACGCTTACTGTTTTAGTCATTTTTTAACCTAGTAGTTAGCAAAGGTTTCTTTTAATACCGAGAACAGTATTATTCCTAATCTATAATGAGAGTCAACTAATTGACTATTAGGAAAATAATGCTACTTCTACAACATACCGGATGTTCTTGTGTTATAATATACCTATTAATAAATTGGACTATAATCTGCCAGCATTTTAAATAAACATTTCAATGATTATTAAACTAATATAGCAATATTTACTTATGTTTTATTAAAAAGTATTATGCAAATCTACACATATAATAAGAATGTAAATCTAACGTGTCTCTACTTATTCGATTTTCTTAAAAAAATTATTGCAGGTGTCTAGGAATAAGTAATAGGATACATTTCAATCATTTTTAGAAATTTCTGTCTACATGTCTGTTTGTATGAACACGCATCACTGCTACAATTGCTAAAAAGTCAGCAATCATAAAGCATATCCTCGGGAGTAACTTAGTGTTTGTTTAATTAAAATCGGTCCACTCTATCAAAAGTTATTGTAGTTTTAATGACGACGCGGCGTAAGTACGAGAAAAAAGTAGACAAGTAAATGGACTTAATACATTCAGATGACTTTATTAATAACTGTTTTTACATAAGCTTCCACGCAGACGAAGGCACAGCTAGTACTGAAATAAATCAACAATAGTTAGTATATAGCATTGTTCAATTCTTAATTAACTGTGAACATATTGCAGTAACACTTATTATATTAGGTTTGGAAACAAAAGCTGCGTTAAATGAACCGGTATGCGTCCGTGCCGCTACTCCTAGCTGTAACCGACAAAGTTATGACAAAGTGAGGCATGCAGCCGGGAGGCGCTGAGCCCGGTCGCGGCCGCGGCTTGCCTGCGTCTCGGTGCCGAACTCTTAAATTAGCGCTAACTTAGAACGTTTAGCTTCTTAAAGTCTTGTTTGTTGAAGCCATAAATACTGTATATTTTCTTATAGCATAAATTAAATCTTAAAATGAATGTTCTTGATATAACTATTTTCGATTTGCCAGAGATTTATCGATAGTAACAAATTGTTTATATAGATTTCATCATCATCATCTTCTTCTTACCCTTATCCCACCTAAGTAGGGTCGGCACAACATGTTTTCCTTTTCCACTCTCGCCTATCAGATGTCATCTCACTATTCACACCTTTTACACACATATCATTTTTCACACAATCCATCCATACCTTTTTCGGTCTTCCTCCACTCTTATATCCATCAACCAAATATAGATTACCGTAGTCCGGTATAGCTGTTAAGACCTTGCTAAGTCAATAGCGTAGTCAGTTCGAGAAAAAAAAAACATATAGATTACAGATTTGTAAAATACTAGCGGTCCCGGCGGACGTTGTCCTGCCTTGATAATAAAAAAAAATCTAAAATTCAACCGCAGCGCCACCTACCGGGTCCAATTGTGAATCTAAACCATTCTCGGATCCACTGGTACACGCACACAAAATTTCATCAAAATCGGTCCAGTCGTTTAGGAGGAGTTCAGTGACATACACACGTATAGAAGAAATTTATATATAAAGACATTTTTATTCACTAATACAATATTGAAATTAATCATTTACAAAAGAAATAAATCTACATTTATCTCTTCTAACAATTATCAATGGTTTGTTACCGGAAAACTGCATTTGACCAATGGTTACGTTCGTCAATCCTACTGCGGGATAGTATTGAATGGACACGACCGGCCAATAATTCGATTTCGCGGTTATTTAGCTCGTTCAGCCCGTGCGGTGTAGGGTACAGGTGACCTCGCTTTACTAATAAAACTGAACAACTCAATATATCTGTATAATTTAAAATCGACACTAAGGTACTTGGATTTTATAACGTAATTTAATAATGAAAACTCTATTACAAGCTCAAGATAATCTTATAATAAATTCGAAGGTTCATCTCCTTATGATAGTGGAACGAATTTATTTATTTATTATATAATAGTTATCTTGGAAATAAGATTTGTTCGTAAATTGTATATACTGATTAAAATTAAATTACTTTAATAGATATATGCCTCTTTTTGTTCTGATACATAATATACATGTTTGCTATACACAATTTTTGAAGCAATGATGCCTAGCAATTGAATCGGATCTTCAGGTGAAGGAAAACATTGTGACAAAACCATAGCATGCTCGTACAATTTTTTCTAAATTCGCCTGGTTACCTAATACCCTCAAATTGGAAATCTACCGCTAGGCACATGTTGGTGTGTTCTGGCAACTTCAGTTGAGAGCCAGTCTATCTAGGTTTAGCGTGTTTATCATCTCACACCACATCGTCACTTAACATCAGACGATATTGTGGTCAAACGTTAAAACCTATACGGTGTTATTACAAAAAAGTTAAATACGTATTGAATACTTGCTATAAGTAGGTTTCGAATTAAACGCACCCCGCTCGCCCGAGGCAAGTTCGCGTTATCCTTTTTCTCAAGTCTAGCCTAACGTAACCAAAGCGAGACAAAAGAGCAAGATGGCGAACATTCAGCGACCGAAGTGCGTTTAATTCGAAACCTTTTTTATAAATTTTGTATTTACCTTTTTTGTAATAACACCGATAAAGTATAAATAAATATGTGCTGTAGCGATGAGACTTATTAATAAATATATATAGCTTAACCTCGTAAAATTTTATGTTAGCTTTAGTAAAGTGCTCGATAGTTTCGGGGAGATCTCCGGATTTATAATCGTTGTTGTGGAAAGCATATTTCAGTTAGACAGTGCAGGTGTGCCATTTCGCTGCAACTTCGATTAATTCTCATAACGAGGCAGGTCCATCACGCGCTCGCTCGTTTGTCTCCTGCACGGCTATAAATACATCAGCGTACTTGCAATTTAATCCGTTCTGCTCGGTTCCCGTAAAACGGTGCTCTCTCCCTCGCTCTTGCAACAATTATAGGTTTTCGACCAACGATAGAACCCAATTAATGTCTTTCCTAAATGTATGTACTATTGTTTGAATAGGAAAACATATTTGCAAATAATTAATTACGTATCGACAGGTCATTTTACTAAAAAATGAAATTTTTGTAAGTTTAAACATCATTTATATTGGAATTAAAATAATATATTGTAATTTACCTATCGTAATATTTTTTAAAACGAAAAAAAAAGATATGTATCATGAAAAACATTTTATTTTTAAAGGGTGTTTTCCGTTATACTATTTATTTAAGCTAAGATTAGGAAGCTTGCCGATTACTTATCTCTATACAAAATATTCACTTATGTGTTGAATATATTTTTTCCATTCGATTATAGATACCATTTGAGAATGATTTAATTTTTCCATTACTATTAATTTAATTGTACGCTGTCTTCGCAATTTTACTGCTACACAGTTACTATACATTTAAAATTATTAGTAAAAAATATGAAATCTAAATTAATTACACTTTCGAAATTAATTAATTGGTGCATAAAATAAATAAATCATAATACAATTTTTTGTTTATAAATCAATTACATGAAATTAATAAATATTGTCATCTCTTAAAAATACCATTATTAACTAATATACATAGGAAGATCGGGCATGTAACAACTGAGTCGAAATAGGAAATTATGCGATTCATAGGTGAATCTGTTCTAAGCATGTTAACAGGGTTTGGAGGTTATTGGTGTGTTTCCATCCATGTCTCTGGACGCAGTACACAATACATTAATTATCCACCCACAACTCTGTACGTAACTATTAATTGGTGTAATGTAGTGCATAAATATGCTTGATAGAGTTGTGTTGTGAATCATTATAATGTTGAATTCGTAATACTCGTAAAGGTTTATGATTAACTCTCCAAGCAATACTAACGGATTGTACAATTGTGTTGTTCAGAAAAGAAAACGCAAAAACTGGAGACTTCTTAAATATAATGAGTTGGTCAAGAATGTCCTTAGAACAGTTTTCCTACTTCAATCATGACAATAGAAATGCTTTAAAGTACTTGTTATTTATTACAATGAATATTATAGTATAAATTTGGTAAAGTACTCGTATTTACTATACAATCTAAATAGGTACTCAGTTTATATGATAAATTATATTTGGTATAAAATACTAACTTGTAATATTTTACTGAATAAGGATTAAGAACGAAAATGAAATAGATTTACATACTCTTACGACAATCGAAGTATTAGGACAAGTAGAATTACAAATTTGTAAGTACATATTTTGTCTTGAATAATACTATTTAATCTATTCTATATATATAATAAAAAGAAAGTATACACGCAACTGATAACAAAAATGTAATTTTTAAAAATTTTTTTCGGTCTGTCTGTCTGTTTGTTCCGGGTAATCTCCGAAACGGCTGGACCGATTTTGACAAGAATTTCACTGACATATAGAAAAAATTACAGCGGGTTACTTAGGCTACTTTAAATTAGACTAGTTGTTAACCGCGGCTTTATCTGCAATGCTATCTTCAAAACGGTTGAACTGATTTCCACAAAACTTTCACTGGCAGATAGCTGACCTTATAAAAAGTAATTTAAGCAATTTTAATTTATATTAGCTGTTAACCGTGGCTTTGCCTGCAGTGTTATCTCCAAAACGGTTAGACCGGTTTTCACGAGACTTTGACTGGCAGATAGCTGACTTTACAAAAAGTAATTTAGGCAATTTTATTTTATACTAGCTGTTAACCGTGGCTTCGCCTGCTGTGCTATCACCAAAACGGTTAAACCTATTTTCACGAGACTTTCACTGGTACATAGCGAGCCTTATAAAAAGTAATTGAGGTTATTCTATTTTAGACTAGCTGTTACCCGCGACTTTATCTGCATAAATTTAGTAAGATTTCAAGTCATTCTTTATTTTTAATAAGAGAAATCATTATCAGCTTATTGTTTACAATTCGACATTATAATTATTAATAACATTAATGATATAGAGGTCTTCCTAATAGGATCTTAGATTATAAACGTATTACGTAAAGAGTTCCATAATTCAATTTCTTGCGGAACAGACAAGCGTTTATTTTCTGTATAGTCACAAAATCTTAATTATAATAATGACAATGTAATGTAAATGTAAATCTTTATAATAATATTTTAAGTTATTGTTTCATTAGTTCCTTATACAGTGTAAATGAGCACTGAGGTAGTTATATTGTGGGTTAAGGTTCCAAATATGTTGCTGATGACAAACCTCATTTGGCACCCTATTTGCATTTATATATCTAATGTACACGTTACATGTTACTTTTAGTGGCGTGCGCGACATACTTACAATTATCTTTAAAGAGCATTTCTATAATTGTACATAGTCTCACAATTTTATAATTCTTTAATAAGATTTAAGAAAACGCGTGCGGAGCTGCGGGTACAGCTAGTTTGTTATAAAATCATTATTACTTGTAATAAGTAGTTTTAGCCAAAAGGATAATAATATCCACTATGTTTAAATATCAATTTTCATGACGATTAGTTGAACGGTACGAAATTTGATGTGCTGCAGTGGCATCTAGTGAATAGTATGTAAGTATAATCTGGCCTGATGTTAAATGACGATCTAGTCCAAGATGGTATACATGCTAAACCTAGAGTAAGGACTGGTTCTCAAGTGCAGTTACCGGAACACATCTATAGGTGTTTGGCGACAAATTTTCAACTTTAGGCGAAGCACACTAGCCAGTCGAGTTTAGAAAAAGTCGTACGACTATGCCATGGTTTCTAAAGAAAATTCAACTTTATATAAATAAATTTTATACAAGGGAAGCCTTCTTCAAGCGTTTTTCGGTTGGTAGGGACTAAAGTGGTTTTTGTAGATATATAGATTTTTGTAGAAATTTTGTACACGGCATTGTGAAATTGATAGGCAATAGAAAATATAAATAATATTTTTATATTTCGGAAAAGAATACTAGATATTAAAAAAAATTTAATTCTAACCAATTTTAATGACATTTTCTAAACGGGACTTACTCGTTATTTCGAAATAAGCTACAAAAAAAAATTTGTACATGATATCGACAAGTCGTCATGTCATACCAAGTCGAAAATAATTATAGCTTAAAAATCTCATACGAAGCCGCGGGCTTAGTACTAGTAGTGCTAGTAGTAGTTTAGTGCTAGTATGTAATATAAATAGATTAGGTATGTTTAGAATAATTAGTCCCGGAGTATTTTAGAACGTTGCAGCAGTTCAATCCATTCCGTTGCATTAGTAAAATATGTTTGCAATTGAAAGTGCCAATGCTTGGCGAACAAATCAAAACATAGGTCAGCGGAGGCACGCGAGCTGCGAACAGTGCAACTGACAGCCCTCAATCACTCCGCTATGTGACACGTGCGCAGTTGTTCCTACAAGTTTTTCGAATATGAACCTTATACCACTGTTTTAAACTGTATTTTAAATTTTTTTGGTGAAACTGGAACGCTCCGAGTTACGCTTGCAGTCTTCTTTGTATTCAAGTCGTTCCATTCAAAGAGATAACAACGTGCTCCGAGGCGACAACGGGAAACAATTACCCTATTACAAAAGGCCTTAAGGATTCTAATTATGAGTGGATCTTTTCATCCGTAAACTTAGATCGGATACGAAGCCTCCCCATTATTGCGTCCTATAAACATTTCTGGATTTCATATCCGCGGCACGGCCGGGACCGTCTCGCTTATTACCCCTGCGCGGAAAAGAATAACATCGTTTTGGCACTTTTGACGCGAATTCCGGATGCCTACGTTCATATTGTGCGCCGTTAATATTCTGAGCGACGCGTCCGACCTTTTTTATTTGTATCTAAAATTGAACATTTTGTCGCAACAACGAGTGCGTGCGTCTTTCCCCTTCCGCGGCAGAATGATAGAATTTCGGAAGAATATCGAAGTGATAATCATGAGCATTATTGTCTGATAACATGTTCTCACATATTCATCCTTTAACTTATATATTCACAGTACAAATTATCCTTCTAATATGGGCCATATACTTCATCCATATTCGACGTTCGTACGTATTTTATTCCGATCTCATCATATTCTTTCTGATAAGACGTTCGATACCATCAAACTATTTCGCAAATAAATTTATTAAATTCTTTTAACGCCTTAACAAAATAATTAACGCGATTTACTACACGCAAAACATATTGATTAGACTCTAAAACGACGGAAACTACATCCAGTGACTTCGTCTTTAGGATTGGACATACCACATATCTAGTTGATTTTTTTTTCGAACTCATTACGTTATTGGCTTTGCATGGCCTTTACAGCTTCACCGCACTACGTTAACTATCTTTTTTATATCATAGGAGGCAAACGAACAGACGGGTCACCTGATGTTAGGTGATCACCGCCGTCCATAGACAATTGCAACATCAGGAGAGTCGCAAGTGCGTTGCCAGCCTGTGTTTGAGGGGAAGAGGGGACGTGGAGCGGGTATAGGGAAGTGGGCCTCCGGGGCTCTCACTGACCGAACGAAACGCAACAATGCAAGCACTGTTACTTCACGTCGGTTTTCTATGAGCGGGTGGTACTACCCTGAGCGAGCCGACCCATTCATGCTGAAACCAGTAATAGCATCAGTGTGGTTCTACATTATGGCAGGTATACATAAATATCCTATTCAATTCCTTGACCCTTACACATTATATCAATATCCTTTACTTTGAGTTTTATTCGATGTCCATTTCAAACTAGAACAAAGTGAATTATTTAATACTTGCCTGCTCGCGGCTTCATACGCGTTAATGTGTAGTAATTGTTTTGGACTTTTAATGAGTATATTGATTGATTTTTATAAATACTGAAATTATATTACCTCTTTCTGTGTAAAAAAATTCGAGAAAATAAGTTATTATTAAAAATAAATTGTAATTTTATTATTATACTTCTTAGGATTTTTAGAAATAATTTATTATTGATAATTGTTATAGCTCTTTAATTTCGGAATAATGTATACTTCTGTTGGCAATATTGCGTTAAAGTGTAAAAGTGAGAGCGACGCAATTTTTTTCCTGCAGTAGTTATTTTCGACCCGTTACTCTGTTTATTAAAATATTCTTATATTCTATGATTTCTATTATTATTATTTATATATTCAAGTTAAAAAAAAATCTTAAGTGTATAATTGACAATTCCTATATTTTGGTAATTGCAAAATTTCAAAATATACTGAGATTACATATAATTTTTATTTTTTTGATTTATTTTTTTTTGCATTTTGCAAACTGTCATAATAGTAACTTTTATACCTTATCCATTTTGGAATGACGTACAGACATCGTGTACGAAATTGCATTAACATCAGTTTACAATTAAGTAAAATTGTAATTTTTAGTATTTTTCTTCCGAAATCAAAAAATATAATTGATGGATTTTTCTAGGCTATCAATTTCTGGATGACGTTTTTCTTTGAGAGTTCATAAAGTATTCCATATAAATCGTGTATTTTACCAACGAGGAATAACATAAACTTCCCGTGTGAAAGTTTCATAGGAATCGGTTAAGACGTTGTTGAGTTCTATTTTATTTTATTCGTGATAGCCCTTATAATAGTTAACTACTACATTTTTTAGCAAATACGTATAAATACTATACATATTATATAATACAATCATTAATAAAATGTGTACTGAATACTCTTGGAATCGAACTCAGTTTCATTCATTTACTTATAGGATATATAACTTATTGTAATATAAAAAGACGGCACTAAGTAGATTCTAGAAATATATAATCAATAATATCTAATCGGGCTAAAAGCTAAAATACGTTTAGAATCCGCCCAGATTCAGTATAAGATAAACAGCACATGGTGCTGGATTTATAGAAGGAAACATTGGCAAATATTGATTTTCTTTATCAAACTGAGAAATTAGTGTAACTGAGTGCAAAATTTATTTCTAGAGAAACTGAAATTATTAACAGAAATGAGTTATATTAAAGAATTAAAATAAGAAAACTTTGATTGTTACTGCTGTTTACATTCCACAAACCGCTGTAGTCTATAGTTGAGGATGCATGTTCATTGCTCACTGTACTGCGAATTGGTAAATAATTTACTATTTTATCAAACATGCTGCGGACCTACACAAAGGAAACTGCAAATTCAATTGAATAATCTGACCAGCGAACATATGTGGACACAGTTTAACATTGACCTAATGGAACGTGATAGAAAACGAATTGTTGAGTAGATACTTTTTTTTAATTACGGTAATTAATACCATTCTGCTAACAGTATGTAAGTATTAGAACTTATTAAGATAACTCTATACCTAAGAAATAATATTTTTATTTTTATAAAATATTTCCCATTTTATGCAGATTATTAAGAAAATATAAACTATAGAAATTCTACGTTGAATTAAATAACCCTGTAAAGGCAGAAACCGTTGGACAAATTATGAAAAAGCAAAGTAAAACAACAAACAACAAGCCTGGCTGGTAACGGCGTTTCGCGGCCACCTCTACAATTTACGCCGTCATTATTCAAAGTTTTGAGAAAAGTCAGTTTTGTTAAATAACTTATAAAAAAGGGAATTTTTCATCAATACGATCTTGCGAATTTGATGAAGTCGGCGGGTTTCATATTGAAGTGGCGAACTCGCTAAGATAAGGGGAGGAGCGGACAAATTGTAATAATTGCAAGAGAAGATAAGGAGTGACACCAGAAAACAAATGAAGGCGGATGGTCGTGGGGCGGCGAGGCGTAGTAATATAATCAGTAAATGGTTAGAGACGAGGTTGCATAATGTTATAATGCTTTTTCAAATTGGTTCTCGATACTAGTGGTGGTCTAATCCTACAGATTCGACAATAACAAGGGTAGAATGCTTTTTCTTCACGTATTAGTTACTATGTATTTATTTCTAATGTCAAAAGCTATATTGAATACTAGCTGACCCTTGCAACTTCGTCTACACAAAATCAGTTATTACCGGTTTCAATTGTATTTTTAAACGCGAAAAATCTTAATAAACCTAACTAATAAGCCCGATTGTAGTGACACCTACCGTTTCCAATTGTGAATCCAAACTATCCAGGGACTCACTCAAACATATACCCAGATGGTATGTGAGAACTCTTTCAAAATAAGCCTAGAACCCGTGCGTAGTATCCCCTACCGGGTCCATTTAAGATAAAAACTAACCTGCATATATTGGCGATAAATGTCTTCCCATTACCACTTGGGTTGCCCGTGCCGCTCAACTTCGTGCCCGTTTACTATTCGCGGAGAGCCTATTTCAAGATTCTACAATATTCAGAAAACTAATTTTATCAAATATCGAAACAACACACGTACTGACAGAACTCTAATTGAGATTCATCTTCAACAATGCAATGTAAGTAACAGTTTCATTTACACATATTTTTTAACTTTGTCGTCATGGTATTATTGAAGTGAACTTTGTTTAGAATCGTTATGGTTTGAAAATGAAAGGAAAAAAATGCTTCATGACAAAGAAACAAGCACATATATCAATATGTAACCTTGTAATATTGGTTATCACTGTGTAAAGATTCGTCAAAATTGGTTCAAAGTACCGAATACTTTCAAAGTGATACGTGTTCACAGGGACGGACAGACAGAAATGGTTAAAGGATTATTTTTGGCTTTTATATCGATAACAAAGTATACCCCACCCCGATTATAATTTTATTTAAATATCTAGTGTACAGATTTGGCCTAATTACAGTTTTATTATAGTAAAAATAATACATAATAGATTGTGTGTAAATATTTTAGATTGTAGACGTAAGCAGCGTAGCGAGGTCTCTCATAAAAAACAACATGTAAATAAGGTTTGCCTTTATTGGCGATTAGTAAATCTCAAAGTTTATTTGATTTAAAAATTTATTTAATACGTGTAGGTGGTTTTATAGATTACTATTGAATATATTATTATTTTTCACGGCAAGTTTTGTCAATTTAACACATTTTTCCCACCAAAAAATTTAGAACTAGAAATTTCTATCCTAGAGAAATCAGTTGTTAATATTCAATTATAAGATAGTATGAGATAATATACTTTTTGCCCGTGGCTTCACTCGCTTTAATGAAGATTTAACCCTTGGGAATATTTTATTTCTACATTCAAGGATATTAGTTCTATTCTGTACCACAGAGAACGTGTAGGCAATGTATGTATCTATATATGTATTTGATGATGATCGGTTGGGTAGTTAATTATTATTTATAATTATTATTAATTATACTAGTTATTAGTAAACAGACTTACATTCCCATTTAAAACATTAGTTAGAATTGTATATTCAGTCATAAAATTGTCATGATTAAAAATTATTTTCTAATTTTGTTCAACATTACGCAGACGATAATTTAATAGGTACATGGATTTAAATTTAAACAGAGGGTACCGGTGAATCCCGCGGGACTCCCAGAGCACACCTCGGACCGTCGCGTCGCGTCGTCACTGTTCACCAAAATTAAAAAGATAAATCAAAATCCGTCATCCTGTTTCAGGTACCGTTCGAAACAAATTAAATGTTGCTATATGATAAACACTATATATGGAATTTGTGACTCTATTGCATAATATGTAGCCAAAGATGTAATAAGGTATGGCATAACATTTGTTTACCACGGATTTCATGTTTTTTGATACGTGTTTGTAATAAATAGTTGCTATTTCGTTTTTTATACACTATTTTTAAGTAGAAAAAAAATCGACTTGTTTATTGGCTTGATATACAGGGAAAGAAATTGGTATTTAGTATTTATTAATATATATATAATATTTATTGGCAATTTTATTATCTATACATATAATAAAAACGTAAATCTAACGTGTCTATACTTTTTACATTTTTGTGAAAATAGTTGTTGTAGGTATCTGGAAATAAGTAATACAATATATTTCGATAATTTTTAGAAATGTCTGCCTGGCTGGCTGTCTGTTTGTTTGTTTCAACACGTATCACTGCTAAAGTATTGCGTTCACGATAAAACTAAGAAAATTATAATTCATATCCTCGCGTAACATTTAATCTTGATTTCATTACAATTGGTTCACTCTATCAAAAGTTATTGTCATTTTAATGACGACGCGACTTAAGTATGAGAGAAGTGTAGATGACTTTATTCGATAGTAGATGATTAGAGAGATACATTCATAACAATTAATTATCTTAATTATAATGAAACGGTAAAAGCTTCGTGTCTGTACATTGGAAATATTTTCCTAAAATTGATTCTGGATGATTTAGGAAGTGTACAGAATACAATCCGACAATATATTTTCTGTCTGTTTGTTTATTTAAAAACACTAATCTATAAAAGTATTACATGTATTTTCATAAGGATTAAGATGTAATTTAAGAATATCTTGGAGCACCATAAAGTTTTTGTTTTACCAAAATCGATATCCGGTAAAGAACATTTTAATTTAATTGTCTTGTTTGCTCAGCTTAGTATAGAGTTCGTAAAAAAGTCAAAAGATGGCGTTCTATTAGATGGTTTTTAAAAGACGTCCAATGAAGTTTATGGATATTTATCTTAGGGACATGATTATTACGGCGTAGTACACTGAAGAAGAGGTAGATGGCGTCGCTAGTTTTTTACTTAGGTGACAAAAATATTTTGTGAATATTGCACCAATTACAGGTTAAATACCGCCATCTTGTATTCATATGTTGAATTTACTTCCGTAGGATATAAATTTTGTTATAAATATTTATTATACAATTATCTGTCCATTAATCATGTACCTATATGATGTTAAACTCTAATTAGTCTATTTAATTTCTGTCGTTCGATTTGTCTGTTTGTATTTTATTTCAAAAACGACTTTACCGATTTTTATGAAATGTGTACACATGAAATTTATGTCATTTTTTAATTAATGAAGTAGAAAAATCGCCATTTCTACTTTTAGGTTTTATTAATGAAATATTTTAATAAAAAAATATATTTCATCCTCTACCGATGGTAATGACATTCGTCACGGAAAATATGAGTAATTCCGAAAGTAATAGGATAGTAAAATTATCAATAATGCTTATAAACATAAAATATAAAACTTAAAATATAAAACTCACCAGATTTTGATGAAACTTTGTACATGGGAAATTTATCTTATTCCAAATATATAGCTTGCAAAAACTATCAGTAAATTTTGTTAGGTTGTATTATATTTTATTAGTCTTATATCGTAATTGAAGGCAGACGAATTTATCACTAAATATCTCAATACTTTAATCCTGAACTTCTTACAAATATATTGAAGAATATAGTATATAGAATAAATCCTATGACATATTTTATTAAGTGATATTGTTATTTCCTTTGGATATAATGTACATGAATTTATGCAAACAAATTGTTCAGCGAGTGACTTAAAATTACACTATTTAACCTTTTCTTCCGTAAACTTGAAGAGTAAGATAATGCGAAAATTATACCGTTCCAATTGTGAGGCATAAAAATGAATATCTCATTCCGCGTAAGCAGGTTCTTGTTTGAAAATTAAACTTTAGGAAAATGTGGCTGCTGAAAATGAGATCTCGTGTAGGTATTCTTTCTGATAGGAGGTTGGAAATATGAAACATTAAAACAAATTTTAAGAGGTATATTGCAGAGATTCTTTTTTTTATATACGTAGGTACTTTTATTACAAAACAAAAACAGGGAGGTTTCGAAATGTGAAAAAAATGGATGTTACGAAACTCCCGACAACATTTATAGTAAAATTATAAATAACAAAAACAAATAAAGAAAATATGGACTAAAATACTAAATAATATCTGTTTTGAATTCTCTTAAACCCTGTAAAAACAATAATATTTTAAAAAAAATATACAGCGCGTGCATACAAGCGGTAAACCTGGTACGGTATACTATGATAGAAATTGTTCGCATCTTACAAAGAGAAGCAACAAAGTGTGTATGTAGTATACTAACGCACACACACACAAGAGAGTCGATCGTGGTGGCTGGAAAGGTGCATAAAAACCGTCATGCCGTTTACCGTGACGGCATATAAGTGAACTTTACTACCAAGTTGCGGCAGTAGATGTTTCACATCACAACCATTCATCATAGTTTTTCACCACAGCAGTTTATGAAAATTATGACTAGTCTTGTTCTTAGTATGGAAAGCTAGACAATTCGTTTTAGTATAGCATAGAAAAGAGAAGAACATATTTAAATAGCATAACGACTCATCATCCACGAGTAACATTTAATTATATGTGTAATGCGTATCAACCACGGACACACGATATGTATGAGGTTGTATATAGACATTTATTAACAATTAATGATCAGGTAAATTACTGCACTCAGTTTAAATATTTGTTTGACACAAATGCGGTAATGGTACATGCTAAAACTAATTGTGCGGTAAATCGGAGTGGACAGCGATCTACAAACTTTTCCGCACGTATAAATAAATAAACAGGCTTATTACAAAATACGTTTTATTATTGGTGTCATTCATTAGTATGTTATGTTCTGGTTGTTTAAACAATTTTGTTAACGTGTATATTTTTATTGTTCCTGTGGAGCTATACGAGTATACCTAGATTAATTACATCTATGTTAATAGTGTTCTATATCTTACCGACTTTAAGCGATTACTCAGCCCTTAAGCTAGCAAATAATTATTTCACTATTTCCGTTACGATTTAAGTGTTACTGGTAAAAGTCTTACAAAATGTAATATTATGCTTACACTACTTGGATGTCACATTGAATTTAGCTTTACATCAATCTGAGAGTGACAATCAAATTGCTTCAGTAGTTTTTGAGGGATGTTCGATTAAAGAAACAAGAAGATGTTCTTAATATATCAAATTACTTATCTTTTGTTATTTCGATAAATCCTAATGTATCTATTTGATTTGTGTATTCGCAAAATACATTATTTACATATATAAACTGACTAAGTATGACTGACCATATAAATTACGTCTCAGATCAGGTATTATCGATATTGATATTTAGATTATTTTAAATTATCATGGTACATCAATAAGTAATCCAAAAGGTTTATACGAGTATATAATAAATTCTGTTTCTTATACCAAAAATTCAATGAAGTATTTTATATTAGGAACATTATTTTATGTTGATATATATTTATACCTATACTTATAACGAATTAGATGAATAATGAGATAAATAAAACAATAGTCGCTTTCTTTGCACTTACACAGAAATTTGATGTCGAATTTTATGAAAACATTCATCGATAATGCTTAGTAAAATGTCTTGCTTCTCAAACAGAATTTAAAATAACCGCTTCTTTCTTCAATATTTCCTAGATAACCGAGCGAAATGCGTCGAACATGATTATCGAAAAGAGCTTGTGATGTCCATAATATTTTATTAAATGTCATCCGCAATATAATGAGGTACGAGGGATCTAACATCTGTGAAAGAGGCGCTACAGAAATATGTGCGAAGTGTTATGGAGTGCCGTTGTAAGTCAATGAAGCGGCAAATGGGGTGTTCTCGCCGCTCCGCTGAGGGTACACTCTAATAAATAAAATTATGCCTCAGAAATTACAAGAATACGCGTATCGGAAGCGAACCCACAAGATTGGATGTTGGAGGTTTCATCGATAGCCTACAGTAATGATTCTAGTATGTAGTAGCTTAGAGAAATTTTCTACTGTGTTGGTGGAAATAATATAACTTAATTACTACTTCGGCCGAAACAACAATACACACAATTTAGCAGTAGTTCATGTAATAAAAGTGAACTATGTAATAGAATACTGTAAATTAACTTTATACTATATTATTATCCTCCGTTCTGTTACAAGATTAATCTAGAGGTAATTGAACTTTGTAATTGGATATACCTAGTCTAGAGAAATCTGTAGCTTTTTTATTATAGCTTTTAATATAGAAATACGAAGTCTAATGGAATATCTTGATAATTTTTCTTCGAGCATTTAATGTTTACAGTTACTTCTGTCTAGAGAAATTGTATTTATTTTTTCTAAACTTTGTTTGTTTTATAAGATATGTCCCGGTACTTAAACTCTCTGGTTTATATATATTATATTATTATTATATTAAATGTGACAAACTGGTTGTCCCATGTTTTAGACTTAGTAAAACCAGTAACAGTTTTTTGGGAAATAGTGTTAGATTTTACAACAAAGTCCCAAAGGATATTACCGATTTGCCGGATTGCGAATTTAAGCGCCATGTCAAGCGGGTTTTGGTGTCAAAAGGTTATTATAGAGTGGATCAATATGTGAACGATGGTGATGTCTGGAATTGACTCATCTCTGTGCATCCATTAAAAACGTTTGTGATATGTACCTAATATATTCTAAATATTATATATATTTGTTAAAAAGATAAACCAGATCGAGTTTCTTGCCGGTTCTTCTCGATGACTGGGTTGTTTTCCGAACCGGTGGTAGTTTTGACGTTCATAAGTGACTTTTGATTTTGATATAAGTAATTTTTCAACTTATTTTTGTTTTCACAATTCTAGAAGAATCTAACATTTATTAAAACATGGTATATTTATATTGAACTATATAATCCTCCTGAAAAAGTTAACAGAAATATAATTTACCAGATACACTCACTGCGTTTTGGTAAATATTATTTTTAGTAGAGCACTGAGAATATTTATTTTTAAATTCGAAAAAGATTTACCTAGTTTCAGATTCTATTAGCAAATAAAAATGAAAATCGGTACCTACAAGTAAAGTGTTATTTTAGTAAAGATGAAAATAATTTACATAAAACTAGCCGACGTTGTCCTGCCTTGATAAAAAAAAAAATCTAAAATTCAACCGCAGCGCCCCCTACCGGGTCCAATTGTCATAAATCATCCTCGGATACACTGGAACACGTACATAAAATTTCATCAAAATCGGTCCAGCCCTTTAGGAGGAGTTCAGTGACATACACACGCACAGAAGAAATTTATATATAAAGATAAGAATATAGAGTTGTAAATTAAGTGCTATGTCGAATACAAATGACATTAAATGTAATAATGAATACTACTGATCAATAGGTGAGTTTTGTAGGCAGAATACAAACGATTTGTCACTCGTATAGTGCCTTGGATGAGCTAATGGTTCGTCTCATTTAACGCTTATAAACCAACTTGCCAATAAGAGCAAGAATTATGCAATAATATAATATATTTTTAAATAGCATGTAACATTTAGGTAGTACGGTTGATTCTAAAAAAAAAAAATACAGTCGAATTGATAACCTCCTCCTTTTTTTGAAGTCAGTTAAAAACGATTAAATTGTGCTTACATTTCAAAATGAATTTTCCTTTCGATAAATTACCTTAATTTCTTCTTCCTGTTGGGAGCAGGTTCCTCTAATATGCACAGAATAATAATAATACCTAATCGACCTATTTTTGGTACTTTGTTGTTTACGAGTCTGTTTCTCAAATGTTATTGTAGTGAATATTAAATGTACATACATTATTATGGTAATTTTATTTTCTATTTACATAAAGTCTACTGGTATTTGTATTATTAAGACTTGCTATAAAATACAAAACCTACTAACTAGAACGTTTGACTGTGAACATTGTAATAATATGAACGATCTACCTCACTATCCTTAGCAGTAAAGTGTAGTATTAAAAAGGAAATACAGTATAGTTCAAGGAGAGGTTATATAATTTTTATTATGTCGTTTATCTTAAAAATATATTTTGGAAGTCTGCATCCAGCTAGGTATGAAAATGATGTACTTATAAAATACTAGCCGACCCGTGCCCTCTTCGTTGGGCGATAATAGGCATTATAAAGCTACAACTTTTCTCTAGAACTCAATCATATATATCTCATAATTAAGGCAGCGTTTCTAAGAAACGTTTTCGTTCGACCATTTTTCTCCGACTCCGACTCGATATTACCCCCTACAACCTCACAAACTTTA
This sequence comes from Antheraea yamamai, assembly GCA_036509395.1. Classification (NCBI taxonomy): domain Eukaryota; kingdom Metazoa; phylum Arthropoda; class Insecta; order Lepidoptera; family Saturniidae; genus Antheraea; species Antheraea yamamai. Next base: position 9,008,208 of record AP028427.1, read on the forward strand.
CCTCTTTATAATATTAGTATAGATAATATAATTAGTTAATAGCTTCTGCCCGCTGCTTCGTACGCGTGGAATAGTTATTTTGGGCTAAGACGCAGCGGAAGCTCTCAAAAGGAAAAAAAGCCCCGATTTTAAAACATTTTTCGTTGTTGCTCCGCTCCTATTGCCCTTAGCGTGATGATATATAGCCTATGACACTCACAAATAACGTGGCTTTATATTGGTAAGAATTTTTAAAATCGGTTTAGTAATTCCTGAGATTACCCCCTACAACGTCACAACGTCACAAACTTTACCTCTTTATAATATTAGTATAGATTGATAATTGTAATAAAGTTAAATTAAAAACACGGGAGAAACATTTAAGTAACACACCCGTAATGTTTACGAATATAATTAAAGTAAGCAATACGTTACTAGATGTATTGGTTGATTTCTATTCGTATCTCAGATTTAGTCAGGGTAAATGAAATGTCGTTATAATAAATAACATTAGAGAAGAGATATGAGAACACGACGCAACCCCTCACTTTTCTATGTATGTTGTAGTTAGTTAACGAAAACAGGAATATCCATTTCGAGATCTGTTATTCTTCGAAAATCGAATTGCTCGACGACCTTTGTTGGGTATTCGTACTGCAGCAAAAATATAATACCGGTGTATAATATTATAAGAAAATGCAAAAAATAGTAGTTATTACATATAGTGCTTTGGTATCAGATAATAAAATAATATGAGACTGCCGAAATAAATACATATGAAACAAGAGAGATTAAATTATAGGTAGGTGGTAGAGCCACGCTGAATCTATTACTGGTTTCAGCATGAATGGGTCGGCTTGCCCGGGGTACTACCACCCGACCCACAGAAAACCGACGTGAAGTAACAGTGCTTGCTTGCATTGTTGTGTTTCGTTCGGTCAGTAAGAGCACCGGAACACCACCTCCCCTCCCCTTGCCCCTTCCTTTTCTTCTCCCCCTTCCCACAAACACAGGATGGCAACGCACTTGCGATTCCCCTGATGTTGCAAGTGCCCATGGACGGCGGTGATCGCTTAGCATCAGGTGACCCATGTAAAAATTCAAGTGTACGAGTTCAAATTAATGAGGTTTTAATTCGCTTTAGTTAATCATGCATAATACTTAAATAATATCTTTAAGTTTTAGTATTTTGGCCAAATTTTAGAATATAAACAATTTTGTTACTTTACTACAACATCCACGCGCCCCAATTCTGTCGACACAATATTAAAATGATATTACTTATACACTTACCATTAAGACAATATGTTCCACTAAATTAAGACAAATTTACTTAGGTTTTGTTACGAAAGATGATACCTTATACATGATGGTTATTATTAATAATATAATAACATGTAATTTTATACAACGCGTCGTAATAAAGTTAATGAGGATTTATATTGTAGACTAGCTATGGTCGTGACTTCGTTTACGTGGAACCTGATGTACAAAACAGTGACTAATAAAGTCATCTGAATGTATTTATTTAGTCCATTTGCTTATCTATGCGTCTACATCGTCATTAAAATTACAATAACTTTTGATAGAGTGTACCGATTTTAATGAAACAAAGACTAAGTTATTCTCTAGGATATGTTTTATGATTTTCACGATAAGGTTTTATTGTGAACGCAGTACTTTAGCAGTGATGCGTGTTCATACAAACAGACAGACAAACATTTCTAAAAATGATTGAAATGTTACTTTTTACTAATTACTTATTCCTAGACACCTTGCAACAATTTTTATCACGAAAATCGAAAAAATACAGACGTGTTAGATTTACATTCTTATTATATGTATAGAAGAAGATAGAAGATGTGTTATATAAATAATACGTTTTATTTTGATCTTCTTCGTATTAAACATGTTGTAGTACTATTATAAAGCCCAATAGATTGTTTTTTTTTGCATTATGATTTGAAAATTTATTTTCGCATTTTATTGCGGGACGCTATCTAACATCACGCAAACACCTTTACAACCAAAGTAATTACCATAAAAACCATAGAGCAGAATGTACACTAAGAGAAAATGAAGTATTCATTCATTAAACTGACTCCCATGCCAGGTTGACCACCTAATGAGAACCGAGCATTGCCTAAACGGACGAACTGTGAATGCTTATGTAAACGATGTATTTACTATGCCGCGTGACAACCTACGCAATATTTGTGTTTTATAGAAAATTGTTTGAATTTACCTAATAGCGTTGATAGTATTCCATAATTTTAAAATAGTATACAATGTGACATATTACAACAGAATATAACAATATATAACCATTTCTATTTGAATTATTCATTAAGATAAATATTAGCTTGTATTGTTTTGTAAACTATATTTATAAAGGATAGTAGAGATAATGGTTACCCTAACGAAGTTTCTGACTCTTGATCCAAAATTACGTCACGATAATTTCGTCTTGAAATTAAGGCGAAAAACTGAAATTTATTCATCTTCATCCCTATTATACGTAGTGAAGGAAACCTAAAGAGCAAGTCGAGACTGTTCACTTAAGCAGCAATTGCTCACCAATCGTCGTGCGATGATCTCGGGGCCCGTACCTAACCCCGCATCATTCACGATAATGGCGGGGCCTATGTCTCGACCGTAAATGTAAATCGGTCTAATTTATACGCGCGATAACGTCGCCGCACTGCTGTTAACTGTAATTATATTACCAAGCGAGGACGTGTTGATCAAAACCTCCGATTAAACGCTCGTGATGTGAAACGGGAAAATTTTTGCTGAGTTTCCGCAGAAACGGAAATAAAAAAAAAATAACCGTCGACCGCGATATTTTTTTACATGTCAAAAATCTAAAACACTTGTAAAAAATGAACATTTAAACAATGTAAAATACAGAAGAACATAGATTTTTTTGAAAATAACTATAATATTACATTTTTTTTATATTAAAATAAACAAGAGAATCTTAACAAAAAAAAATCGACCCTAAAAACATGTTTCAGAATTTTTTTAACTATAATTAGGAGCGACCTACCTAATATTGGATTGTTATAAACCTACCAGTACCTCAATTACAATACATTTTTTATTAGATTTTTAGGAGCTCTTTGATGATCTTCGAAATCCAAGATCCAATGCATATAAAATTAAAATGGTACCCCGTTGAAAATATTCCCCTTAAAAATAAAAATATTATTCGAAATATGTTTACAAATGAGGAAATTCTGAGGCAACAAGCATTAAAAATACGACAGGTCGAGAACCTCCTCTTTGAAGTCGGTTAAAAAGAGTATATGTATGTATGTATGTATGTGTAATATTGATTATAAGCTGGTGCCCGTCACATCGTTATGAAAATAATTCTGTTGTTTCATGGTTAGTAACTATTTCAACCGGTTTAATGGTGGGCAGTATTTTATTCTTTCTATTGTTAATCTATCATTAGTATTTACCACTATAAACCTTTAATCGATTTAAAATTAACTATTAACCATTACAGCTATTGTTTATCTTATATATAATCACGCAATTGTATCTAACCTGGATAATAGTTTTAAAAGCTGCTTATTTTTATCTATCAAACACAAAATTGTAAAAAGAGTTTAAATTATTTCCCTGATATTCAGAAACATTCCTAATATTAAGCTAGCATACAGGGACAATGCCCCAATGGGCAATCTATTTGAGTAATTATCCGCTAAGGGCCATTGTCGGCCATCTTGCTCGCGTGGAATGAGCCTTGTTCGCTCAATGCTGTCTGTTATGTACATGCTGTTGGTGATCTCTGCGACAGTGCCCGGGAGTGTGCTCAATGAGTAGACAAACACTTTGTTGTCCTTGAGTTTGATCTAGTAAATTTACACTTTGTATTCCCACTCTATTTGTCCAAAGGGAAACTATCTGAAAATAATAATAAATACGAACTAGCTTAAATGATTGAAATTTGAAAGAAAAAAGAAATTTGAAATTGAAAAGAGTAAAGGATCTCTGAGGGACCCATGACGTTCAGTTTTTGCTGCAAACCCTAGTAGAAACGTAGTTTTTGAAGCGTTCTCATAGGGTCATGTATCAAAATTTGAACATTATATTTTCCTTGTAATGTTTTTGATCCGATCATACTTTTATTTCAAGCTTGATTATCTTTATCAAAGTACCGGTCACCACCGGCCAAAATAAGATTATCTAAATAAACATAAAAACGAATACGCAGGGAATAAGTTTATTATGACAAATGTATTTTAAAATTAAATTATATGAAATCAAAAACCCTGCCAACCAATGACATAAAACATAAAGTAAACTTATGAATTTAGTCACTTAAGATCTTAGTAACGGATTATCTACCCTAGTGACATGCTACCTAATATCATTGAGGCGCGAAATTCAATTAACATTTGATTTACAAAGTTGAAATTTTTCTTATTGATCTAATCTCTACTGTAATCATTCTAATTTATCATATCTTTATGTAAATTCTGTTTTAAAATTTTACAAATATTTTGTATTTGTTGATTATACAAAATTATATAGCCATCTCAGATGTCACGATTCTTTATTAGAAAATATTTTACACGCCTGTAACTGATTAAACTTGTAACTTTACATTAAACCGTTCCTGTGTTATTACCAATGTTACAATGTGCTATCTATTGGTATACCTTAAATAAATAAACGAGTGAGAATAACATTGTGGGAATTCTGAGCCAATTCGCTATTCATTAACAATGGTCGTTGTTCAACGTTATTTGATAAATGAATTGGTGTTTGACGACATTTGAGTGAGTATTAATTGCGCTTATTGGTGACGGCCTATTCACTAGTTGGACTGTGAATTACCTGAACAATGTTGGTTCTCGTACGGGTAATAGATAACCTAAAAATAGTATTGATATCGAATTCAGATTCCTAGCGATAATGGTTTAATAGCGACTCGTTCGATCAAAGCGTTTTCAAATCTTCAGTATCTGGTGAAAAAATATCGTAGAAGCCCATAGGATTCGCTATTTCCTGGAGGTAACTTTGCCAGGTAGTAAGTAGTTACCGCCCTTGAGTTGATATTCCGTCGCCAATGTGTGTCGCTTATTGCTTTTGAAGAAAAGTCCTCTTTGTAAGCTTAGCGTATTATTACTAATTTAACCATATCGTCTTTTAATATTTATTATATAAGATTGCCGTCGTGAGATACCCTACAACTAATTAGAAAAGACTGTGTTAAATATGTGTTAAAACGTTAAAAGCGAGAAATAACAAAAATCATTAATGAACGAGATAAAGATGTTTAATTACATGGCTATATAAGTTAACAATCTCAAAACCGAAGTCTGACTGTGCCTTATCTGACGCCAAATGTTTCAAAGGAACTTTTAACGAGTTTAAAGTTGGGCCAAGTGTAGTGCACCCGCAGCGCTTCCGTGGCTTAAGATTAATTAAACAATTGCACGATGGCTTCTTGAAAACACTCCGACATGTCTCGGCCTGTCGTCTCCAACCTTGCCAAATTAAAGCCATAAATCAAAATACGACGACCGGAAACGGAATTGTAATAATAAAGAAATCTGCTCGAGAAAAGACTACACGACAGGGTGAAATTGATTTCATTTCTATCAGTTTGTGGATTTCGAAAACGATAAAGTAATAATATATGTGAGTAATAAAGTAAACTATTGTAAATTCCAAAGATAGACATGACATTTACCCAATACAACAACTAATTATATGTTAAATGTTGTATACCATGTTATAGTTTAAACATGTACTCTCTATTTGATTTATTAAAGCAAGTACTAATTTAAGAACAACATAATGTAAGGCTTTTGCAAAACAGTATAATAATGAAATTTCAGAGAATAACTGGAGTACATTTCGATTATTTGTGTGGAACAAGTCGGAGTGAAGTTGGAATTTACAACGGGGGAAGGTGGGTTAGTAACATCGGGTTCGTTTGGGGTGCCTCGTAATTCAGTCTCGATTTATGTGCGTGCGCCGGTGACGCTTTAAGAGATTAGTCGGTATTCGTTGTATATTGTTAAATAGTGGGTACATTACGCTAGAATAAAATCGATATTCAACTGACTTTGTTTTCTGTTATAAACATTGTAAATATAGATAACTTGCTAGATGACGAGCTCGTCCAGCATCTAAATGGTATATATAGTTTTAAAATTTATCCTGCACTAATTAGTTTACATAGTAAGGTACGATCTAGCAATATACTCAACTGTGGGTAACATAGATCATAGTTAACCTATATATGTGATATATACATAAACCTACCTTTCTCCAAATTCATTGCAGGGGATTTAAACCAGGTAAACAGTCGAATTGCGACCGTAACTGATGTAATAATAATATTGAATTTGCAACAGACTTAGAACGTAAATATTACCATTTTACTGTATCTTAGTTATACATGTGTATAATATATACTCGTATATTCCATATATTAAACGACCACCTAGTGTTGAATAATTAGTAATTAAAAAAAAATATTACGTATACCTTATATAATCTAAATCGAAATAATTATATAGTAACTGTCTACGTAAATCACTAGTTCAAAAATTGAGCGCCTCTAGCATAGTAGGTGGAAAGTCTGGCCAAAGTTTACGACTTGAGCAGATCCGTGCAGCGAACCAGTATTGAATTTGTTTCCAACCGATTCCGCATCGACTATTGCATAGTTCACCAATGACAGAATACAAAATCAACAGCTGTATTGAAACCATAACGAATGACTTACGGAGCGTGCTATTCACAAAGCCGAACTAATTCGCATTTAAATTCGATTCTTTATTGCTTGAAATGAATATCAATTGTACTAAATTTATTAATAGTTATAAATTATTAAAATCACAGAACGTACCTAATTGCTTATAATAGACAAATTGGAATATTCTTTACGAAAGAAAATTGTGTAAATAAAGCGAAATAACTTTATTGTTTTGTTAGTAGATATTTTAAATTACAATTTGATATTATGCAACGTATTGAATAGAATATTGTTATGCGTCAGGGTGAAACTGGGTGATAATTGGATATTTTTACTATTACGTGTCTATTCCTTCGGCTCTGTTACTTAAACGCTTTGATGGATTTCTACATATGTGATGATTTTAAACTCGTCTTAACTATGAGACTGATCTGACTGATATTTTAAATCTATACAATATGACGTTGGTATACATATGACGTTGGTTGGTTGGTCATATACAGTATGACGTTGGTGAATGAATATAAGTTCTGTTTTACAGTCGGGTTTTTGAAGTGGGGACTTCTTTAGGAGCATTGAGCGGTATTTTTGACAGGAGATAAATTTATAATTTCGCGTCATGACATGCTACGTAAGCATGACCAGCTGTATTGCGCTTGTGCGGCTGTGTCAGACAAGCGACGCGTAGTATAGGGGCCTGTGTACATGAAATATTGATATTTTGAAGTTTATCATAGGTACGTTTGATTGATTTATAGACTTTATAAAAATGTATGTATATATTATAATTATTGCTCCGGGTGCTAATAGATATGAAAACCACACTAATGTTAATAATTTCAATAAACAAATTCTGAAATTTAAATATTGTCATTCACACTATAATTAATATGAAAATTAAAAAGAGAACACATTTATTTCATTGTTTTAAGTTTTCACTTCTGTCGACAGTCCTTAAGACTGCTTCGACTTTTTTATTGTTTTTCTTTTTTAATAATTCTGTTTATTTATTTCTTTTCTGCATGTAATTTTACTGTCATTAACCTTCCTTTGTAACATATTGTAGGATAATATATTAAAATGGTACAGTTATTTTTAATTACACCTATGAAGTAATGTCTCAGAGGAATGTTTATTATTGAGATAAAAATGAAAATTCTACAACCGTTCTTATGGCATTTACTTCTAAAATATTTGATTAATTTGAAGTAGTTTGGCAAGAAAAGTTGCAGAAAAATATAAATTACAATATGATGTGTAATTGTATTGTAACAGTCTTCTTATTATATTAGATATTTCACAAAACTTATTTTTTATTTTCTGCCTTGTTATAAACGTCTCGACTGTATTTGCACCTTTATTCGGTAAAAAATTATGAATGACTAAGATGTGACTATAAATTATGACCCTTTTAAAGCGAGAATGATTGAGAATATTACAACTCTCGTAACTCGTACGAGATCTAGGAGTGTTATTAGACCGTAAACTTTCCTTTTTACCTCATTTGGAGAATCTTACTACAAAAGCAAGTAGAATACTGGGCTTCGTTATTCGTAATTCTAAACGATTTCAAGATCCTAAAACTAAGATTTCTATATATAATACATTAGTAAGAAGCACCTTAGAATATTGTGCAGTAGTATGGCGTCCACATTACGCAACACATACTTTGCGTTTAGAACGAATACAAAAACGGTTTACTAGGCATTTAGCTTATTCCTTAGGTACCAAGAAAAGAGACTTTAGCTATCGTAATATACTAAAGCAATTCAAAATTGAAACCTTGGAAGAGCGTAGAAATATTCTTGATTTAGTTTTTTTGTTTAAGCTCTTCAACAACTATATAGATAGCCCTGAATTACTAAACATGTTTGGATTCCGCATTCCGTCTAGATATCCTCGTCATTCTATTAACCTTTTCAATTCTCCTTTTAGAAAAACTGTATTAGGTAAAAATTCTCCAGTGTCCAGAATAAGTAACTTATATAATAAATACAACAACTTAGATATATTTGGCATAACATTATCAAAATTTAAATATTTAATCAGGTATAAGAATTGTTAACATACATAATTTTTTATTATTTTTTTTGTTTTAATTCAGTTTATGTTATAGCATGAAAATGTCTTCACTTTTAATTAATGTGTACTATGCAAGTTGTGTTTACTTAAGAAATTGTACATCGTAGTCAATGATTAAAGTAATAATTTGTGTTTAGAATAAGCCGATGTAACAATTATTGTAAACCTATTAAATAAATAAATAAATAAATAAACTCTTTTTTTTGTACAGAATATACCATAAAATGTTCATAATAGTTTGGCACTGATAGTTTTTAAACCACAGTATGCTGTTACATTTTAATACATCTCAAATTAGTTCTAAACATAAATATTTATAAAATCAGTATATATTACTATTATAGTGAATTATATTATTTGTATTGTATATATATATATATAGATATAAAAAAAATATTTGCATTGTTTTAGTTTTCGATCATTGTAGGTAATAATGAAAAAAGTACCTGTATATTGTACAAATTTTTATTATTAGCTCTTCAATTTTCTAATAAATATAAAACTTTAGTCTGTGAAATACAAATTATTATTTGGACATTAAATCAGATTAAATAATGTGTATTTTTTTGTAAAACAAGTTAATTGAGTTTAGTAAATAAACAGGAATATCTTACTAAAAACCAGTGATACGTACAGTACAGGAGGTGCAAATATATAAGAACCTTTATTTAATACATACGTTTAATGATTAAGCCAATAATTGCGTCCTAAATTTTTATAGGTCATATCGATATAGCGGTCTGTGGTCGTATTCATTACCCTATGGGGTTCATAGTAGATCGGCCTGCGAAGGGGGTGAGGGACGGGACTTCATGGCGTCAGGCACGGGGGGAGGGGCCGGAGCGGCGGGAATGTAATATCAGTAGAGTGGTGATATTGGGGTTTCTAACTCGCGCTAACATGCCATGGAGTCGCTTACTTATCAAATGAATCGGAATGAAGATATTATATCCTTCTGACTCGTAAATGTTCGAATATAACAAACTAATAATGTTGCATATTAAGATATGTAAGTAACTAACTGACCCGTGCAAACTTCGTCTGTACCAAATCGGTTATTAGCGGTTTTAATTGTATTTTAGACGAAATAAATCTTTAAAAAAAATCTATATGTAATCTATATATCTATATAAAATATATCTATATAAAATTTATATCTATCTACCGCTTCCAACTGTGAATTCAAACTATCCAGGGACTCACGTAAACATATACCCAGTTGGTATGTGAAAAAACTTTTAAAATAAGCCTAGAATCCGGAGCATCACATACCGAGTCCAATTAAGATAAAAACTAACTTACATATATTGCCGATAAATGACTTTCCATTACCCCTTGAATTGCTCCTGTGCCGCTCCGTTCACTATTCGCGTAGAGCCTACTCAAGACTCAACAATATTCAGAAAACTAATTTTATCAAATATCAAAACAACTGACAGAACTCTAATTGAGATTCATCTTCTGCGATGCATTGTAACTATTATCTAGGTTTATGTTTAGGGAAAAATCTTGTTATCTTTGTTTAGCAAACATTTTTTACGCAACAATTATACAATAAAATAAATATTACAGCATATAAGTAACAGTTTCGTTTACACATATTTTTCAATTTTGTCGACATGGTATTATCGAAGTGAACTTTCTTTACAATTGTTATGGTTTGAAAATCAATAAAAAGAAAATGCTTCATGATAAATACACAAACACATACATCAATAGACTTTAGCCGATCTATTAGATTGTATAGTTGCCTAACTATGTTGCAATAATAATTAGGTTGCCATAGTGCAATTATAACGTACTGTACATGATCATTATACGGACCAACAAAGACGTCAGTTCGGAACCCAACGGTAATTTTTTTTGTTTTTTTTTTCTTTAAGAAGAATAGGGAGATGATACATAGCTTAATTTTTTAGCTAATCTGTCTGCTATATATAGCACAAAGAAAATTAACCAAAATCCATCAAGAATTCCATTAACTACAAATTTGTGACTTTCGTCCGTTATCCTGGAGAACTCTTTGCGTTTTATGGGACAAAAGTATCCCAGGTGTAACTTAGTTATAGTTATCACTGTGCCAAGTTTCGTCAAAATTGATTCAGTATTTTCAAGTTGATACGTATTCACAGGGACAGACAGATAGACAGACAGACAGACAAAAATTGTAAAAAGATTATTTTTGGCTTCTATATCGATAACAAAGTCTATCCCGATTATAGTTTCCAAAAAATATTTAATGTACAGATTTGGCCTCGTTACAGTTTTATTATACGTATAGACGATTTTTAGTTAAAAAATGCATACATAGATAAAAATTTATCTTTGCCATATTTCAGATCCTCATCTAATAATGTTGGCCAAATTTAAGAAAAGTATAAAGTTTGTGTTATTTCCTGCACAAATAACGTTCAAGGTTCATTTCAACGTTTTTTTTTTTTTTCGAACTGACTACGCTATTGACCTAGCAAGGTCTTAACAGCTTCACCGGACTACTAAGGCGAGCGCTTAAGGCACTCAGCCGATTTTTGTTTGGGCAACCAGCTCAAGGGTGCACGGCACACCTCGGCTTGGCTGTTGCCTGTTTGATGCAATACGCGACCTAACTGAGCTAACCTAAGTTAAGCTACACTATTAATACATATATGAGTTGTTGAAGCATATATGTGTACCAAGCATACATATCTCAACAACTCTTACGTGTATTCTGTATCGGAAAATTTCTGAACTATTTCAGTTCGAAAAGGGAGAAAAAAAGTAAACCCTTCCACTTTTTTGTGTAAGCGTGTATGCGTGCACGTGTGTGGAGGTGATATGTGTAGTGTTGTTGCAGTGATGTAAATTTGTGTCACTGTATCGCGCGAGCAGCGCACTCAAGGGCTCCACGCCGAGGGAACGGACCTAGGCTTGAGCCGCTGCCGAGGGGGGCCTAGTCTGGTGTGCGGGAGCGAAGTTTACACTCAGACCACGGCGGCATGATCTGAGGTTACGCGGGCGTGGGCGTGAACACGCTCTATTTGGAGAGACAGGCTGGTACTGATCGTTCATTTCAACGTTCAATTCATTCGTATATTTAAAATGATATTTGTATTGAATTTAATTTAAAACTCTTCTGAATCTCCTCTACTTACGGCTGTGTTCGTATGTAGTACTTCTATTGCGAAAACCGAAATGGTCGGACAGCACTGACAGCAGTGAGCGAGATACGCTCTGTAGAGCTAGACTGAGACTCAATCAGTGTAATTATTTATACGTCCCTTATAAGCAGCATTTTTTTTAATTTATATTCTTTTATAATAATTTTAAGACAGTTGTTATATCGGACGAGTCTGTTTTAGAAAATATTAATTGTACGCTGGCGAATAATATCACAAGTATAACGTAACAAACTGTTTCTATATGCAACCATATAATAATGCAATCAAATGTGTGTTTACAATAAAACAGACGAAGAATGACTGTACAAAACAAGATTAGCCATAAAGTATCTTCATGTAAACTATTTTATTAATTATTTTTAACATATACCCACACCCCTCGTCAATCATTTGTAGATTCTGTTGTTGAGTACAGACTTCCTCTTATTCATTTTTTTTAGATTCCATAGTGTAAATTAAGATATATGAGTATGATGTTCAATTTTATGAACTCCAAAAATTTGAAGCAATGATAGCTCATAGGTAAGCATGCTTGCACACCGCTTTGATCAACGTAGGGTCCAATAAACCGAAACTTTAAATAGGGTAAACAGGGTTTTTCTATGTCCGACTGGCTAGCTAACGTCCTTAAGTTGAAAACCTGGTGGTCCTATAATCAATCCTATAGGTGTGTTCCGGTATCGGCACTTGAGGACCAGTCACCCTCTAAGGTTAGCATGTTAACCATTTTAGACCACAACGTAACTTAACATTAGGTGAGGTTGTTAACAAACACTAAACGCTAAAAAGTATATATCATTAATACTTATCAAAAATATCAAAATTACTCGATTCTCAATTACCGAAAGTTTCGACATTCATGAATCGTCACGACTTCATCGAGTTATTATCCGATAACTTTTAAGATCTGAAATAACAACAAAAGATTACATTTTAAGATTCATAAACGGCATTTAATAAATGAATGAAACCCTCAACTGGGTGTTTCCCGGTTTCAACGATAATAAAAGCCGCCTACAATTGCCTCGATTTTGTTCTCTTTTATTCTAAGTTTTATTATTTTAATTTTAATTAAAAGTGACATTGTTTTGTGGATGAAGATTATGGGAAGCCGGCAGCTTGACGCGAACAAAAAGATTTTGCGGAATCCGTTTCGTTTTAGCGCAGGGTTGGGAAAGGGTCAGGAATTATTCAAGTTTCGTTCGAGCTTTCTAAAATTTTTAACAAAGCTAAATCGTCATAAAGTTCAAAACAGTATTAAAATGAATGTTGTTGTTAGCTATAAATTATTTCTCAGTTGTTTATCTGTAGAATTTTGACGAGCAAACAAAATATACCATCGTAATGACGTAAAATACTTCACGATATCATATAAATATTTAATTCAGATTTGGAATTACTGAGAATAAAAAATTTCAAAAAACAACATAGGTTTGAAATCTGATTGTAAGTTAAAGAGATAGATCCGTTCACTTATATGGTCTACCGGATACTGTTTAAACTAAATTTGAAGATAACCTTATGAGGAATAATTTGCATGTTTTACAACCCTGCAACATGTTCTCGAGACGGACAAGCGCTGCGTATTGTTCTATTCAACTTAACATAGACTCTGTCGCTTTGACTGTCTGGTTAAGTTACTTTCTGCAACAGGTAGAGTTGTATGTTTTAATTGTTACTGAAATCATTTAGTCTTAAGTTTAGTTACTCAAATGTAATTGATATACTATAATTTTTTGAACTATGGTACATAACTAATTGTAGCTACATGATGTATACATATATTAAAACATTAGAAATTCGTTTACGTTGCTACGTGACTTAATTACAATTTGCTTAACAGTCTGATTCTCTTCATTATTATATACCACTTTGTTAAGATCTTTCTTACGGTCAAAGTTTAAGCTGCATCCGTGGCTCCACTCGCGGGAGCTTCAAAATTGTTTTCGTAAATAACGAGACTAAATTAAGTACCGTAGAGAATTAATTAGTGTATTTAATTAGGAAGACGTCATTATTTCATTGTATAAGTATATTGGCATATCATGTTTATTTGCTTTGTTTGGTGATCAAAGTGATTATTTAAATTTAAACATAAAGGTTAGATTTACTACACAGCATTTTTTTTAATTATTGATATTCTTAAAAACTGCTCTCTGCTTATTCAATGTTTTGCTAAAGCACTGCAAGCGTGTTAGTGTTAATCGTTTTTTGTCAACTTAATTTATTATTGACATTTTGCCACGTATTACTTCCTAATGTTACAAAATCTAGATAAAAATCTTGTAAATCAGTTGAATGATTCTCAAGTAATAAGTACATTAAAGAATAGATAGATAGAAAGATGTTGCATTTTACTCGTATTATATATAAAGATAAGTATTTGATTTATTTACAAAGTTGATAACATAATAGGGATAAATGTAAATAGTGTCACGAAGTTCCGTCCGCTCAGTCACCAAGCGATCCGACCACACTGACTCGTTTCGAATTTCGCAAGATCATTGTGTTTTATCTCGTTTCGGTACCTCCTCGCTTTTATTTCGTCCCTGTCCGCCTCGGTTTGTTTATCTTTAGGATCTGAGGGTACATTAACGTATTTTTCTTCTCTATTAGAGAGATGTTCGACGCACTTTCAAACTTTGCAGCGACATTCATGGAATCCGATCTTTACCGTTTGTTTACTTGTTCTTTTTTGTTACCGAAATATAAATCAAATAAATGTTGTTGATTGATTACATTATGAGAAAGCTCGTAATCACCACGCACAAGGAATTTACCGTAGGTAAAAGATCTAATATATATATTATACTGCTATAAGCCTATTCATGTATTAACAGGGTAATAAAATACCCAAAGATATTACACAAATGTATTTTAATTATTATATATGTGAAAAAAGTTGTGTTCAATTTATTTATAAGTGCACGTTCCAGAATAATGTCTTTCAGAATACACACTGAATCAGAACGCAATAGTTTCACTATTTTAAGACGTCCTTCGCATGATTTCAGAACACACGATCATATAACTGGAAATTACCCGTGCCGATATTAACGTAGTGTTTGCTCCATTTAGTTGAATAGCTTTTTCAAGACCGCTTTTTATTAAGTTAGTTGTAATCTGTGTATTTGTGTATCTAACTAAACCGTAACAAAGGGAACCAGCTTATTGATGAAGCTTAGAGTAGTTAGAGTAGGCGAAATAAACACAAAAGCTCCATTAGTGGCGGGCCTTTTGAAAATTAAATTATCTACCGCAATATCAGGCTTGAGAGTTACGAGAAAATTGTCAGAAAGTATAAATCCATTCACGCAAATCGGTTGCATGAAAAGTGCAACAGCGGCCGATAGCGACGCGCCAGCGAACCGCACAATTATAACGAGACGGTATAAATCAGAATGAGTTGTGGTTTTCTATTAGGGATATTCCTCTATGAAATAGGAAGAAGATGAAAGCGTTTTCGACAAATCTTGTAAATTGTGCGTGCCGGAAGAAATATCTGTATTTTCAGTACGTATTTACTTAATAGTAAATAATGTGAGTACGTCTAGCCTGTTAAGGTAATACGTTAAGTATCTAAAAAGGAGGACAGGATATTTTAGATATTCAAATAAATGGGAAACATTATATATTATATTATTATCATATTATAATCATTATACCTTCTTACATTTTATCGTTTCTTTGAATATAGCTTTATTATCACATTAAACGAATTACTCGATGCCGCGATATTTTCGTAGGTTAGCTACTAGTATTTCTTTGTTATTTATATTTATTTTGTTTTATTTTACGCTTTCGTATCGTATTATATAAATCCATAGAGTCGAGAGTAATATAAATGTCAAGTGTTAAGAACGACTACGAGAAACGAATGTTTGCTACTAATACTCAAAGCAGTTTCTTTGCTCTGAAATACAAATAAGAACTTACCTTTTCGCAAATTATCTCTTGACTACAAGGCGGCAACGTAACCTGAAACAAAAAACAAATAGAGTATAGGAAACAGGCCATTGAATATGATTATTACTATAGAATTTTCTTAAAGTATTTTTTATCATATGAAAACAAAATTTACTGTCCTATATTTTAATTTAGATCCAGGTCAAATAGTTTTCTATCTATTTCCTATCCTATATACATAATTAAATAACTTAAACAATATAAACAGTAAGTATGAAAAATATCTCACAGTACGTTATACTGTTAGTAAATATGTGAATGTAGGAGATAATTAAATACTTTTTATTATATATAACTTTAAGATTAGAATCTCTAATTCAAATACTACGAAAATACACACAATTTTAAGAAATAATTACATAAATCTGTCCAATAATCAAGCAAGACTCTAGGGATTTGCACCTAACTGCATCGCGAACGTCATGTACATAGTGATGAACTTGTGACAGTGACACTTTTTTAACACTGTATAAACTCTGGTTACATACATTTATAATGATCGTCGTTTAGTGTGTTGGGTACCGAAATGAATGCAATGACTGTCGATAGATAGCGAGCAGATCTCTCAGTGTTCGCAGTTGTTTTTGAATTACACAATGATACCGTAAAGGTAGAGTGCTGTCATTTTGTCATATTACAATGAGAAAAAAAAACATATATTACACAACTTCTTTGCATATATTTAGTACACCACTAATAACTTATTGTAGTTTATAGAAAACGTCGGAGTTTGGAGATATATCCCAATATATCTCCTGTTCCATCAAATTGATGATCCCTAGATCAGGTGAATAATCAGGGCTTTATTTGTAGTGTCCGGGTAATATGAATATGATAAGTGCAAGCGGGCTACGTAATTTATACCTACTTATTTAAATTTCATTTTGGAGATTTCATTTTTAATTCTATGATTATGGCACTTGATAGTAGAAAATGTGAATGTTTTACGACTTGTTTCTATTTATAATACTCTCAGTTCCAACCCAACATAATGAATCTCGAGTATAATTAAGATCACATATTAATAAAACGATACTAAACGTGATAAGTAAAGAAGTTTAAATAAATATAATTAATTACGTAGCTCGATTTAACTTGTCTTATAGCTTTTTATATTATATATGACTTATAGCATATACAATAATAAAATAGTATTTATAAAAATGTGCACAAAGCAATAAAACAAATACCCTTCTTATTGTAACATTTGTAGGATAGTTTACGAAACCATAAAATATGATAAGCATCAGGCAATGAGATTCAGGCGATTCCAATTTATTTGTATTTACGATGAAATCGAGCCTTGACCCTTAGTCGGCCTCATACCCCGGCCCACTGGCGACTCAGTATTAAGAAAACAACTTTTCTCAGATAAACACGGTTGATTTCTTTTGTTTTGTCAATACCTTGATTTAGTAGCTAAATGTATTTGACATTATATAGCGTACATCATCATCAATGTCGATCACAAAATTTGGGAGTGTAGTTATGTATTTACATA
Source organism: Antheraea yamamai (assembly GCA_036509395.1). Classification (NCBI taxonomy): domain Eukaryota; kingdom Metazoa; phylum Arthropoda; class Insecta; order Lepidoptera; family Saturniidae; genus Antheraea; species Antheraea yamamai. The sequence continues at coordinate 9,025,618 of AP028427.1, forward strand.
TATAAATGTAAGAGCTATTAGAATACGTGCATAGAGTGAACGCATGACTATTATGCGGGCGTATAGTCGGTCGACGAGGCGACGCGACGCGGCGGTAAACAACGCTCATTCGGGCGGCAGCTGGTCGGCTCGTCTGCTCCTCGCCTGCATTCGACGCGCAATATCCCTCTCTTACAAAATAAAGGAGTTCTCCGCGACAATCGTTCGCCTTCCTTACCCTCACCCGAGATATACAAACGCACGCCTTCGGATGACTACAAAAATTTGCATCGCACCAGCTTTTTTCCCTATATTTTCACATCTAGAAAAGCAATTTTTGTACGTCGCCCGCGATACGGACGCGGGAAATTGCACTCGTTTCTCAGTGAACTGAAAGAACAGTAGGAATAGAGTGGCACAGAGTGTTGTCTCAACCAGAGGCGACTGATTGCTTTTCTTTAAAGAATTGTTGCAAAGTTCGGAATGTAGAAATCGTTAAATATTATTACATAATAGACATGATAATTTCAAATCTTCGAAATTATAAAAACCTATATTAATTTATTAACATTAAAAGTTTTTTTTTCATAACATGTTTTGATAACGATTTCCATGAGATTTATTAACCGTTTCACCCAAAGTTGTTCAGTTGCAATCGACGCATTGCTATTGTATTAAGCTCCCTAGTTTCTAGACGCCCTATCTGTACATTTAGCTAAGGGTAAATTATAATTAAGCGCTATTGCAAAATTAACTGTTTATTCCTTATATTAAAAACATCCGCCTTTTATGTTCAAAGTAAGGAGCGTGCTCGATTAGTATATAACAAGAAAATGTAAACGTGCAAATTTTCATTGTACTCAACAAACTACGGAAACAATAAGAGTCGTAGCACAAACACCTGGCATGCTGGATACGTGACGTTTCCTTGAAAACTATTTAAACATTTCGGTAGGTATCAATAATTTCTTTTTATTGTTCATATTTTAAATTTATTTTCATGTGGCACTGACGATTTTCACAACCATTACGTATTATGTAAGTATTAGTTAACGTTATTTGCGGACCCAAGACGTACGTATACGTATGTTCCCAATACCCACTTATGCCCAATACGTATGTTCATTACAACACCACATTAGTTCTTGACACTTCCTCATTTTATTTAATAATCAATGTCAAGGACTTAGCAGGAAACTAATACGACTGTTATGACGAAACTTTGTAAGATAATCCTAGTTTTAGGCTTATTCACAATTTGATTAATTTACGTATTTCTGAACATTTTTGTGGATTTCATATGAAATAAAATGTAAGATTATTTTGGAGCGATTTCCCGGGACTTCGCACGCGTTTTCTATGTAGTAACTATTTTCGATATTTTATTATATACCGATATGTATAAAATAATAACTGGCATATAGGAAACTGATGCATTTTCATACGAACTTTCATCATTCCCTTTTTTCACAACCTTATAGGTTGTATTTCCAAAAATCCTTAATGCTCCCCTACAGTGTAAAAGGTACTCAAGTCCAAATTTTTACGGCCCTGGTCGTAGTTGTTTGAGATGTGCGTTGTTGTATCATCCAGCCAGTCAGATATACTTTTATATATTATTTATTTCTAATACTGCTAACTTACTGCTGCTAGCAAATAAAAAATATCAATTATGGATGTGTATTAGACGTTAGACGATTAATTAAAGCCTAAGATTTTTTTGACCACGCTTTTTCTCCGCCTATATTTTATGTATTAACATATAGATTATTTTATAACAACTTTGTAAAACATAGAAACGGGTTTAGGTATATACATTCGAGCCAAGGCTGGTATATACAAACGAATAAAAATTATTTTCGTATATTCTCAATGGCACGGGAGTTGATTTAAGAAGCCAGGTGCTATATTAATCTGATGTTTCAAGATTATATATTATCGTATAATATTTTGGTGTATTAAAGAGATCTCGAGTCGTTAATTCCGAGTGACAGTGTTAAATGGTTCGTTATTATTTTGTTTACTTTAGAGAGTAATTATAACAAATAGGTCGCGGTGCGAATCTTCCCCGGAGATGACAAGGACCGTTCTTAAGCTGTGTTACCTTGGAAAGTCATGGACGTGTCTTATTCACTTAGTATAATGAGACGTGTTGTGATAATTATATATCTATGTACCAGTGCTTTTATAGTGTAGGGTATTTTTTATGATACTTGAGTTATTAACAGTTATATTTTACGAGGACACAAAGTACAGTATTTATTTTACATTTACATATTTGGATCAATTGTAGTTTAATGAAATATTATTATATAATATTATGTGTAATTGCATTATCATGTTCAAAATATTCTTTGATTGATCGTTGAACTTATTTGAATATAATTTTCATAATTTTTAAAATTTAGTTTTGCAGTTTATATTTTATTAGCTGCTCGCGACTTCGTCCGCGTGGAATACTTTGGGTTATCGCTAACATGCAGTGAAAGATCTCAAAAAGAAAAAAAAACCGTTATTGAAAGATTCTTACGTGATGATATATAGTCATAGACTTCCTCGATAAATGAGTTATCTAACACTGAAATCATTTTTCAAATTCAAATCGGACCAGTAGTTCCGGAGATTAGCGTGTTCAACCAAACAAACAAACCCTCCAGCTTTATAATATTAGTATAGATTTATCGAGAAAGGTAGTAAGCTGTCTAATATCATGTCACGACTCGAATTGTTCTTCAAAATATAAATCAGAAAGAACATGGTACGGGGTAAGTACGGAGTATCGGGGTCTGAGAATGGAAAATCTTAAACACAAGTGAAACCACAAAACAGTTTCTATATTGTATATGCTACCGCTGTTATAAAAACAGTAAACTGTAGGCTACCTAGGTATTTTATATTTATTACGTTACTGAGCAACAAGTCTTGTGTTTAAAATACAAATACTTGTGTGAAAAGGTTTAAATAAAAATTATTTACTAAGATATGAACAGTTGTTCTTTTAGGTTTTGCTTAAACGATGTTTTACTACCATTTTATTGCAAATATAAGAAACACAAAAGATATTATTCTAGGAAATGTATAGAAAATTACAAAGAGTTGTGATTTTTAAAATAAATAATAACATTGTATTTACATCGAGGATGAAAATAGGCATATAAGATAAACACACATACTTTACACACTTAATACAATCGCGTTTTAGGAAAATAAAAAACTATTCGAAATAACGAGAGAGTAGCTCGCATAGTGCGTTCAATTTATTGCACTTCGTAAAAGTCATTTAAGGGGTCTTCACGATGTTACTAGGGGGTGAAAACTTTAATATTTATATTTGCTTGTACTTATAAAAATATTTTTATATCGTGTTATGTCGACTATTCATGAAAGCAATGGTATCTAATATTAAATAGCTACCCATTTATTCGGTAATAGTAACACGATCAGTTTAGAAGACTGTCAGGCATAAATACTGAAAAATATCGATAGAAACTTGGTAGATTTTCGACTTGAATGTTGTAGTTACGTAGGCCACCTGATATTTAGACATGATTTAAACACTCATATAAGCATTATCTATTGCAACTTTAATCACAGTTATTGAAATTTACGTATAATCCATTTATGCAGCTCTATCTATTTTAAGCTCTGTTTATTGATGTTTATTTGTTCTTCTAATTTTATATTTGTTTGATAAGGTTTTGATGCAGGCAGATTCGATCTTGAATTTGTAGTTACAGTAGCTATACCTATTTAATGTAATCATCAATGATGTGTTACGTGTGTCTGTGTTATTGTTTATACTTATAGGTTTGTTCTTTTAATTTTGTAATATTATTATGATCGACTGAACGTCCGTATATCATATTGGCTATCATCGAAAATCAGGATTGCAGTACAGCTGTATTTGCTGAATGGGCTTGCTAATTGTTGGACATTTTTTTTCATTATTCATTTAATTATTTATTTGTTTAATCTAATTTAAATGTATGGTTGTTCCAACAGTAAACTATTTCTTTCTTTTTTCCTTTCAAATGCAACCAAAGAAGCCTGAAGACTAATTTTCATCATTATGGGTGGTAATTAGCCAGGCCGGTATTAGTAAATTCTTCCTATCACCATGCCACGACAACTTGATTAACTCCTCAGGGAAAAAAAAAGTCTTATCATATTTTCCGCTGTGGCTTATTAGTTCACACAACAGGAAGACGGGACTTTGAAGCGACAGCTTATTATTTTATGCTAATTTATTATTACCAACATCATTTTTTCTATAGTCCAGAATCCGTCCCATCAAGTTCCATTAATTTCGATGATGGACGTCAAAAAAGGTTCACTGAGTTTGTATTATAAATTAATAAAGTTAAGTTACGAGTGTTACATCTTTGTAATATAGGAAACTTAATCAATTATTTTGTTAAATACAATTTTTTTTATAAAAATTATCATTAAGTCAGTTATTTTACGTATTTTTTAATAGTTTCCATTGCGAGAATACTTTTATTTACTTACTTTTTTATAATACATTTATAACTTAGGGTTACTTCTATATTAATTTTGTTTATACCGTTACATATAAGCTTATACTTATGTATAATGTAATATAAACGTAACAATAGAAACACAATGAGTCCCTTAATACATTAACTTTTATTAGTAGGCTCTTGTAGGACTAATATAAAAATTCTTTTTGTCACAATCAGGCAAGAAAACATATTCGTCAACCAGACCAATTTTAGGGGGTTGTAAAAGTACAAATTGAGCGGTTTATATAACCTTGTTGAATACATAACTCAAGTATGGTTAAGACCTCATAATAAGACGACAAGGGAGACTACAAATCATAATAAATTCGGCGAACTTATTAAGTCAGCCGCCGACAAACAATAGAGCGAGTTATTGGCGATCTACCCCCGTATTATCTAACCTCCCTCCCTCTATTGCCGCCTTTCAAATGTCTCCCTTCGGACAACAAGTGAAGCAATCTTCATTTTATCGGAAAAAGTTCAGGGCATCCCGACATACCAATTAACAGCAAGAATAACAATTTTAGTTCCCTCTATAACGAAAACAAATGAAAATCGAAATAAATACACTTACATTAATTTTAATAATTTAATATTATCCTCGTCATGTGTATCAATCATTATTCTAATCGAAATGTTTACTCTATGTTTTTATTTTTTAATAGTTATCATGATAACGTCATGATCGTCATGTAACGATCAACGTCAACGTCATGACGTCGCCTTGATTTATTTATCACTTAGAACTTAAATACATTTTAAGCAATGATTACGCTTTTCGTATGTATAGCGGCACTTTTTATTTTATTACTTTATATTAATATGAAACACATATCAATTTATGCTTAAAAAAAGTGTGTGTGTACTTATGTACACGCGTTAGAAGTTATACTTCTTTGGTGTAACAAGATAAAAATCTTTTCAAAAATTTTATCTTTCGCCTTATTCTACGTTTGTAGAAAAAACGACACTAACAATAGAAAAAAGGTATTTAATACATTGAAAGTTTTAATACATAGAAATACAAACAAATACAAAGAAACAAAATGTTGACTATAGCTAATTTCAGGGTGTCGGTTTTACGTGACGGTGTGCGCGCGCATGGTAATAACTCCAGGGTGTCGATTTTTCGTGACGGTTTACGCGCGCATTGCAAAAATTTACTCTCATCATTTTTCCCTAACGCACCAAAAGATGTATTAACTTCTAAAATATTTTCATGTTTCTAATTTCGGTGGCTTGAAGTGTTCATACGTTTTCTCCATGGACATTGTGTCAGACCTTTGACGTATTTGACCTGTATTGATAGATTTCACGTCCATAATATTACTCTTTTTTAAAGCGTACATTTAGAGGAAATCCATACTGTTTATACAAGACCAACATAAAATCTTATATAATTGATACTATGGATACAAAAGTACAACAGCTTGAAATGAATGAGTTTTGTTCACGATTTAAATTTTCTAATAAAAGTAATAACTAACACTTAGAATTTGTAACGTAAAGAAAAGCTTTCAACGTATAAATAGAAAAGATGGCCGATCACAAATACGTAAGTTTATTTTAATAACTAATGATATACAGTACATTGCAACGTTACTAACGACGCAACACACATTACATTTTAATTTACGATAACTATATAAATTATTAGAAGTCTACTATATTAAATAAATCTGCCCCCTCTATGGGCCTTTGCCAAAGTATTAATTGACATGAAAGTAGTTAATTCGCAAAATAAGACGAGATATAAATAAAATTTATATTTCATTGTTATTACTTCATCGAAGCAGGATACCGTGACTGTAAACTGTACACAGTACAGTCCAAAAACATTTGAAGTGATGACTCAGTGACGAGACCATAGCATTGTAGTAGGGCTTTTTCTATGCCTGGTTAGTTAGAAAGCTTATGTTAAATATTAGCTGCCATGTAGGTGTGTTCCGGCAGTTGTACTTGAGAATCAATCCCTCTAGTTTTAGTGTCATTACCATAGTGGACCTCATCATCATTTAACTTGAGATTGTGGTTAAAGTATAAGTTATTAAAGAATAAAACGACGGTGATCACCGAGGTATCTACAATTCATCGCTGGAAGCTATTGTCAAGCTGAACTCCAACCCTCTCGGCAGGTAGATATATACTAGCTGTACCTTGAAATCCAACATACTAAATGAAAGTCACTGCGACTCTCACCGTGACTGATTTATCAGTGTATATAGTCGGGTACATACCTTTACCACACCGCTTGATACTAGGTATAATATTGACTGTTCGCATAACGTGACGACTTGCCTCAGTATGTTACTATGACTGTTGTGTCATCTGGTCTATGGTGGTCGAAATCCGGTCGAACCCTGTTTACGATGATTAAGATTTTGCTTGTTTACTTCGAGTTTGATATAATTATATGTTGTTGATTCAGCCAAAGTTAATAATATTATACGGGTATATTTGAATTCATGTGTTGTGAAACAGTGAAGTAGGTATTTAGATTCAAAATGTACTATATAGTTTACGCACATATTATATATACACGTACATAATGAAAATTTAGTTCCTTTGAGCCTCAATCACCTCATTACTGACCGTATCGGTATAGGAGTATGACCATTCGATGCAGAATTTTTCATGGACGGTTCTAAAGTACTTATTTTTTGGATTACATTGACCCTTTACCACTTTTTTTCTTAAAAGTTTATTATATGCACAGCGAAGCGGTGATGTAACAGCTAGTATAAATAAGAATTGGAAAACTAGTATTTGAATTTCATATCGGACAAATTATATGAATTAAAATAAATGTAATCAATACTTAGTACTGTAATAACAAATATAAAGACACGAAACTGAACCAGATTGCAACATTTTAAAACATTACACCACTAAAGTATTGAGATGTGAAAATTCTCATCTAAATTTATTTAGTTTATGATATTTAGTGTTACACATGAGTTGGATTTTATGTTGCAAACGTGATCAATTAATTATTTCTATTTTGAATACAAATTATGCAATATGCTATAGGACTAGCATTTATGCTACATTTAATGTAAAGGTTAATGTATATGTCGCAATGTTTGTTTAGTTATAATAATGAATTTTGTATTCACAAGGGTGTAGGTAATTTTGATTACATATTGCGCTCTGGTAAATTAATTTCCGTTTTAAGATATAAAGAGGTAAATACTTTGGCAGATGATTAATATTTCAAAACAGTGAATTATTATTATACATTACTGCTTTCGTTGAATTTGTGAGCAACCATTGGGTTTATTATTATTTTACTTAACTATTTGCTATTTTAGGACGGATTTTTTAATAACGTCGTTGTCTTTATGGAGGTTGCATTTTGATCCTTCATGGCCATTTTTAGGTTATAATCCAAAATATCCCGCGCCGAAGCGTCCATGGCCCGATGGATGAACCTACTAACCGCGTCGTCAGTCACGCCGGTATAGTAGACACAGGTGTCGGTGTGTCTGGATATTGCCATTACTACTACAATAGCATAGGTTACATTGCACAAATATGTTGACAATCGTTAATTACTATGCAACGAAATAAATATTTACTTTCATTGAATTGTAATAACTAGTGGGCACCCAGTGGTCGTTATTCGACCATAGTTCATTGATTTTTTAAAGTTTGAACTTTATTAGGGTTCTTTTGTCAAAGGTATACTTCTATAATCAAAGGTTATCATTATTATCTGCCACTTTTCTTTCAATTATATAGACATAAATAAATCTATGTCTAAATGAAAATTGAAGATAATTATAAATTTGAAACAAACAACAAAAAACAGGTTGTTACATAAGGTGGTAAGGCTCTCAAATTCCAAGTAAACAGAACTTTACAAAAATAAAGAAATTTATCGCAACTTGTGACATAATTTTCAATTAATTTTGGACGACACCATGGGTGGGTGATATTCCTGGGTGATATTAAATTAAATGAAGTCTGTACATTATGAAGAATAGTGATATGTCCAGTAACATCGTTTGGAAAAGTAATGGATACACAATAGAATCAAATGATGAATCCAAAACAAAAATGTTTTTAATACTACCATTAACTTTAGAAAATGAATTCATTTTTGTTCAAAATTTATCATCAACCGTACTAAATATAACTGCTACATCAGGTTGAACTGCATCGTTGTAACCGCTGAGATCTAAGTCATGAATCACTTTCATGAGTGTTTATATAAAATATTTTCTTATTTTGGTTTTACATAGTATTTTTTGGCTCATTTTTTTATGAATCATCATTTGAAGTGAATTCACCATAAAAAAATACTGAACATTAAAATATTGACTTTGGTAATATTGCTTTACTCTTATGACAACATGAAAGAAAGTGATATGAAGTGAAAGCAGTCCTGTCACCTAAAAATTTTGACATTCACTAAGACCAAAGAGAATAATAATAATTTCAGTGGTTCCATAAATTTACTAAAGATAAATTATTTATCAATTAATTATTAATGTATATTATGAATTTACATATTATATTATTATAGAATGAACCTACAATTTAACCACTTGATTTCAAAGGGCATGTAAGGCATGCAACGTCAGTCATGTTAAAAATATTGAAAAGGTAATTGGAACGTAAGAGCAAAATGACGGATGTCAATACATTTTTTTCACTTACATGTGTGTATATTTTGTGTAACATTCTAGTAGTAGTGTGAGTAATGTATATTTTAATTAATTTAATATGCTTGTAATACATTTTATTAAATAGTTTTCTGAACTTCTCCTCCATATAAAGTTTAATTAAGCCAAATTTCAAGTTAATCCGTTCGCGCAATTCACTTAAAAAGGTGTACAAAGTTTTGGCTTCACGTATTAATATATAATATGCAAGACATATTTGAATGCAACATATAATGTGAGAATAAATATTTAAGAAACTGCTTGCTTTGAAAACTTTCAATTGTATTTATAGTTTTGATTATATTATGCACATTTTGCATATTTTCAATCTTTCCGAAAGTTGTGAGTTCAATTTATTGTTTTTGTTTAGTTTTAGTACTTTCTTGTTAATTTACATCGATATTATACGAACGTTTTATGCATAAATAAAGCAGCATATACTATTATAAATTTACAACAGAGAACATTGAAAGTCGATATACTTTTTATTAACTTTATAAATGCAAAAACTTTATAACGAATTGACTAGAATAAAAACCGATATTGCCAATATCGTAGATCCTAAAGGCTCTCAAAACTATAATATATTGGAAGCAAGAACAAACTATTAAAACTACGCGTACAAAAACAAATTCAATCTAGGAAAATAGAGGCAATTACAATCCCGAACTGTATGCTGTCTTGCGAAACGGTCGTCCTTCGATAACATATAAATAGAAGGTTCGCTACGACTCAACCAATAATAGCCCAAATATAGCTCAATAATGGGACACAAGCGCCCCAAAGTGTACGGCAAACAATAATGGGCAGAGACAAACCAAGCACGTACACAGTGAGTCGCAGAATTAATCAGTTAGTCACACTTGCGTCGAACTAAGGAAGAGTCGATTAGGAGGGTACCTTGAGGATTATTGAGACATTGGCAGCGGTATGCCAGCTGCGGCCGGCGAACTTGCCAATATTGCTACAGCGGTCGGATTTGTCCTCAACTTGCTTTCAACTGCCCAAGAATCTCTAGCTCGAACGCAAAACTCTTTAGTTCGATAATATTTATTGAAAAAAGGCCTTTTATTCTTAATATTACTTTCATATGTTCAAGAATTCTATATATTGTGACTCGCAAAAATATTATTGACAATTTTATACTATTTATTGATAAACACTTCTACATCTTTGTTGGGCTATAATTTTGCTACTACCTTTATTATTTATTCTTGTAACTTCTTTAATTTAGTTTTTATTTTACTTATATGATATTTACATATTTACATAAGTACGTTATTTCTAATTACATAACATTTATAACCCAAGATAGTATTTATATATTATACATACATAATAATGTAGAAAAAGATTTGGTTCGTATATTCGCTACACAACACGGTCTTAAGTAATAGATATCTCGTTACTTTCTTCGTAACGAAATTATATAGTTATTAACTCATGACAATACGAATACAGGCTTGTATAATATCTAGTTCCGGTTCTATATAACTGTATTCAAGAAACTTTTGTAAATTTATCCGGTCAATAATAATATTTTGTCAATTTACTCAGATTTTCGATAGATAATTTTTCGAGTAAAATTTAAAAAAATCATTATTTCTTCTATACTTTTTTTTATATTAGAGGGGGCAAACGAACAGGCGCGTCACCTGATGGCAAGTGATCACCGCCGTCCATAGACACTAGCAACATCAGGGGAGTCGCTAGTGCGTTGCCGGCCTTTATTCAATACATCCCATTACTTACTTCTAACTGCAGAATATAAAATTATAGTTAGCTATACATTATTAAATTCAGTCGTTAAAAGCTGAAGTTTAGAGCTGCTATGTTACGATTGTAGTTTAAATTAATATGTTTTATATTCATTAACTGTAGTCAAATATTTTATTTCAGATTGGCATTGCAAATTATTAAATTATGCCAGGATTTATATAAAAGAGACCTATATAAACCATAAATTACGAAATAATCATATAAAAACACAATTACATTCAAACGTGACCTTTGAATGTTTCTTTCAAAAAATGTATAGCAATTGTGATAAATACCTAGTGGTGTGTTCTAGTAATAGCTAATTCCATTTTTAAACCTAACGTATTCCTATCTTTGACATCACATACATAGAGCATAATAATCGTAAAGCCACGGTTCGTAATGCAATACAATATAACAATGCACGTAAAAATATTGTCGTACAGGAATACTAGAGAAACAATAATTGAACTCGGAGCGACTAAAATTAGCACTCGAGCTATATAAATGGTTATGAACTGGACAGGGGATGTTCGAGAGGCGACTAATGCACAAAGCAGGTTCGCCTGCTATGCCGATTGTACAGAACAGATTGCGAACGCGTTCTGCGCGAGCCTTGTCCGCGTCATGCCGCGTCTGGAATAACAATCGCCGCTGAATTTGATCGATACGCTTCGTCCCGTATGACTTTGTTGTTTCCACAAAAATCGATTCTGTGCGAATTCAATAAAGTTATATTAGCTACTTGATTGCTCACAATTCAAAAGAAATGGAGCTGGTATTATGGGAAATATTTTATTACAGCTTTAACGTCGTATCCCACCTTTGTAGCTGAGTACTTTCATTCTTAAAATCTTGCATATTTTAATGAAGTAACCTTATCGTAATCAACCTTATTTATAGGATAACTAGTTTTTGCTCGTGAATTCGCTAGCGTTAATGTAGGTCTGACCCATCTCTCGGGAACAGATTTTTTTTAGGTATTGGATATTGGGATACCTACAATCTTGCGAATGTCTATGCAAAATTTCATATTGATCGGTTCAGTAAAGCGTGAAAGCGTGACAGACATACTCAGATTCGTATATGTATATATAATATTATTTAGGAAAAGGAAATAAGGATAACTAGCCTTTAACAAGCCTTTAACTTTGGATACCTTTAACAAGATCCGTAATATATTGTTAAAAAATTGGTTGTTGTATTAAGAGATTTATTGATAAAGTTAATAAATTGGGCTTAATATTTCTGTATTATACTATATTATACTATTCTATTTAAATATGTACACATAAAGAGTAGACATAAAACCAACATAAAGTTTATTATTTCAAAGATTAAAATGATTAATATTAGACACATGTAGTATAAAATACTGCTCGTTTTTGAATTCACGTCCGAGTTTTAGGGTGACAAGTGATATCGAATACACGTTTGGCAAGATAGACAGACAGTTTTGAATGTCAATCACTAAACGTTGATTGGATTTCCGTGTCGGTGCAACACCGATATAACAACACGTTTCGTTCTAGTTGAAAGCGTCTAAAGAATTTATGACAAATACTAAAAAAAAGGATTACTATATTTTTAGATGCTTTGTCTGTTCAACGTAATTAAATTAGTCTTTGAATAAATACACTATCTATCTACATGTGTTTTTTTAAGTTAAACTTCTTTAGATGCTTTGACCGATTTTGTGAGTAAAATTTATTTGGTAGGAGAAAAACATACGTCATAGACTACATGCTAGTGAGGCGTCACCGATGACCTCGACATGCTCTGTATCATATGCGTATGCACTGCGTATGTATGCGTATGCACTGTATCATATGCGTGTTTGATTTTTTTATGGGTAAAATCTTGTGGTTTCGCGTCACCGGAGACATTGAAATGCTCGTGACGTATTGCGCTTGCATCAGTTTACCTATACGTAGTATAGCAGCATGTGCACATGTAATATTGATATTTTGTATAGAGTATTATCTAGGTGGTAGAGCCACGCGGAAGCAATTACTGGTTTCAACATGAATGGGTCAGCTCGCCCGAAGTACTACCATCCTCTCACAGAAACATCGATGTGAAATAACAGTGCTTGTATTGTTGCGTTTCGTTCGGTCAGTGAGAGCGCCGGTAAGCTCACTCCCGATCCCCCCAAACACAGGATGGCAACGCACTTGCGACTCCCCTGGTGTTGCAAGTGTCTATGGACGGTGGTGATCACTTACCATGAGGTGACAAACCCGTTTGTTTGCCTCCTATGATATAAAAATATAATCTTGCGTAGCCCATTCTATGTTTGATGAACTGATAAACTGTATATAATTATTGCGCTGAGTGGAGATAGATGTGAAAACTAGACTAATATTAATAATTTTTATTTACAAATTATGAAATGTAAGTAATTCAGATTATCTTATATATTAATACGTGAAGCCAAAACTTTGTACCCTTTTTTAAGCGAATTGCGTGAACGGATGAACTTGAAATTTAACATAGTTAAAGTTTATATGGAGGAGAAGTGCAGAAAGCTATTTATTGTATATAAAATGCATTATAAGTACATTAAATTAATTATATGTTATTAATATAAAATGCACTAAAAAAATATTAAATTAATTAAAAAATACATTACTCACACTACTGCTTGAATGACACATAATATATACACATATGTAAATAAAAAAGACGTTTTGACATCCTTCATTTTACTCGCGTTCCAATTACCATTTTTCATCCTACATTGTTTACATACATACATGATTTACGTTCAATACTTTCCATACCCTTTGAAATTAACCGGTCAAATTGTAGGTTAATTTTATAATAACATAATATGTAAATTCATAATATGCATTAATAATTAATTAAACTGAAATAATAATTTTTCTCTTTCGCTTATTGAATGTCGGAATGAATTATGGTCAAATGTCGACCACTAGGCGACAACTAGTAATTGATATAAATATTCAAAAAGTTCACATTTATTCCATTGTTTTGAGTTGTCACTTCTGTCAACAATCCTTATGACTGCCTCGTATTTTCTTATTTAAAATGATTAACGGAGCTGTCGATTAAGCTAGTTTAAATCTTCCTCACTATCACAAGAATTCGTACGAACAAGGGCAACTGAAATAGCATCATAGAATATTATTACATACTAGCTGCCTGGCTCGGTTTTGCCCGTATACTAAGAAAACGATAGCAAATTTGTTTTTACATCTATTGAAATAAAATAGCAAGCGAACGTCAGTCTGTCAATATTTTCAAGATCTCAATAGGTACTATCTTCTGTCTGAATTTTTTTTTAACCAAATAGTTTACTGTTCCATACCATTTTTCAAATATTTTCATTCATCATTCATTCAAAGCTTATCCTGACAATTTTCAAGGAATAAAAAGGCAATTAGCTAAATAGGTCTATCCGTTGGCAATTAATCTTTATTAATAGAAGATTAAGTATAATATTACGCTTGTTATTTAAAATAAAATAAAAACCCACTCACTAACAGGCGTTTCACTGTAGTATAAACCCACGTACAAAGAGATCCATTGTAACGTAATAACTAGTCACCTGTAATATAATATTTGTTAAAAAATCCTAAGATTAAATAATTATTAATGAACAATTCGTATAAACATTCACTTATTCAGTTAACTATATTCTATGTCGTATGTGGATGCCAATCTAGAACTACTGTGGTTTTTATTATTTTTAATTTAAACATATTGGTTATATACATACAATTGTATCCTATCAAAAACATAAATGTCAAATAAGAGTCTAGTCCAATATAGCCTTGGTTGTTGACTTCAACGACAAAAGAATTGGGATCTGGAAATGGGTGCCCAGTTCAATAATGGACAATTCTGAATTTTTTTTATAACAACACTACCGAGCCCGTCGGACGTTGTCCCGCCCTGACAATAAAAAACCTTGACAATTACCTAAATCTTCCTCATGAATCACTTTATCCACCAGTGAATACCGCATGAAAATCCGTTCAGTAGTTTTTGAGTTTATCGCGAACAGACAGACAGACGCGGTAGGGGACTTTGTTTTATACTATGTAATCATAAAATATGTTATAACAACTTAAAATATCGTTTCTGCCTATAACTTGGGACAATATTGTATCCTAAGGTCAGACTTGGCTAGTTCGTATATACTATTATAGCCTTCGCAAGTTCTAAAGCTGTATCTTCTTAATTTATTCTTCCGAAAATTTGGCTTGGTGCTAGAAACTAGCCACTGAACATAGGGCTCTTCCATGAACGCTTTAGTAGGTACTATAATTCGTACGTTCGAACTAGCCAAGTCAGACCTTGGGCTACAATATTATCCCAAATTATAGGTAGAATTAAAGTCGTTGTTTATATGCTTATTACGCTTTCACATCCTAATTTTGCATATCCGTTATAAGGTACCTTTTAGCTATAAACAATATATGTTCCCGAAGGAAAATCAAATCCACATTAACACGAGCGAAACCACGAACAAAAGCTAGTACAAAATAATTATTATCGTAAATCTCTAATTCAGTATTGTATAAACAATGTTTAAATTCAGAATTAATTGAAATGACTTCAGTATGTAATATTTTATGAAGTATTCAAATAAAAGCAAATTTAATATTTAAAAAAAATCCTTTCAGTTTTCGCTTCTCTTTCAATGTTATTTGAGTTGAACTTTTCAAGTAAATTATGTTT
The DNA here is from genome assembly GCA_036509395.1 of Antheraea yamamai. Taxonomy (NCBI): domain Eukaryota; kingdom Metazoa; phylum Arthropoda; class Insecta; order Lepidoptera; family Saturniidae; genus Antheraea; species Antheraea yamamai. The sequence goes on from AP028427.1 coordinate 9,041,252, forward strand.
TAACAGTATATTTTCTAAGCATCTCAAAACTAAAGCAAGCTTTGAAAGCTTTCAGGCATTTGTATAAATAATGTGGACGTCTTGTGTATCACATTATTGTGTGCAACAGTAGCTATCGTGCATATAACGCTATCAGTATCGACGAACTGATATACTAAGTGCTCTAGACATTACGGGCTCGAAGTGTTAATATATTGAACAGCTCGTTTAGAGATAATGTTGGCACAACGTTTTCACTATCAACCGTCGGTTTCTCTTTAAGAGCCATGTTGCGTTACAGGTTCGGAATATTTTTGAATATGTTAATAACGAAATTCAACAGCTATGATTAAAATAGTGATGATAGCTAAGATGCAGTAAATCACTTTTCTAATATCCACTTATTTAGCTAATACCATAGATTTTAATATCTACAGGTGAGTGCAAATTCATGCCAAGACAAGATAAATCCATATCCTACGTATTGTGTTTAAAAGTTTCTATATTCTTCTCAGAATAATTGTTTAGAACTTTGACGACGCGACATAGGGTTCGAATTTCGCCTGCAGGTCTAAAATGATTTTAAATTTCCTTTTTAAGGCAATTATATTTATCGGTATATACCTCCTACACCCTCATTCCAGCACTCACTTAAAGTTAGATTTATGTTTGGTAAAAATGTCCCTTCTGTTAGTGTTTTTTCCAATTCGTAAGGTGAACATTCCAATTCTTTTTTTGTATCCGTTTAAAAATCAAATTATTCGCTTAAAAGCGTTCTTATTAGTTCCAAGTAAAGGCTTATATTAATTTATTTATTTTATATAATACAGATTTCTCGTAGTGAGATTAATAATCATTGTGAAGTACTCTCCATTCTGTACAGCTCAATTTATTATCAAAATGAAATCGCTTTTAATTAAAACGATTTTCAGAAATTCCTTTAGTATTCTTTTGCGTGATATCTTTGAAAATTTTGTTAAATGATTACATTATTTTTGTTGCATTTTATATGTTACAGTCTAATATGTTGGCACAGGTAACTGAAAACACTCAAGTTCGAGACGATACTTGGTTACAATTACAAATGTATTATTTATCAGAGAGCAAAGCGGGGGCTTCGTCCGGGTAAAGGAATTGATTTCTGCATAATTTAACAACGAAAACACCTACCGGAGTCCTCTCGCTTGCACTAAAAACAAGACATTCGTTTGTATTTTACTACTTTCGTTGGAATAAATGAATTTTTTATATTCATGTACGCACTCGGGAAAGAAAGGTGAACTGAAGTTTTCTTATTTTTGAACATTTATAAACATGTTTTGATTAATCAAATATTTTACTTTGCGGTGAGGAATAACTAATGTACATTAATTCTCTTTGACATTCCGCGTCTAATATTTTATTCAAAAGAAGGTTTCGTTAACATAATAATTAAATGTCCTTTATGAATATTAAGTCTTAATCAAAGTCTCGCAAATAGCAAAACTTTTCCTAGTATCCAACTCGATACACATTACGAATATTAATTAAGTACGTTTAAAAGGTACAGAATGTACCGCAGAATAAGAGGTATTCATAAAAAAATTTCTTAACAATAATAAATTATCAAACTGAAATGGATTTTATAAAGAAAAGTTAAATTAGAGTTCAGTAGAAGTTCTGATAGACATCGATTTGTGGTTTCAGTAAAACGAACACGTTTGTCCATTGCGGATTAAATGTTGTTCGAGTAGAACTGAGTCAGATTCTTGTAGGTAATTAACCGTTGCAATAAATTAGAGTAGCGGCCGGCCGTCCGACGTTCAACGAGGCTCATTGCGGATGCGACGCACGGCCCGGACGGCCAAAGGATGCGGCGTCCAAACATTGTCACTGCACCACAAGTCCAGCTGTGTTCACTAGTTAGTGCATGCACTAACATTCTCTGCTGAATTATTACCAGTGGTCTATTGATTCGCAGAGTTTAAAACTTTTATCTTCTAGTACGTGTCACGTATATTAGATCCATATAAAATAATAATAATCATATTTATTTATCAACCCTAACACAAAAATTTTCTATTCAAATATATAATTTACAAAATATCTAAAATACTACGTTGAAAATAGTTGGTTTTTCATATAATGACAGCTGCCACCTAAACTATGTGTAGACAATCCTGTACTTGAGGTGCATTTTTTTTTTAAACTGGTTCGGCAAAATGACTGGACGGTACCTGATGGAAAGTACAGTACAGTCCATAAGTAACGGCGACTGTCGGCGTTCAATAACAACGGCAGTCGTCGCTATCATGCCGACCTGCACATGTGCCTCTTCACGCCTACACAGATTATGTACCTTTTGAAAGCGTGTTACTAGTACACATATAATAAAATTATTATTTGACTAGATTGTGACGACTAAACACTACCTACTATAGCTGTTACATCCGCCATCGTGGCATATCTGGGTGGGCCGCGTTCCAGAATCAAGCAGTATATATTCAGTAATCAAGCGGTAGAGAACTGTAAATCATGTGGGTTAGAACCACAATATACATGGTGACAAACACTCTATAGTCGCTCTCTCTTATGCTCGCTGGGATCAGCTTAGTGTATCCATCTGGTGAGCGCGTAACATCGGCGAATGGCGGTAGATTTTAGATCCCTAAAAAGCCGCCCTTGCTTCTAGCTTCCGTTGTTCTTATAATGAGGTAGAATATGCAAATGTGAAAACAGATCTCAAATTAATTTCTTGGGCGTGTCATTAATTTCAGTTATAGTACGTCCAGGCTATATGACTTAGAGTATGTTACCAATTGATTCGACTGGCCGTTATAGCCATTACAACAATAGAGGAGCAGAGCACATTTGATCAGATCGATCTGTCGCATGGTTGTCAGTAAACAGGTAAGTTCTCAGGTGTTTTGTACATATATCACACAGTTTTTGTGATACGTAGTACTGAAGAAATAAAGTATCACAGGATATGATAACAAAATGGAAATTATTGTATATATATATATTGGTTAATCTTTTATTGTATTTATGCGAACTTGTCATTGAATGTGATTCTAAATATTGTAATTTTATGTGGTTGAACAGCCATTACAAACTAAGTAATTAAATTTATAAAGGAAAGCTTTACTTGATTGTTTAAGAAGTTCAAGAATAAAAAAATATGAAATTGGCATAATCGAAAGAATTAAGTAACAATACGTATACTATTTGTGGTGATCCAGGTGTTTGACGAACGAAATGTTCGAATTCTGAGACGTAGCAATGAATTTTTCAGTATTCACGTATACTTCTTACTTATTTGAATTGGAAATGAAAACTGCATGAGAGACTCTGAATCTAAGAAATATTCTTATAATGTCACCGTATGTATAAAAATATAGAACTGTGATAAATATAGATTTATCAGCACTGGAAAATACCAGTACGTCGTTGGCTTAGCGAGGTTATTATGCCCATACCATTCTTCGGGAAGACGCGTTCGTCCCAACACAGTGGGGGGGGGACATAGATTAATAGTTTTATATGACATCAAATATAATTTTTTATACCAATTAAATATATATTTATAACCATATAACCCTTATTAATATACAAGGAATGCTTTTAGAAATCAAATTGTGAAGCTTGTAAAATATAAATATATGTAAATAAAAATCAATTGCCGAATCTATATAAGTGCATCACTTCAGAACGAATATTTGGCTAATTATATTCTTATTGTGTTTGTAATTGTCAATATATGGTTTGTATGAAAGAAAATGTTTCAAAAATTATACGAAAAATTAAAAAGAAAATGATTTAAAAAACGTAAAAAATGAGAGAGAGAAGATAGTAGGGAGATCTTCAAAAACTATTGTCAGAAAAAATTGATGTTCAGTTGTTTAATTGCCATTTTGTTTCAATACTCGGTCGTACTGTGTAGGGAAGATTTGATCTCATTTTCAGCCTTAGCACACCTGTGCGAAGGCAGGGCGGGCGGCTAGTGAAATATAAGCATCAAATATAAAGTTGTCCGTGTAAACTGAAGTATCAATAAAAAAAATATACCATTTTTTCTTGAGCATGTTTACTACTGGTTAGATGCACCGGCTTACAAGTAATCTCACCTCGCTCACGTATCTGATGGAGTTTCAAAACTTCTAAACTAGTTGAACTCTTACTAGAAACTTACACAGTAACATGTTGTACTTTACATGCATGTGCTAAGCTGCACCGATAGGGAACAAGGTTCAACCCTGAATCTGAGCAATACGTACTGTAAAACTAAAATATATACAGTTTTGCTAAATAAAAGTTTCCTTTGCTTTTAAAAATGAGAAGTAGCTTTTTCTCGTCATTATTTGCCCAGTAAAATTAAAAAAAAGGTCCAGGCGATGTCATTATCATTACATAGTACAAAACAAAGTCCTCTGCCGCGTCTGTCTGTCTGTTCGGGACAAAACTCAAAAACTACTGAACCGTTCTGCATGCGGTTTTCACCAGAAGATAGAATGATTCGCGAGGAAGGTTTAAGTATATAATCTGTCTATATTTTTTAATTATAGAGGACAGGACAACGTCCGCCGCGTTCGCTAGTATAGTATAAATTAATACACAAATTTGCCATCATTAGCATGTTATCATCATATTTTATTCATTATCTTGTCATTCTTATCTTATATTATCATTTAATCTTATAGATATTTTTATTCCTCTCTTTACTTAATAGTTAAACTTCTAAATACAGTACACGTGGGAAAGTGCTAATGCGCAAAAAATGAGGAATAATATTTTTAATTAGTTTTTACACCAGTTACAATCTTCGTTCAGTTATATTTATAGATTAGTAGGTATGGATCGTGAACTATGACTTTAAAATAAAAATTTCGATTCATCCACGACAAGAAAAAATAAACACTGATTCCTATTTTTTTTATTGAAACCACTGCGATACTTAGACTGCTACTAGACGGAAAAAAATTGGTTAACATACAGCAGGTTTCCACAATCGAAATTTTGGACGGACACTACCATTCTTGAATTACAATATTACATCTTCTATACTATAATAAAACTGTAGCAAGGTCAAATCTGTACATTAAATATTTTTTGAAAATTTTTATCGGAGTAGACTTTATTATCGATATAGAAGCCAAAAATAATCTTTTTACAATTTTTGTCTGTCTGTCTGTCTGTCTTTCTGTCCCTGTGAACACGCATCACGCTGAAAGTACTGAACCGATTTTAACGAAACTTTACACAGTAATAACTAATATTCCAAGGTTACATTTAGGATACTTTTTGTCCCATAAAACGCAAGGGGTTCTCCAGGATAACGAAAGATAAAAAATTGTAGTTAATGTAACAAGACTTTTTTGCAACACCTTAGTACAAGAGCCAGCAACGTTGGAAGAACGAGAATTTTAGAAAAGCTGGTTCTTTAATATGAAGATATATTATGCCCTTCCAAACAGGATTCAGGATACGTGGTAGCCGGTTAACGTTGTGTTTTTAATACGCATCACACCTTTACAGGTCAAAATTTTGGGTTATAAATAATTTAAGGAACATTTTTTTCAGTAACTTTTAAACGCTATTAAAATATGAATTTATCACTGTCAGGGAATTTTGTTATTGACACTAATATGCCCGATGATATTCTTTATAAATAAAATAATTCATTTCAAACCATTTTATTTTTTCCATTGCAAAGAACATACTTTATTTTATTAACCATTATGATATTGAGATTTCACCGTAAACAATGAAAAACAACGATAAACGTAGACATATGGCTTGGGACTGACGCCATCTTGATTACACGCGTCTATAACAGGCGCTTTCACAAGTATCACTATCTTTATCATACATAAAATGGGGTAAACATATCAATGCAGATGCAGAATCTAGCTCTAAGTCTCTTAACGTTTTCAAAGCATTAGTCGGTTCTAACTGGGGTGTTCATCCATAACATTGAGTTCGTTTATACTTCAATATTATACGCAGTCGAATTGACTATGCGAGCTTTTTTATGATAATAGCGCTCAGATTAACCTCTATAAACTTGAAAAAGTCCAAAACCAGGCCATGAGAATTATCGGGGGTTTCATTAAAAGTACTCCAATCCATGTTATGGAAAGCGAATTGAGCATATGTCCGTTACATCTTAGGAGACAATATTTAGCTGACAAAATCTATTAAAATAAATGTAGATGGTATTTGGAAGCCAAAGAGTCAATATGATATTCTTAAAATAAAAGATATTTGTCTTCAATATATAAATAAATATTACCAAATTTTGTTAAAATATACACTGACGGATCTAAAGCTGGTAATTATTTAGGAGCCGCATTTTTTGAGTCTTTATGAAGTATCTTTATCAAATTGATGAAAATATTTCAATTATGCACACTGAACTGATAGCAATTGCAGAGGCCTTATCATTTGTAGAATCCACTGAGTCCATTAAGATTGTTATTTTATCCGATTCAAAAACTGCTCTTCAACACGTAGCTTGATGTACCTTGACTTTTCGAGGAATACCGATAGCCTACACTATTTTGAAGCAATTACTAGATTTCAAAGCAAAGAACAAAGTAATTGTTTTATAATGGATCCCTTCTCATATAGGTATAACTGGGAATGAAAGAGCTGATCTTTTAGCTAGAGAAGGATCATCCGAAGGTGCTATTATTAATATTTTACCAACTTATTTGGATGTATGCCCAGTATTTAAAAATAGCTGTTATTCGCATTGGAAGGAATACTTTGATGAGCGTTCTAAAACAAAAGGAATATGGTACAGAACGATTCAGCCACATCCCTAAAGGTCACCATGGATTGATGACAGTACGATTTACCGTCGGGAAGCAATCACAGGAATGAGATTACACTAAAAAAGTTCGCCTACCTGATGCGTAAAGTACCATCAACACTCTGCCAGAGTTGTGAGCTCATCGATGACGTGCACCACATCCTGGCAGAATGTGTTTGAAGCGAAGATATTAGATCTCGGCTTAATGCTACTGGTTCGTTCCACACTGGTTTGTACAATTCGTTATTGTCTGACCCCATTTTGAAAGATGCTAAAGAATTGTACAAAATTAATATAAGCTATTGTTAAGTTTATTGTCATTCTTATTGTTATATAGTTGTATGTTACTTAGGCGATATAGTCACGCAGGCGACTAAGCCTTCATTAAAAATAATAATAATATTAAAACTATAGCTATCTGAACATGGTTTGAACATACTTATTTGATTTACAAAAAAATAGCATCGGGCACATTATTGTTAATAACAAAAATGTCTGGCGATAATAATTTCATGTGTTAGTAGCGTTTCAAAGTTAGTAAAAAACAATACATTAAAATAATTATATAAAAATCAATATTTTTGCCTGTAAAGGTGCGATATGCACTAATAAACGCAACGTTTACAGCCAGGTAGCCCGCACACTGTTCGGAAGAACATGAAGATATATAAAAACTGGCTTATTGAAATTCTTTTTCGAAACCATTATTAGCTCTTAGACAAATAGTTATAGGTAAGTGACATTTGACGCGTCGTGTTCATATCTTTTTAATATTTATATTTTTCTTCAATACAATGGAGTGTGAAAAAGTTTTAATACAAGTTGAAAATAGTTATGATATCATTCAGTGTTTAATTTATCATTATTTATTTAATAAATATATTATATCGTTTAATTTACAATTTAACTCTATCAACTTGATATTTTATAATGTAAACTCTACTCATTGTACAGTAAACAAAAAAGGGAAAGGAACTGCGTTAGAAACTGGGTGTCCATAAACCTCTAAAGCTTTTTTCACATTACCGCCAATATATGGACCGTTTATTTTGAAAGTGGTGTAAGTCCATTTTGGAGAAAAATGAGCTATCACGTAATTCATGCTTAATTTAATGTAATTTTTTTATAAATAACTAGTCCATGTTTAATTTCTCAAAAAAATCCCATGTTTTGTACAACTTAAAATCGGTCGGTAAATGAAATTGCATAATCATTGATTATGAAAGTGGTGTAAGTCCAATTGATAGAGGTAGATGGCATAGCAGATGGATACCGATCAGTGTTTTGTTATTTTTCATTTATTTTATACTAGCTGTGTCCCGCGGTTTCACCCGCGGACGATTTGCATTGTTCCCCCTCCGTGTTTCCACTACTCGTAAGTTAAAAGATAGATATTAAAAAAATTAGAGAAATGTATTAGAAAATGTACAGCGCATAGCCTGTGAGAAGAAAATAAATACGACAAGGCTGTATGACTCCGTATCTTTGCCCGTATTTTGGCGAATTAAAAAAACAACAAAAACAACAGTAGTAAAATTATCAATTTATTACCTCTACGTCCTGGAAGACCGTTAAAATTTGAAAAAATCGCCCTGGAGCCTTTGTATCAAAATGCCAGACCTATAACGTACGAAAAATATAAAGATATGAAGCAGCTACTACCCTATATACCTCCGGTGCATCATGCATATTTTGAAACACTACCACATGCAGAGAATAAGTAAATTCTTGTAATCAGTATCTTGTAATAACAATGTAATTGCCGTCTAAAATAAAATTTTATGTGTTGTTATGCGTATTTGTAAACAAAATTATATTAAAATGAAGTATATTTTAAGCGATATTTGATTTTTCAAAATTGAAATTAAACGATTTTCACAATTGTCTAATTTTGAAAGTGGTGTAAGTCCATTTACAGCACATAAATATGTGTTATCGTAGTCTAATTAGCCAAAAACAAATTTATATAAACAAATTAAATGTTGATAAAACAATAGAAACAATGCCAGACCTCATATGATTTGCCTGTATTTTTAAATCAACAAATATAGTAACCTTTAATTTTCTCGAAACAAAAGAAAATGGACTTACACCACTTTCAAAATAAACGGTCCATATGTAGGTTGCTACGAACGGGTTGTAGCCTTACTTTAAAAGATTTCTCACAAACCATCTGGGTTTGAGTGAGTCCCTTGATAGTTTGGATTCACAATTGGAAATCGATGGTGTGGCTGTAATAAGGTTTTAGGTATATTAAAATTTTTCGCGTTTAAAAATACAATTGACACCAGTTATAACCGATTTGGTACAGACGAAGTTGCACGGGTCAGCTAGTTTATAATAAATTAAATTAACATTATTAGTTCATATTGAATCTAATAATAGGAAAACGTCGGTTTACTTCGACGAAAACAGATACTGATTTTAACTTCTGTTTGTTTTAGCGCGAAAAGGATTTATTTCGATAAGGAGCGACTTCAACAATGTTTGCTTCATATTTGTTATGGATTCCAGGAGAGCCTTTAATAGAAATAATTACATTTTCCTGAATATCCACGGCTAATTGCTCACTGTTAATTTTCCTAGATATATACAACGAGTATTGACTGAAGATAATAGAATTAACAAATTAAGTAACATTACCAAAAAGGTAATACAATGCAAATGAGGGAGAACAAACTGGGTTAAGCCCATTTCATTAGTATTTAACGCAAATTTAAGATCCATTTCATTTAGTAAAGTTTACTGTATTTTGACTAATGTTATAGTCATTTTTAGTTTATATTCATTATGTTTACTCTTAGTAATTTCCAATAGGCCAGAACGAATATACGCAATTTAAGGAAGGCAAAAGATATAATATATTAAATTAGCAAGTGCCCGTGCTTTCACATGCGTTTTTTTAAGGCAGTAGTTATTTTCGACTGGTTATTTTGTTTTATTAAAACTTTATTATGATTTCTAAAACTATTACTGAGATCAATTTTAGAGGCTATCAGTTTTGCAATGACATACTTCCCGTATACAAAATGAGATGACAAACGGTTGAGATTAAAAATATTATAAGAGCATTATTGACAACGCTTTTTTTTTCGAACTAACTACGCTATTGATCTAGCAAGGTCTTAACAGCTTCACCGGACTACTAGGGCGAGCGCTCAAGGCACTCAGCCGATTTATATTGACAACACATAGTAGGAATAATACTCTATGAATTATGAAATGACATATGCTTTGCCTGTACATAATTTCACCAAAATTATTTGAAATTCAATTCTTCTTTTTCATTTATTGAACATTTTAGTCTATCAATTTCTAAATCATATATACTTCCTGTATACAAAATTTCATTATTAAATCGGTTGGGAAATAAAAAATAATAGATACTACATTGTATTTTATTGTACATTTCTCAAAAGTGATTATTTTTATGTACAATATATATTAAATAAAGTTTTAGTTGATTATGAAACAACTGTACAAGTATTAAACCAGTTAAGGCTCTATATGGTAGTACCATTGTCACACTTTCTGTCATAAAACAAAATTGTTTGATGGCTCTACTTTTTCACATAGGGCACTGAAACACAATTCTCAAAGGTAACTTGCTATCATTAAGTATCCTTATAACATTACGATACTGATGATAGATCAGACGAAATGCATGACAGTTTACTGTTTAGAAAAGAAAAAGTAAATATAATTTTAATTGATAATTAATATAAATAAATATTATTCACTTACATGTACCTATCTAAGTGATTTAAATGGAGTTATGTAAATTTTCAATCAAATTCACACAACGCTTACAATGAAAGGCAAATATGTTTAATAATAACATATGAAAATGCCGGGATGCATACTGATATGTATACTCAAATGAAGGCTTTCAAATTCCTTAGTCATACTAATTCTAATTCGGGTCACGGGACGGTGTGAACTTGTCGTACCGCGCGGGGAAGGTGTCATGGCGATGGAAGCTCTAGCGCCCCGAACGTTGTCGAGGCCATGAGACTTATGAGGATTACGAGAAAATGTGTATTCGATGACATTTTTCGGGGACGTAGAAAAATATGAAATATAAGGAATTCTAAACGTGACCGGAATATCGATAAAGCGTCACCTATTACCGGTCTATGCGTTCTTTTCGCGGTCGGGCGCGCGTCTCCCGGTGAAACCGACCGTGACGTTCCATTCCTGATATAAAAATGTAACTATGAAAAAGCTTTGTTAAACGCGACTTGGCTTTAGCGAAGTGGCAAAGTTTGAAGTGGAAAACTTTTCATGGGGAAATCTTTGCACGAAACGATTAAATTTTAACGCTATTTATATGAAGATGTTATTATACTCGTATGGCTAAGATTTATTTAAGCTTAGGCTGAATAAATAATGAAACAAAATAAAATCTATATTATGTACAAAGGCACGTAACAATGCAAAAATAATTCATGTAAATTAAGATTAGAATTTAGAGCGAGTTTAACTTAGTCACTTAATACGGTTAATTGTTTAACACCTTTGATATTATTATTCAATATGGCGCAGACTGCAAACCACGAAGTCTATAGAGAAGATTATTTTAATGAAATAATTAAATTCGTGGGCGTACGGTGGACACGGGATGCAAGCAGAATCTAGAATAGGGAGCGAGCGAGGGTTACGTTGTGATTTTATTTGAGACTCCCAGGGAATTCTTTGTGCTCTAATGCGGCACTATACACAAAGTTAGGTAACATAAAAAGTTGTAATTATAAAATGAGATCTGCAAAGTGAAGATCGTAGCAGTATTTTTTCGTTTATTTCACAGAAAGTTCTTTCACATAAAAACCAAATTGGATTACTTAAACGAAAATCAATACGTGAGCTTACCGAAACAAAGACGCGAGACTGGGTTAAAACCCGCCGTACGAAGAGATTCTTACACTAAGATAAGGAAAACATGGATTGTTTGTCGACCACAAGGTTTCCAGGGAACATTTAGCGTGGGCTCGGACCCTCGTTACAATCGCTGCTGAATTATTTACCAACTCCCAGTATATTGTACTGAATTGATTTTTGCATAATTTACACGAGTGGAACCATTATAGCCAAACGTAAAACGAAAATAAAAAGTGGATTACTTGACCGCATCCCTCTAAATATTATACCGTTTTGACGGTAAAAGTAAGCTTAGGGAAAGAATCTTCGGGAAACTGCGGATAAATCACTATTATACAGTATAATTGAATCAACTATGAAGGAGGAAAAAATAAAATCTGTACAGGTGATATTAGGATTCAGTTCACGTATCGTATAGGAGGTTTCGATGGAGCAGCTCGGGGTTTGAGACTGTGGGCACCGCACTGCGCTTCGACCGCTCGAGAGATTGCTATTCCTGTTAAATTCTAAGACAATTACCGCTACGTAAACGGAAAACCGTTTAAGTGCTCTCTCAAACGTGCTTTCTAATCTTCGAAGTCGGATTGAGGAAAAAACCGGTGGGTTAGGAACAAAAGCCCCTGTTATCGAATTTATATGTTATTGCCATGTAAGCGAGTTTTAGAATATGAATATAGAACAATATAACAACGAATTTGCAGATATGTATCGGAAGTAAAATACTAACGTGCCACTATTGTATTGTAAAGAAATATATATTTTTTTAATTTATTAATATTAAGAGCGCACTTTTGTAAAGTCTCCACAATCTTTAGCTAAACGAAAATATTAACTGTCAAATTATTTTCATACATTTGTTTTCTAAGAAATCTTAATATTCTTTTAATTTAAGAAATAAAATCTCTCATTGGACACTAAATATCATATGTGCAGTTTATTTAAGATATGTATATCTTTACAAAAGTGCGCTCTTAATATTAATAAATTAAAAAAATATATATTTCTTTACAATACAATAGTGGCACGTTAGTATTTTACTTCCAATACATATCTGCAAATTTGTTGTTATATTGTTCTATATTCATATTCTAAAACTCGTCTTTAAAAAAAAAAGCATATTAATTCTTTTTAACAATTTCGACATATTGTTATATTATAAACGGCAACGCAACTCTGTCCGTAGTTGTGTTTATAACTGAAAAATTACTGAATCGATTAACATGAATTTTTTTTGATTATAGATATTATATAAGAAATCTTGGAATATGTTTTGTTACGTTAAAATTATACTGATAAGAGACTATCAGGACATTATGTTGCAATATTTAGTCAAACTATTATGTATTAACATAATGCAGTAGACAATGTATTGTAATTCACGCAAGCGAAGTCGCGGGCATAACTAGTTTACCTACGCATTTATGTAGGTATTATTTGAAAAGAAAATTGCTGTGTATATGATAGACTTTTATGTGTATATTATGGTTATAATAGTAAAATATAATATTTGTTTATTGCAATAACAGTTAGAATAAATGTTGCGTTTTATTTTATTTCCACAAACGAAAACCTTCGTTATGATATTGTTGTTCATAACACCAGTATCGTGGATTGCATGTGAAACAGTGAAAACGCGAGCGAGTTTCGTGAACAATTAATATACAACACTATATTTTCAAAAAGTTTTCCAACCAATCTGTATATTCTACGCCGTATTGTATAAACTGCGTGATACTTCACATTTTTGCTTTAAGGATAGAAATATTTTTCGTTTATTGCGTATATTTTTTCATTCACCACTTTATTGTCTTTTCAGTAAGCCTATTAGAGTGTGATAGTATTTTCATAGACTTGATAAGACATATATGTTTATTAATGTCCGACTACATGTACTAATAAAAAATCATATTGCTAATAATTTATTAAGTTGCTTGTAAATTAACTATATTAACGAATCATATCTTTACAAGTAGGTATAGTTAAGCGATTTTTTTTTCTCTAATACGTTTGTTCATGTTGAAATATTACGGGCATAATTTTAAAGTTTTTCTGTCTTTTTTCGATAATAAATTTTAATTAATTACTAGAAATTTTGTTGTCGACATTCAATTACAAAAAGTATATATAAATAATTGTACTGTAGAAATTGATTTAAGCAACATTAAACTATGGCTCATAATCTAAATATTTTATTCTGTTCCAAAATATATATTTTTATTTATTGATCGTTAGACATCGAATTACTTATATGAACATAGTCTTTTTCGGTATTAACTATTTGTCTAGAAAGTTAAAAGACGACATAATCGAGAGTCGTTAATACTTGTAGCTGCGTGAAATCTCCCTACTTTGTTCCAGCTTAATTGCAAAGCGATGTAAGCCTTCGAAGAAATAAAAGTTTTACCGATTCTACCGAGCAGCTGATAATCACAAAGTATTGAAGTATAAAACATATTAAGTGAATTAAATAAGACTCGGTAAAGTGTACGCTAGTAATTTTATTTGAATAAACAATATAGTCTGGGTAATGGTTGTTTACAAATGAAGTTCATAGAGTAAGCGTTTACCCGGAGCTATTAACTATAAATTCCGTTGTTTGTGGCTCTTGCCTCCCATTCGTTCCCCTTCTGACGTTAATCAGCATTCTAGATATCTAGATTATATAAGTCTGTCTGGATAGATACATCTCTCTCTTTTATTTCTTCTTGGGCGAGGTCGCTTCGAATTTAATCCTACTTCGAATATCTTTATTCGTTTTTATCATTTCATTTAGGTTAGTTTACTTACCAAATTATGTAAGTAGTGAGTTAAAAATATTATTCTATTTGAAATAACAAATGAATGTCTTTCCTAATGAAAATTTATTTCAAAAGCGTGATTTGTTTCACTACTTTAAGGGAGCTAATGATCCACATTAACTGCATTGATATATAAAATAAACCTTGTAGAATGCAGCTATAAAATATAGTAAATCACAAAACTTTTATATATATGAAAAAATTTAAAAACTTCATATATTTGAATAAGTCTACTTTGAAAACTTAAAAAACACACACGCTATACCAAACAACATAAAGTTTAAAAAAACCTGAAAAATACGACCAGCCATAAGCTAAATTCAACTCGTTTGCAAAAAAACCAGCTAAAGTGCGAGCAAAACGTTAACTCAGTTCCGTTGGAAATCTCTCGGGAGCTGTTTTAAGCTGTACAAAACATAAATTTAACAGCTCGTTTAATTTGAGCTCATTATTTTATTACTTATTTTTAAGCATTTTTTTTTATTTTATACCTAGATATGTCATGAATCTAAAAGAGCAAAGACAAAGTTTTTAAGTTCTGTAATTTCTATAGTAATAGTGTATATTATATTTTAAGTCACTTCAGAAATGAGAAGGTTTTCCGTTCGCTCGTATTTTTTTATGTTTGTAGGTTCAGAACTCTGTCATTTATAAACATTTTAGTAAAATACTTTTTTTTTTTGTTGAAAATGAGATATTCTCAAGGGTTTTCAATTTTAATTCCATTACCATTGGAGCTTAGGTTTCGAAAACACAAGAGGGAACTAAACCGAACAGACAATGTATAGTGGTTAACATATTGATAGGTTTATAATGAGTTAGGACTAGATAAATACCTAACTGTGATCAATTACGTTCTGGTGGATTTTTAGGAAAAAAGTTTTGAAGCCATTTTTGTTTTTTTTTGCTTTCAGTTTTATATTTTAAATTAATATATTATTTGTATTATAATTTAATGGGATATTTAATTTTGTAAACAAGATCATGACAATAAAATCATGTTCGGCTCAGGATCATGTAAATTATAATGAAAAAGTTTTGAATTAGTAACGAAGTTTCAAATAACTACTTAATCGATATTTATCTTAATAAAATAAGCAAAAATGTGAGATACAAGAAAAATACTAAGTTCATTTTAGTATAGAAGCGTTATTCCATATTAAATACCGAAGGCATCAAGTAACAGAAAAAATTCTATAAGTACTTCATACAACCACTCGCACGTACGGGACAAGAGGGATTCCTTGATTTATGACAATGTCAATACCGCAGTCAAGTACTTATTTATTTATTTAATAAAGGTAGAGCCCACGCGTACTATACACTAATAATTTTAAGAATTATTATGATTGTAACTGAGATATGCGAATATGATACCAATTCATTTTGTTCAAAGTGATTTATAATCTTTATAACACATAGCATATAAATTTAAACTGTTACACTTCTTTTTATAATTTTTTTTCTTAAGATATATTTCATATTCTCTTACGCAATATTTTCATTTGTGAAATATCATAGGGGGATTGATATAACTATCTCGGTTACACTTTTAAATACCAACTACGGGCACAACCACCAAGTACTTCTTTTTTTCTTTTTGGTAACAAATCTTCCAAATTATTACTGCCACTGTCGAGTAGGTTATAATATTACAAGTGTCTAGCGATAATTTTAACGTTTTAACAAGATGGCCTCTTGTTAGAAGTTTCCAGGGTGTTTTTGTGGCTTCCCAGAATGTTTGCTACATGGTATTAATTTCCATCCACTTATGCACAATAACCTATTATTATTAATAACAAATATTACAAGATATAGAGTTAAATAACACAAGAATTTAAATAAAATATAAAACAGACTAAGATCTCGCCAAAAAAGCCCACCAACTACTTTACGCCATGAGGACCGTGCCCTCACATTCCATATTTGAAATCGTGAACGATTTTGAATTCCATAATGCATGTCAACCAACCAACATAGCTTAATAGATGTAAGGTTTAATAGAAAACAGGCTATTATGCGGGTTTGTATTATAAGAAATTGGCACATGCTACATTCTACCAATATCATTTAATAAATATTGGTTTTCGGAATAAAATAACGTAAGCACGGAATAATAATGTTACTGTGAAAGTCGTATCGTGCTTTAGTAATGACGAGCTGGGTGAGATTGAATTAGTGATAAAAAAATAGTGCGAGCTGATCAAGGCGAGGCGGCGGCGCGGGGCGGCCATACTGCGTGATTTTGTATTGAGAATAACGGATATTCGCAGGCTATCTGGTGAATATTAAAATACATTCGTTTATCAGTAGATACATTACATTTCGAAATCGTAATAGTAAGAGATGTATTCTGAAAACCAACAATTACTAACCGTCATTGGTCACAACCTGGTCTGGCCTGAAAACTGTTGATTTACCAATATTTACATAAAATAATAAATACATAGATTATTACATCAAAAATATGAGGTAATTTGGTATTTCTGTAGAATAAAACAACAGCTGAATGTAGATTTAAAAAATGCTAAAATTAATTTTGTTCTGTAAAATTATCTATAACTTTGTGTGTATTGAAGTTATGAGAGAAAATTTTTACGATGCGCGCGCACACCATCACGGAAAACCGATAGCGTGAAGTTAGCTATAGTCAACATTTTGTTTCTTTGTATTTGTTGTGTGTATTTCTTTGTATTAAAAAACTTTCAACGTATTAAATACCTTTTTTCTATTGTTAGTGTCGTTTTTTCTACAAACGTAGAATAAAGCGAAGGATAAAAAATTTGAAAAGATTTTTATCTTGTTACGCCAAAGAAGTATAACTTCTAACGCGTGTACGTAAGTACACACACACTCTTTTTTATTTAATTCATATCTAACGTGTGTTTCAGAATACGGACCCGTATCATTGTATGGAAAGCGTCTTGACATTCGAGTCACGTTTAATATTTCTTATTTCCTTTGTTTCATTTGTCCTCGAGTCAGAATGATATCAAGTCAGTGTTTCTTTTGTACCGATTTCTTAGATTAGGATTTTTTACTTACGTTACAGTTCTATAAGACTGTGCTCCACTCGCGTATGTGATGTGCTGTATTCCACTCGTGCCCCATGCCTACATTTTCAATATGACAATATTCATATTATATCACTTTAGATTTTTTTTGTCTCTTTTGTGAGTAAAGCTTCAGTGCTATTATTGTTTTTCTTAATAAAGCCAATTCAGTTATAGTAAAAATTACCACTGACTATCTTCTGAGTTAATAACAAGTGTCTGTCTAGAGCTTTACCTTGCATATAGATTTTTCAATTTTGTTTCATTCATTATTTTAATTGAGAGATGATTATGAGATCTTTATTTATTTATTTATTTCGTGTAAGATTTGGGGAATTTCATTATTAATCCTGAAAATATTGCACAATTAAAACAAATACAGTTTTCAATTGTTTTTACTATTGTTTCAAGTAGGTATATAAATTTGTATATTCAATCTTACTAAAGAGATTTCAATATTACTACAGGTTAACTTAATATAGTATAAGAGTATGAATCTATTGAAATAGCAGAATATAAAGAGAAGAAAATATCACGGTGACAAGTAATTTTCTTCAAAGATGATTAATTAATTTTTATAACTAACAGCACCAATTATTTTCTCATCAAAGTAATCTGTATTTTAACTAATAAAGAAAGAAGAAGAAAGCTCTCAAACCCACATCGAACGGAGTAATTCGTAAGCATACACGTAATATGAGTAAACGCTTTGTACATTTCACCGGTATTGCCTTCCATTTGATATTGGATAGCAATTTATTTATCATACATATTGCGGCTGGGAGCGGGCATCGAATCTCGCTGCAAACGCGTCTTTCTTTCCCAGCGAAATCAAGAATCGAATACGTGTTGGGAATTTCGTTTGTACCTGGGTGTCGTTTAATTTTATAGAAATGTGACAGGCTCAGTTATTATGAATGATTATGATTATTACTAGGCCTTCACTAGGTTGAGAGCATATAATAAAAATATAACTTTTATGTATATACGTATACTAAAACTGAGATTTTGCTTGGAGATTTTATTTTATTGTGAATATGTATTTTGAACATGTTTTATTGATAGTATAATAAAAGACGGTATGTTTCAATCTTGTGTTGTTATGTTTGAGTTATTGCTGTATATTCTCTTTTATAATTTAACTTTAAATAAACGTAATGTTTGTGTGAATAAAGTTATAGGTATAAAGAATTAATCGAATATTTTATTATTTGAAATTATTATTCCGGTTTACGGAGATATTCTTAAGACAGACAGAAATTTATAGAAATTATTGAAATGTATGTTATTACTTATTCCAAGAAACATTTACAAAAATCTAAAAAGTACAGACACGTTTGATTTATATTCTTTTATATTCTTATCATATGTATAGAAGAAGATAAAAAATATTCCAAATTTATTCATCAAGTATTTATATTGATCGAATATTACTTTTTAGTATCATTAATTTATGATATAGTTTTAAAACAGTAAAATTTATTTGTTTTCCTACCTTTAATAACAAGTATAATAAGTTTTAATCATATTTAAGATGTATACGCGTAATAAAATGTAAAATAAGTACTAGCAAGCAAAATACGAAAATTTTAAACTTCACATCCAACATTACATAACCTATTATATTCTTATGTGTTTATGATTTATTACTCTAAGCTCATGTTACGAGTATACTAACATAAATCTTTGTTAAATACACAAGATTGTGAAAAGCAATAATTTATAGAATTACCGCGTGGAACGTCGGCGGAGTTGTAAAAACTTCATTCTGTGATATCTACACAATTCTAGACTAAAGTTGCAGGGTTTAACTCGTAATTTATGTCCAGTGAGTGTTCACGTGGTAAGCAAGAAGGAACACGCGTTAACGTCGCATTCATCACGTGATACGTGGCGTATCACGACGATGGTGCTCGTGCACGCTGCGGCTGCAAGACGCTGCCGGCCCGACCTGTTTGACAAATATGTTCATGTGCTATCACGTTTATAAGTCGGACAACGAAGGTATTGGAAAACGTGCAACGAATTCTTTTGTACTATGTTTAATATCAATAACATTTAATACGTCGTAATTATATAATATTATAATATCTCATTAAGTAATTAATCATTACATATTATAAAACAAAGTCCTCTGCTACATGTGTCTGTCTGTTCGCGGTAAACTCAAAAACTACTGAACGGATTTTTATGCCGTTTTCACCAGTAGGTTCAATGATTCATGAGGAAGGTTTAGGTGTATAATTTGTCAAGTTTTTTTTATTATCATGGCGGGACAACGTCCGTCGGTCCCACTAGTAGGTAATAAATAGAAATATATTATAACTTTTTCTTGTATGTATTCAATCAATTTCAGTAGATCAACATGAATTCCGCAATCGTCGCAAAAATTAGTGTTTCAAACGAATAATAAAGCTTGTTCATCTATAGAAACCATGTAAAATAAACAAAAAATCTATTTTCACAATCGGTAGTTTCTATCAACAGTATGATTTTATTTCAAAGAATTATAAATTTATTTGTAATAGAAAACATACGAAAGGATATTAATAAAGAGACAAATTATATATGTTACCCTATTCGAATTTTTATAACTGTTTGAAAAATAAGGACACTAATTATTATCAGACATCGCTAATTTTAAGAATACTTAATATATTTCTGATGCATACGGATGAAATAGTTCGGAGACGGATGCAGTAAAATGGTTAAGAAAAAAGAATATAGCATATTAGATATTACTTTGAATTTATTTAGTGAAGTGATTGTGCAAAATACTGTCAGAATGATGAATAAAATGATAGGCGTAGTACGATTGAAAATACAATTTATTAAAATGCATAATACTATAATTTTAAATTTCCCGAGTTGGATAGGGCTATGCACTTTTTATACATCACTCGACGTTGATATAACTTGGTCTTGTGGGAATTTCCTGCGGCGTAGGTCACAAGCCGTTATAATTGCTTGCCTCTTCAGAAAGTGTTGTAGTTATTACATTGCTTAAAAACTATGAAGTTTTATGAAATTGATATAATGATAGCAATACGATACAATCGTGGAGCAAGGTTCTGGCGCGTACTTAGCCATAAAAACTTTTGATAATTACACTCGTTTGGGACAAGAAATCCGCCGTTGGCGGCATATCGTGCCAAGTGACAATTAGGTATAAATTTTTATAAGACGACTTCAGTAACTGTTTTGGCTCCTTCGTTAGACCTACACATTTTGTCTTGCAAAGTACCTACAAGTTTTATAGCAGACTGCAATTTCCAGTATTTGGAACATCGTCAACAAGAGGTTATGGACTGGAATGGGGATGACGACTTTTAATTTATTGTGTTCTCGTCTAACAAACATAACGGTTGTCTGAATTTAATGGTTTATTTTCAACTGTAATAACGAGTTTTAAAACCTTGCGTTAGCATTTATGGATTAATTTTACCGATTTGCTTTTACTTTCTTATACTTTTGAAGTTTCTTACAAAATGTAATAGTTTATATTTTAATATTCCCCCCCTCCCCCCTCCTCCTTCCCCCAACACACTGGCAACACTACCCCCCTGGTGTCGCAAGTGTCTATGGACAGTGGTGATCACTTAACATCAGGTGACCCACCTGTCCGTTTGCCACCTATGACATAAAAAAGGGTAATGAAAACTCATTAACAACTGTAATGGCTATAGCGGCAGGTTTCTATTTAAAATACCAAACTGCAAAAAAATGTTAAAGTCCGTATGAAATAAATAATAAAAAGGAGCAAGTTAACTTAAACAAGATATACAATTTGTAAATAATTTGTTCAGTAAAATTATAATCCGCATCCGGACATGGGGCGCGGTGTCAGCCGGTGACAAGCGACGACTTGCCGAGCCTCCGCTCGTAAAAACTTTTCTAATTACGTACATTTCGTAGCCAAGGAGCACGGGCATTCGCATTATATTTTCTAGTTAATTTCGCAGATCTGGTGTCAACACAATGGATAAAATAAAGGAAATGTGTAGTAAGGCAGCGTTAACTTTTCCTTACATAGAGACTGTTTCAGACAGTCCGTTTCTGCTGTGTATATAAAATATTTATAGTACACTGAACGTACATAAACTTTAGTTATCATTAGTTACTGGTATGTTTTTATTAATTTCATCAAGAAGCTTACGGCTGGTATGTGTGGTAAACATCTACCCTCTAACATAATTATTAAATTAGTAATACAGGAACGTATAACTTAAAAACAATTTCGTTTTTAAAGCTATTTTGTTTAAAATTGCTAAAGTGATTTTTAATTTTCAACTATACTTTACTATATCATGGTCATAAAATGAACGAAAAGGTTTTGTCTTACTTCTGACTAACTGACTCCCGTTGTCGGCTTGAATGGCCATGACTGTTTCATCAGACTTGGTGGCGAGGGTAGAAGGTACATAATCCAAAAGGTAACTAACTAGTACAAAAGGGCCAAAGTGGCCGACAAGTCATATATTCCCGTAAATGCTATTCCGCAAATAGAATCTAACTATATATTCCATATGTGTTTATTTTGTTCGAAAACTTAGCATAAATAATTCTGATAGAAAAGAGATAATTGTAAAAGAGTTATGAATTAAAATAAAGGCATACAATAACATGAAACTTTCATTATTTGGTCTAGATAGTCTACAAATAAGGATTAGAAATTAGGAAGATATATTACTGTATAGTTTGTAGTGTTCTCGACTTTTTACCTGTCGTATACAGCTTCAATGAGAATTTTGCAATACTTTGTTAGTTTAATGACATAAAAAATCATATGTGGACAATACAAGAACGCAATACGCTTCGCACTTGTACACTAATTTTGTTACAACAACAATAACCTGTGTTACTGCAAGTTGTATGTATTGTGACAGAGGTCGTATTACGGCTGAGAGAACGCCGGCGATGGGATGACATAACGCGGAGTGATCTCCGGTGTTACTTACACAACCCAACAAACTTAAATGGAAACCCTGATTTGAGGTGAGATAAAAGCAAGTCATCCTATTCACGTGGTCTTAACGATGTTTAAAGTAGGCGTTTTATAAATGAAACTAAATTATAATGTAACTTATTCGGTAACAGTCATTTTGACATTGCATCTGTACTAAACATATAATAAACTCGTATTGCCATGGAACTCATTGATCGAACCATCAATCTTCATATGACCATCTAGATCTTAAGATTTCCAAGTGAAGTATCTTGATCTATCATGTTACGTAAGATATCATTTTAGAAAACATGAAATGTATCAGTAACTACAGCGTGATTTAAACGTATAATATTATTACTGAGTCCTATTGAATTAAATTCTAGGCCTTATAGGATATCACCTTAACTACCTTAACTCTATTCTGACTACGAAGTGGTGGTTTTGTTTTTTTGGTTAATAAAAATTAAAAAAAAAATTTAAATTTTTTTTTTTTTTTTTTTTGGATTTCCAACCCTTTTTTTTCTTTTAACCCTTAACAAACTCCCTCAAAACCCCCCCCCTTTTCTCAAAAAGTTATGGGCACGATCGTCACGCTAGGCTAGGCTAGACGTATTGGCCATTTCAAACTCCGAGAAATTCACAATTCTTTATTCTACCACATACCGTGATACCGCAATAAGATTTTTCCGGTTTAGGTTTCTTGATGATGTCTTCCATCACCTTCATACAGTTACAAACTTAAATTAGTAAATGTACGCGTATTCCGAAAGATTCTTTGTAATATGTCAGGGTTTGAATCTGCGGACATTGAATTGACATCCCACTGGTCTCGACTACGACGACTGTTCTACATAATATGATCATCAAATTTTTGTGGTCTTTTTCAAATGTACAGGTTTTTAATGTTATAAATCATACCAAAACATGTAAACATGACAAAATGATATTGTGCCTTTTTAAAATCTTTGAATGTTTTTGTATTTATGTCAGGTCTTCTATAACCATCACAAAATGCTACTACGTTTCTTGTAAATATAAAATAAGTGGAATGCATATAGCTTATCTCTAAAGGATCCTGATCGGAGCAAGGAGGTCCCGAAACGCGGCCGCTGTAAACGCGCGAGTGCCTTGTAATCTGTTACATTTTACGTAACACTTGTTTGTTTCCACGTGATTCCTGGGAATATTTTTACAACGCAGACCGGACGACCCATCCGACCCAACGATGCTGTGTCTGCATAAAACTCGACGAAATTTTACGTGTTTCGACACAAGGATTATGAAACACTCGTAAACTTGAACTAGGATTTTTCCAGAACAATCTTGTGATATTTTCCAGGTAAAGCTTTTTTTTTCCTCAAATAAAAAATATAAAACGAAAACATTAAAGAGTTGTTTGCGCATGCATAAATACAAATGAACGGGTGCGGTTAAGACTGTAGTAGGAAAGTTTCGCAATTATTGTAATTACGAGTCGACTGAGAAACATCTAGTCTCGCGACGTCATATTTCCTACTTAATCGTACCGAGTTCGTAATGCTGTGTTATAAATAAGCCAATTTATTATACCCCTACGTTTCAAGCAGTATGGATGGAGTTTAATCAGAGATGGAGTCAAATTTTTCATAACTAATTAGGAAAAACGGTAGTGTTAGTTACATTGTTCTATAAACTCAAACACATAAATTGGAATATTTTGAAAACTTTTAATACAAAATCAAAGGAAATAACGCGGTTATTTAAATAGCGACTAATTTAAATTTGAATACTATTCAATCAATTAATTCTAGTATGCTTTCGTTAAATATGTTTTAGTAGGTGGTAGAGCCACGCTGAAGCTATTCTGCATGAACGGGTCCGCTCGCCCGGGGTAATACAACCCTTTCATAGAAAACCGACGTGAAGTAACAGTGCTTGCATTGTTGCGTTTCGTTTGGTCAGTGAGAGCGCCGGAGGACCACCCGACCCTCTCCTCTCTCGCCCCTTCACCCTAAACGCAGGCTGGCAACGCACTTGCAACTCCCCTGGTGTTGTTAGTATCTATGGACGGTGGTGATTACTTAACGTGTTTGCGGAAGCGATGATGGTTTAGTTGATAGCATGTTCGGAAACCGTGTCGATCGACGCAGGTACAAATTTTTACAACTGACTAGCAGCCTTCGGTGAAAAAAACATTTTTATGAAACCATAGCATTGTGGTAGGGCTTTTTCTAAGTTCGTTTGGCTAGCTACCACCCACCATAGCTACCAAGTTAGAAATCTATCGCTAAGCACCTGTTGGTGTATTCCAGCAGTTACACTTTAGCGTGTTTCCGACTACCACGTGTTCTAAGAACACATTTAACGTCAGATGATGTTGTACTCAAACGCTAAACCCATTAAATAATTTAAAAATATATAACGTGTGGTTCTAATTGTGATACGTTATATATTAAAAGTTCGCGGTCATTAATAAAGTTACTGATATAGTTGACAACCGATTTTTTTCACGCTAACCAGGCGTGTTTTAGAAACAGCCTCACCATAGTGATTTCGTTATAACACGATGTTCTACTATACCGAACATTTAGCTCATTGTGGGATTCGAGTTTACATCAATTAACGAGGTGACTGAGTAAGCTATATCTTCTATCTCAATATAGATAGAAATGAAATGTAGAATATACCTAAGCGCTAAACTTCAGAACGGCTATACGTATTTGTGTAATTCCTTTTTTGATCTGTTTGTTATTGTCAGGGCAAGGTTTGTATGTAAGAAAATGTTTTTAGAAATCGTATGAAAAAGAGAAAACTTTGGGTAGAATAATCTCCAGATGAAAAAGTGAGGGTAGTTTAAGAAAGTAGTTCAATATAAATACAGTGATACATTTAAATATTTTGTATTCTATTGGCAACCCTAGTGTCTGTACCCGAACTCCAAATAGAAATATAAAACTTTATCCATAAATGCATTTACTTAATGTATTAAACTAGCTAACAATTCATTATCCTGCGCCCTGCTCGAACTTTAAAATATTTATCTTAAAAAGCGAAATTTAAATCACCCCCTGTAATATGAGTAACGACTTATTTGGGTATAAATCCCGGGCGGTATGCTCGTTCGTCAACCGACTTCAATGAACGACGCAATCAGTTAGAGTATATTCTCTATTTAACAACCCTATAAACATGTTAGCAAACGAATATCGTGAAGAATGATTTCTGTGTACGACAATTAAGCACCTATTTAGAAGATTAGTGATTCACTGTTGAGCAAGCTGTGTGTTGAAAATGGAACTCACAAAATTAATATATAAGATGCATTATAATAAGAAAAATTGTGAACAAAAGTATATAAATATCTCAAATAATAAACATTGCATACAGGATTACTCGGTCTGACGTTAATACAAATTGAAGAGGTCAGTCCTGCGTCGGATGGTATCTCGCTTCGTTTTACTTTTTATTTTTAATCTCGCGTAAGGGCGGGTGTATACTGGTGGATCGATGCGCTCTTCGTCCCGTTTTTTCACCACTAATTAATCACCGAACGATGATTAATCAGTGCAGCGGCGCACGTATTTTAAGTGAGCTTTAATGATCCGTTTGTCGGATGCTAGCGTTCCTTCATTTTGGTACAATGGCGTATACAAAGGATAACATTATGCTGAATGTTTTCTTTAGATATATAATGAATGAAATACAGTTTCATAACCTACGTAAACACTCTTTTTTGTCCATTTTTTTAATCAGATTATTGTTTTTTACACTATACTGAGATATATGCGCTCTCATTTCCTTCTCATGATAATTTCGCATGTCCTGTTATAAGATTTGTCATAGAGAAAATAGTCGAAATCAAGCAAAATATTTTCTTGAATTCGATGGTATCATAAACTAATGTTGAGTAAATTATTTCGAAGCTTATTCCCATATTCACTTACTTTAAATTATTCACTGACGTCATACAAACTGCAACGAGATTTTCAAAATTACCTGAAAACAGAGAAAATAACGATAAACACATAGACCTTATACAGGTTAAGACCTCGTACACAAAATTTTTAAGAATTAGCGAAAAATGAATGATTAACGATTAAGGGTTCGTACTCTGTACGTGTAGTCTAATGGCGGTTGACATATACCACCGATTATCTTAAGGCTTACTGACAACTTTTTTATAACTGCAACAATTTTCTGTTCAAAATGTTTTGATCGAAGTAGAGAATAAAAGGTAGGACATTTTTGAGAATAGTTTATATTATTTTTAAGTAATACTAGCGGTCACGGCAGACGCGCTAGGGGACTTTGTTTTATACTATGTAATGATGATAGTTAAATGTAACGTGAAACTTTTCTTTTTCTTTTCATTTTCATCCTGGGTTTGTTCAACATGAATAAATCACCCTGATCCACAAAACATGTCTTACAAAAAAGAAAGAATAGCAAAAAAAAAAAATAGAAAACAGAAACTTGCAACCATTTTCTTGCCCTCATAAAGTAAAGACAGTAATTGCGAGTTTCTGTTTTCTTTTCTTTGCTATTCTCTAGTTTTAAATTTGAATAAATACTATGACTTCCATAAATCACACTATACAATATTTATTTGTTTATTGTGTTCTTAAAACGAGTTAATAAAATGTATATGAATATCTCACACAATTATGCGAATTAATGAATAACACCATCCAAACTTGTAAGTGATGAAAGAAAAACATGGGGGAGAGGAATGCGCTTTTATTGAAACCAATCTGAGCACTTGCCGCGACTGACTGCGCTATGACTTGAATGCGAGTAATTGCTTCGTCATTCAGATGATCGCGACTTTACCCGCTTGTCTTGTTGACTGTACTCGTAGGCACTCACTTTGTGCACGGAGCCTTACAGCGGCTGACATGTGCCCATTGTCTCGAGTCTCGCTGCTACTTTTTATGACGGCAACAAGTTTCAGTTTGGATTGCGGATAGAGGAACCCTTTTAATGTAATTTCCGTTTTAATGTGTAGAACAAAGGCAATTTTAATATCTAATGCGGTTCGATTGAACTCTTGCAATGTTTATAACTTATAGAGGAATAATTGTACATTTTGTGATATTTTAATTAGGTATCCTTTTCATTGGCCGATTAGTAACTTCTTTTCTATTCCTAGTGCGTTTTTATGTGAATAAATTTGGTATATTAATTAGTATATATGACATTTTTATTTTGTAGTCATGACCGATATTTATAATTCTATTACTGGGGTAATTTATATATTTATGGAAAGGATTTAGAATACAAAATATCAAAGTTAAAAGATTCTAGGTACAGAAATATGCACACTATAACTGTGCAAAATATTGATCTTTAATGACTTCGTCTCCTTTTCTGAAAGAAAATTCCTTGCCAGTATTTTAGGCTTTTAATAATTTGTTTTTAATAAATTATTCAAGTTACCAAAATTAATTAAATAAAGCTCAGCTGTGTCAATATTTTAGTAACATAGTAGTATGCATATTGTAAAATAGTCTTAAGTATATTAACATACATTGATATACATAATTATGACTAACAATATAGTATTCTGTAACTGTGATAGCAATGGAAATTATAGCTATTTCAATATAATGTTATAGCAGTAATATTTGATTTCTACATGTGTATTTTACGTGTGTAAAGAACATATTAAAATAAGAGTAATAGCTCACAATATCTTTATTGTTTACTTGTCGCTTTTTCGCTGCGCGTAGTACTTCTCGAAACGTTAATGTCTGTTACAAATGTGCAATTTTACCAAAAGGAATTTTGTTGTATACGAATAAAGAAACTTCTTTGTATACAATTAAAAAATGTTTGTTTGGCATCGCTAGATTAATTGTCGGCATTACTTTTAGCCGCGCAGACTTTGGTCTCTGAAGAAATATATTGTTTAATCCTTCCATCACGTTTTGTAAGAGAAGTGGGCAATTTGGAATGACGAAAAAATTTTAATGGTTTAATTAACGGGTAGCGTCGAGTTGAATTTTTTATTTTACGTGAATGACGTCTGCTTTTGTTTCTTCACAAAATACTTGTAACCAAATGAAATTTGTAGAAATTAAGTAATGCATTTTTTTGTAATCATAATGATTTGTAGAATATATTTATATTTACCTTTAATGTTAATTTTAAAGAATAATTGACATATATATAAAATACTAATTGATATTAACGTCTGAAGTATACTTCTCTAGACATTTATTATGATAAGGAGGATACAACAATTGAAATTTTGTTGCAATTTCACTAATTAAGTTAAAATAGAGGATTCAGCGAACAAAACTAATTGGAAAAGCTCCTAAGTTCTTATCGAGATGTTAACGTGTGGGTTGAAATTCAACTGGTCTGACTATCAGTATTTGTATGACGTATCAAGGTATGATAATGATCCTTCGACTATTGGGACATAAATAAGTAAAATGACATTAAAACTGAATACTATAGAGTTTATTATTATCTCAAAAACGTTGAAACATTTATATTTCACTTAAAAATTCAACCATCAAAAATTGAGAATGTACGTAAAATGTTCATTATACGTAACTAAAATGAGTCACCTTAATTTTAGAAAAATGCTTATAGATATTATGGTCCGTTGCATATTTAGAGTTTTTTCGAAAAATCACAAGAAAGCTTAAGGAAAAAGATAAAATGAAAGAAGAGTCTGGGTTTTAATGGGTTAATTAGCCGACGATCCCCCGGTCTGGGCTTTAATTAAAATGAAAATTTTTCGTGACTAGACTCGGTTAATTAATTGCTCCCTTTCGTTGAACTAACTATTCAGGTGAGGAAAGAGTAAATAAAGTTTAAATGGTTAAAAAAATTAATTCTGTACCTTAATATTTATTGTATCCTGTCAACCTCAATAATGTTAAGTTTATGAACACAGTAGTGCTAAATCGGGTTACTTTGTTAATTTTTTTATTCCTTAACTAGCGGGTCCAGAATAGGTTATCCCGTCGTGATTTTAAAAAAAATCCTTGACAAATTATATACCAAAACCTTCCTCATTAATCAATTTATATATTGGTGAAAACCGCAAGAAAATTCGTTCAGTAGTTTTTGAGTTTATCGCGAACAGACAGACGGGGTAGGGGACTTTATTTTACGCTACTAGAGGGTGTCTGTCTGGCTCTCAAGTGCAGCTGTCGGAACACATGAACTGGTGATTGGCGACAGATTTTCAACTTATGGGTGGTAACTAACCAGGCGGACTTAAAAAAAATCCTACCACCATGCTATGGGTTCATCACGAACTTTTCCTTCACCGAAAGCTACGACTCAGTTGTAAGGATCGAACCTGCATCTATTGCGAGGTTGCCGTCTCGCTATCAACGAAGCCATCGTCGCTTCGTTTATGAATATGAATATAATTTCTAGTAACATTAACGCGTTCGTCCGCGTGGAACAGATACTTTGGGTTAACGCTAACAAGCAGCGGAATCTCTCAAAAGGAAAAAACCCTGATTTTGAAACATTCTTCATTGGTGCTCCGCTCCTACTGGTCTTAGCATATATATAGCCTTATAACCCTATAGCTTTCCTCGATAAATGAGTTATCTAAAATCAAAGTAGGTTTTCAAATCGGACCAGTAGTTCCTGAGATTAGCACGTTCAACGAAACAACAAAGTCTTCAGCTTTATAACATTAGTATAGACTAGCGGGCCCGGCTGACGTTGTCCCGCCCTGATTACGCTCCCGCAACCACCCTTGTGGGTGGAATTTCGTAAAATCCGTTCTTAGTTGACCTCTACTCGGCGAAAGGAATATTCCTACCATATTTCAAGTCGCTACGCCTTATGGTTCCAGAGATATCGTGATGAGTCAATATATAGGTGGGAATCTCCAATAACATTAGTATAGATTAGCTGTGACCGCAATTTTGTCTGCGTGGAACCCTAAGTAAAAAACAGTGATTTATAAAATCATCTGAATGTATTAAGTCCATATATATCTACTTTTCTCTCGTACTTAACTCGAGCCATCATTCAAATCACAATAACTTTTGATAGAGTGGACCGATTTTAATAAAACACAAACTAAGTTATTCTCGAGAATATGCTTTATGATTTTCTTGGTGAAGTTTTATTATAAACCCCCTACTTTAGCAGTTATGCGTGTTCATACAAACAGACAGACAGATAGACAGACAGACAGAGATTCCTAAAAATGATTGAAATGTATTTTATTACTAATTCCTAGACACCTGTCACGAAAATCTAAAAAGTACAGAAATGTTAGATTTACATTCTTGTTATATGTATAGAAGATTAACTAATCTTACTGTATAAAAGTTATTTCAATAATAAACTGCATTTGTATACACGATATGAGAATTTAAATTAGTTCAATGCGACAACCGTTGTGAATGGATGCCTTGATGTGACCGTAGGCGGCGGTTAAAAGTAGCATTTTCAGTGTCGGGTCGTGTATGCGAACGGAGCGCGATACCGGCCGTCAGCCGGAGTGAATTATAGGCCGCAGCGCGCGTTAATTGTAGCTGACGAGGCGACAAACTGCACTCTTGTCTCACCTACTGTACTCTGCTCTGTTACATTTAAACTAAATTATTGTAAAATTATACATTTTAACTATTTAGTAAAAGTTTGTCACGTCAATAAGACTGGAAAGACTGTTACGTGGGGTATCATTAAAGTGGGTTTTTCGAAAAAGCAAGTACTATTGTGAGTTTTGAAATTAGGTTGTAATATGATTTGTAAATTTGAAAGTAACCTCTTATGTAGTTGACAACGTGGTACTGTTATTGTATTAATGTATTTTTATTTTGTTATAGCATTCCAACGCACAATATTTTATATTGTGTACAGTATTTCAAGTTATACTTCTTTTGGCGCGTTAGGAAAAAATGATGAGAGTAAATTTTTACGATGCGCGCGCACACCGTCACGAAGAACCGACACCCTGAAGTTATTACGATGCGCGCGCACACCGTCACGAAAAACCGACACCCTGAAGTTAGCTATAGTCAATATTTTTTTTTTTGGTTTTTTTGTTTGTATTTCTTTGTATTAAAACTTTCCAAGTATTAAATACCTTTGTATTGTTAGTTTCGTTTCTATTGTTTTCTATTGTTAGTGTCGTTTTTTCTACAAACGTAGAATAAGGCGAAAGGTAAAATTTTTGAAAAGATTTTTATCTTGTTACGCCAATGAAGTATAACTTCTAACGCGTGTACATAAGTACACACACACTTTTTTTTGTTCATACTTAAATTATATATCTACTTGCATGATTCAAATTACAAATAGATATAACTAACCACAATTTTTAAACTCAACAGCAAACAACTGCATTTAGTTTTATCGGGCTTAAGGGCTCAATAAAATCACAATTCTACAAGATAGTTATTTTAATGTAAAACTATGATAAATGACGATAAGACAAAGTTATATTCTTTTTTAGAACGTTTCGTTAATAATTAAAGAGTAGTGATACTATGCTGAATTATGTACAAAAGTTAATTTCATAAAAGGTGCTTTGTACATTTGCTGTCGTCAAATATAAAAGGTAATATAAATTATAAACAACTATTGAATGAAATAAAGAACAAAACTTATTAACTGACATGGCATTAATATTATTCTACTATTATTAAATAGCACAATGAAACGCGGTATTACATAGAAAGGGTATTATCATGTCTGGCTTGTGCATGAATACGAATTGTTTAATTTAGGCAGTTCCGCAACAACCTAAAATAGCGTTACCCCGAAACAATTGTTATCGCTTATAATTACAATGGACTTATATCCATTGTCTATTTAATTTTCTAAATTTGAAAAAAATAACGATATTAATTAAAGGTAAGCTTATTATGTAGAAAATATGATTATTCCATACCTAACCGAGTAGAATTGATGTAAAACACAGTAATTTGTTATGTGGATCATTTAACTGGGTATCCACTTTGACAGCTAGTAAATAATATATACTGAAACAAAACACTAAAGGTACGAAGTATCTACATTAAAATCTTCACGAAAACATACTCTGAGGGTTTTGAAATTGATAACACAACGAGTGAAATGCTCAATGAAATTATGTATGTTAATGTATCATACAAATAGGGTTTTACAGTGTTTCTATGTGAAAGATAGAAAAATAAGGAAAGTTATGTGTATAATAATATTGTAACGAGTATTTAAAAAAAATAGATTTTATTTTTTTATTAATGAATAAGTTTTTCAGTTGAGTATATATGACTGACACTCTTATTTTATTTACCTTTTTTGTTTATTATTTATATTTATAGACCTCATATTTAAATATGTATTATATCCCCGCCACTATTAAAACGCTAACCACATCTCATATGTTACAATGCATTAAACTCTTAAGGTACCAGAGACCAAAGTTTCATAAATATTACCCCTCATCTAATCATCAACGCAGTCGAATAAAATAGTAAAATAAAAATATTCCAAATTATTTTGCCAAACCTTTGCTATAACAAATATGTGTACCGATCGGCTGTCTAATTACGTATTTCGAAAGAGCAAAACTAATAACTAACTAATATATTTATACAGAAAATTGCATTTTTTCCATTTATAATATGGCTGGTAAATAAATAATTTAAGTTTTCTATTTTAAAGCCAATACAATTATTTTCTTTTGTAGAATACGTAATATAGGAAGCCATTGGTAGCTTATACGTTCCCAAGACCAGGACTTGCTTGTAAACAAAGTTTATTCGCATTTGATATTGCACAAATATTTATAGCGTCTCTATATATATATATATATATCATTTAGCATTAAGTATTATATATCATTGAGTATTAGTATCAATATTATATCCTATGTAGGCGTATATACAGGACGTTTATGGAATCTACGTTTTTCTATATACTGTACTATTCTCCTGTTCTAATCTGCTACAGACTACAGAGCACAGGCTAACAGTATCGTACCATTCCAATGGGATAACCATACGGGACCGATAACACACAATTGTACATGACTAACTATTTTATGTTCCTAGTGGCAAATAAACTCACGGCCATAGTTCGCCTATTTCGCGTACAATTTATGCAATAACGACAATCGAAGATCAAAACAATGCGTTTAATACTGCTAAAGTACCGTGCAACAAGAGCAAGTCACTTCCAAACTTTCCACCGCAAATAGGTATCGCCGCCGTGTTCACGATGTTGTTTTGGAAACATTAACTAACTTGAGTGTGCGCCAAAAACGGAAACATTTTAACGTTCGCTGATGCCGCGCCGCCGCACCGTATTGTCACTGTTATTCCTATTACACGGCAAAAAACTTCAGCCATTATGTTGCGAAACACGTACACATTTATAAATCAAATTTCAGTCTTAATTTTGATATTGAGAACAAAAAAAATAAACGTAATATCTAGTTATATTCATTTCATTTCCAGGTTTATTCTCAACTCTCTTTGGGTACGATGATGGCTCAGTGATTGTGTTTAGAAACCAACAACAACCAATGTGTGTTTGATTCTGGATCAACCCAAAAATACTTTACTCAATTTAGGCCCTCAGAAGACACTTATGAATGCAAAAACTACCACCAGTTCAGAAAACAAGCCAGTCATCGTGGAAAGAATCACTAAAAACTCGATCTGGTTTATCTATTTAACATACATATATTTAAAATACATTACATGTTACAATCGATTTTAGTGGATGCACAGAGAGAGGAATCAATTCCAGTTTCCAAACATCACCATCGTTCACATATTTATTCATTCTACAATAGCCTTTTAACACTAAAACCCGCTTGACATGGCGCTTAAATTTACAGTCCGGTAAATCGGTAATATGATTTGGGAAACGGTGAAGGTAAACCTTGTGAGGAAATCAAAACATGACGATAGGGTATTTCGTAATACCCGTGTAACTATTACCCTCACAATTAAAAATGTGTAAATGCAGGATCTACTCGACCTAATATTAGATAAGATTGTGGTCAAGAACAAATTTATAAAATTTGGATGTTTAATTAAGGTAATTTAAAGTAACTAAGTAGTAAATGTATTTTTTTTATATCATTACATAGTACAAAACAAAGTCGCCTCCGCGTCTGTCTGTCTGTCTGTTCGCGATAAACTCAAAAACTACTAAACGGATTTTCATGCAGTTTTCACCAGTAGATAAAGTGATTTATGAGGAAGGTTTTGGTATATAATTTGTCAAGGATTTTTTTTATAATCAGGGCGGGACAACTTCTGCCGGGCCCGCTAGTATTATATATAAATATAATCTTTCTGTACTCTTCTCCATATGAACTAATTATATATTAATTTCGCACACCTCCGTGTGAGCAATATTCTTAAAAAGGATTATAAAGTTATCGAAATTCAAAATCAAAAATACTTTATTGAATTTAGACCCTAGTAAGGCATTTGTGAATGTTAAAACTACCACCGGTTCGGAAAACAACCTTGTCATGTTCATTTTTTTAACGTACATATTTTTATAATATATTGAAAGTACATTCGCTTTTAGTGTTTATTTTTCACTTGTTAGTATATCAATGCTACTACAAATAGAAAGATCAGTGGTTTCGGCATTTAGAAACTTTGTTATATAATGTAGAAAACAATACCTAGTTATATTTTTCCTTATTGTCCGCTACACAAAGGAAATACGGTATGTATATAACAAATTAAACATTTAATATGTAGCCTATCGGTTAAGGCGCGTTTCCAAACTATGTGCAAAACGGTTCAGCCTCATAACATTGGTCCGATGGCTATCTTGTTTGCTTTTATCCTTATAGAAAATTTCGTGCATCCCAGTGAATGCATCGACGAGCCTTCCAATATCAGAGGGATTATCCAGTGTAAAACGTTGTAAAATTTACAGTCCACGACGCAAATGCAAACGTGTGGTCCTCGGATAAGGTTTATATTCGTGTGGTATAAATAAAGAATTCGTATTTTACCTAAATATTGGTAACGGATTGGCGTGGCTACTATACGTAGTAAGATAAGACTGCAAGAGTGCGGCCTGCATAGTGATGTATTGAATGGATTACAGCATTGAAGTCTGCTTTACGATACAATGGACTGCATATAGATTTTTAGATATATTTAGTTGTAAATTATGTGACATTTGATTTTTAATGCACGTTTTTATTTTATTCCGTGTATGTAATTCACAAAAAAAAAAAACAATAACGCTATAAGATTCCATGTTACAGTTACTCTTTTATATATACCTACTAGATTTTAACCGCGGCTTCACTCGCTTTCATATAGATTGGACCTATTTCCAGGAACAGTATTTTTTTTTTGGATGACAGGTCCTTTTTCTGTACCCCTGGTTACCTGTGTGTAAAATTTCATGGTAATTGGTTGTGACGTTAAGCGTGACAAATAAAATAACATTCATATTTATAATATTACAGTTAGGATGAGATATATAATTTAATGCCCATGTGCAAAGTTACATTTCCATACAATTAAATAATTTACCAGCAGAATTGATGAAGAATAATAAATAGTTGTAAACTGTTTACAATTCATGTCGCTTATAATATGCATGCCTATAACAAAGTGTAACAAAAATTACGTAGAATATAGTAAATACTTTTTTAAACTATATGTACATGAGATCTAAAGAAATGCATGAGTTGGTATAGCAATGAAATCGACCACTGAAAATTCTATAGAATAATATCCAATTCCTAAAACCAAACATTATGTATAGGGGGGTTGTTGGAAATAATTCATATGATAACCATAGACCATAGATAAATATTAGTATAATAACTACAAAAATAAGAACTGCAATATCACAATGACTTTATATTTTTATTTCAACTAAAGGTTTGTTTTATCTGTCCGACCTTTCAGAGTAGCAATTTTTAACCAAGGTTTCTCTGAAAATATCATCGGAGTTCGGCGTATCAGTTACATTTATCATTGATTCTGGCAGTTAAATAATTCTATTGTGAGATATGAATATTTATTTTTATGATTATTTTAAATTTGTTTTGATTGTTATTACTTAACGCAAGTTGGGTGTTTCAAAACTATAAAGTTATGTGAACTGCTCTTTTAGCGTAGCCATGACTTTCTTGTTGATGAATATCTTGTCAAACTATCATAAAATAATTATGTATTCATATATCGTTATGTAACGTTCTTATGAAATTTAAAAAAACAAGTGAACCCTTTGGGGTTTATTGTCTACAGAATAAAAAATGTGATATTGTATGAGAAGAATAACATTCATATTCTGATTTAAAACGCGTAATAAATAGATAAGGTAGAATAATGAACAATGCTTTTTACTATAGATAATTTTACAAAACAGATCAGATAAAAATGATGTGTCACAAAGGTTAAATGATTAAGTATGTATGTAAGAGCTATTTAAATATATTACGTAACTTTGTATAGCAAAAGTAAGACTGTATGTCTTAGCATTGAAATCCAGTCACTGAACAGCACGATTCGGAACTGTATAATAATGTTTTATTTACTCCCTCACGAACACATATTCAACCACATGAAAACAAACAAACCGCGTTACCGCTACTACTAGCCACAGGTATCGTTTGATACAAATCAAATGGTCCGGTTGATTTTAATCCAACAATATAATTTTAACAATACCGTGTTTAGTTTTAACCAATGTCTATAAAGGCTTTTCTTCTATAGGTATTATGTTGTTACATTTAACAATTTAACGATTTTAAAACATAATATATAAATCTAGGTTTAGTAGATTGACATAGAAATTTTGGTTTCATATTTTTTTACACTGGTTGTTTTATAGAGTACTAGCGGGCCCGGCAGACGTTGTCCCGCCCTGATTATAAAAAAATCCTTAATAAATTATATACTAAAACCTTCCTCATGAATCACTTTATCGACTGGTGAAAACAGGATGAAAATCCTTTCAGTAGTTTTTGAGTTTATCACGAACAGACAGACAGACAGACGCGGTAGTGGACTTTGTTTTATACTATGTAATGATTGTCATCATCGATCGCAGCTCAATTTATCCGTTGCCGAGTATACGCTTCGTTATATTTTTGCTACCTCCTTCAGTGTTATGTTAATCGCATCAACGTATGATTAACGATTTAACTGATTTATTTAACTCATAATTTCATTACATATTTGAGGTTTCACTGACTGGTTGTAGGCTTAAATTCTGAAACGACTGCTATCTTTAAATGTGCTTGTATAGTCACAAAAGTAGGTGCTCCAGAGACACTGATGGAACCGTCTTTCATAAATGTAAACGCACTCTAAATGTTATCTCCTTTTAAAGTGAAGTAGTCTCTCCGATATCAGTTAAGAATTATTATTTGAATTTCTGTAGGATCCATAAGTTACCTATCTTATCACATATTTTAATACTTAATATAGCTCTTTGTGTAGCAAAAAAAATTTATAGGTACAGTTTTATGTGTGAGTTTCTACATTCTGGAACCATCTCATGTCATTATCTGCACAACACAGTAGTTGAATTAGTGGGGTCTTTGCACGAGTTGTAATTTTTGAAGATCTCCAAACAGCAGATAAATTAGATTTAAGACGTAAGGACTACTTCGACAATTAATATCGACGGTGGAAAAGTAGATCAGTCTTTGAATCAGTCTTCGTAGGTTATTAAATTAGCCTATCCACCATTGGTATGGTTTCTATAACAAACAGTGAATAGAATTTCAGATTTTAACAATTGTTATATTCCTCGTTCTATTTATAGACAAATACATATAAGCAAAACTGAGATGCAACAGTCAGGTACCGCTAATATAACTATAAACCTAAGCGTATCTATAGTATCTTCTAAGACAGCTTCAGTTAAATGATGTGTCTGTAACACACCTCTGATTGGTACGTCCACAAAAGGTTTGTGTAGTTTTACTTGTAACTATGTAGCGGCTGGAGGAAATATATGTAAACATTGTGAATATTGAAACAGTGGAAGCCCAATGGATTGTACAAAACTTACTGTAGAAAAGCTTTTCTTATTTTATGAGTTACCAGTATGTGGGATTACGATGACACAACAAAAGTAATAGCACAGACTACAAACAGAATACTACGTATAGTACCTAATAGCGAATATTAAAATCATCTCTATTGTAATGACTAAATAAATGGTTCAGTGTACTATTTTAAATTTCATCTCCAGTTATTTTAGTAGTATTCTAAAGATTCCTATGGAATGATAACCTTTTTATATTAATTACAATACTTCATTATATAATTTTTAATATATTGAGATAATAGTGTTTAATAAAAACTCAGTCTGCTTTTTCTTGATCCGTGTTGTCTTCTTTTATATGTTTTTCTTCTCATCGAATTAATACCTCAATATTGCAATGTATTATTTTATATGGACGAATATATGACAAACAATTTATATTATTTTTTTCTGTGAACAAAGAAAACAATATATTTACGATAGTATAAAACAGAAACTACGTATTCGTAATAATAGTTATGGACACTATGGGTTGGGGTGGACTTGTATACATAATATACGTCGATGATATAGCAGTACAATCCCGTGGGTGCACTAGAGACTGGCTCGGTTTGCGAACTGCGATATCGGATCGTGAGCCATAAGCATGAATACATCTGCAACACGCAACGACGAGTCGCGTCATGTATGTTCTGTATAAAATAGGATATTTTGAATGAAATAGAAATGTGTCTCTAATAAATATTACCCTTAAACTCGTAAAGCCTATCGTTAGTTGCAAATCATTATAGAGATATACGTATAATTAATCGGGCATAGTTCACAATATACATGTACAAGAAATTATGACACATTTATGTCATTGGAAAGTATAAAATAATATGAATTAAATATTCAAAGTATTCTTTTTTACCAATAAATCAGATACTGGGCTCTATTACGTGCTTAATACTCATGAATCAGATAATAATACTATGTTACGGAGCCGTTCGAGAATTGAACTACATTAAAATGATTTATTCGTCTCCAAACGCTTATAAAAGTATGATTTATTTATAATGGACATGTCGAGTGTAATGTCTTCGCCTCTCAAATAAAACTGAGAAAATATAAAAGTTTTGTAAGAATTTCGACAAAATGTCTACTATAATTATTAATTTTGCTAAGTATAAAAGAACGTAAAGCCTGTTTTAACGGAACATATCGAACAAGGCTCAGCCGCGTACTACATTTGCCTGACACAAAATATTGTGCAGCTCGGGTAAACGCTCCGGTCTATCTTCCAATACAATATAAATTGCACTTTGAAAATATCCTGTATTTCAAATTTGATGTATACGATACACAGCTTTAACGCTAAACATAAGAGCTTATTTCGGTGAAACAAGGTCCCGAGCGTGGAGTAGTGGCATAATGCCGGTAATATGGTGTCGCTTTTCTGTGGCGAGATAAGGGTACGCGACATTGACTATTCAAAGGGTTGCGGTCCTCAAAATTTGCGTTCAATAAGTCCGAAATACCGTACCTCACCTTTAACTTAACGCGCAATTTATTTTGGGTGTTGACGATATTTTAGGTAAATTTAAAAGCGGATTATAATATTTTATTGATGATATTTTAATCATGATTCATATGATTTTGGATCCGCAGCCGCAAGCTTCGTTCATGTTATTGTAAATTGTGTCAATGTACATCGTTTTGTTTGTTTTGTTTCTGTTCACGTTAAATACGTGTGTATGAGCTCATCAAACAAATAACTTTTATATGATGCATTAAAGAGGAAAGCTTTTGTGTTTGTTACATGCATTAAATTAAAAACGGGCGCCACGAGTTTGTTTGTATTTGTTTTATGGAACGATTGTGGTTTTGATATGGAAAAATATGTAGAGAAACTTATCTTTGTAGCGTTGTGTAATTCTCCAAAAGTCTCAATTTTTTATTCATTTTTTTTAACTTAATTAAATTAAATATTATTGTTCAATTAGTGAATCCTAGTCTTGGCATATCTCCAAATGAAATGTTCTAAATACAAAAACGAAGTCACGTTTGATGTATTTTTCAATTTGAAACAGCTGATCTTAATAATTATAGTTCTCGCCATACTTATTGATAGTTCTGAATATGGTAGGGTAGCGTTCGTCTATATTCTGATCGGCCGAAACGAATGACGAGGACTGTATATAAAATTATTATTACAATGCAAAAATGAATGTGTATGTGCTATAGTCTAATTTTGTATAAAGTTTTATTTTTTCCTTTTATACTATACAGTCGAGTTAATGATTGATAACATCAAGAAATAATTAGGTGGAATCCTGCACATGTTTATTCCGCACGTGTCCGGACGTCTGGAGCCGGCTTATTTATTCGCAATTTGTAAGATATCTTTTGGTAGGTAGGTTAGGTACCTTAATGAGGCAATAACAATAAATAAAGACCCAAAAGTTTTCTCGGCATTTCACCCTCCGCATAGCTACCGACCCTCGCAAGAACCACCTTAAACTCATACGTAACTGGAAAACGTTATAATTATTTAGTAGGCTCGTTGAGATCCCATTATGTGACTATAATTTGGTTTCGTGTACGCGATTCACTAATTGTTATTTACGATGTTGTATACATTTCTCTATATTTTTAGAGATACTTATATCATTTACATTTTCCAAGGTTGTGAAGTTTATATTGATGCTTTAAAAGTTATAAGATGTAAACATACATTATACTTACATATGAAAAAGGTAACTTTACAATTTAGGGCTTTAAAATTAAAGGTTAATCAAAATGAATGAACGAAGCTGATCTTTGCATAATAGCTGTAATATATAAAAAAAAAGTTTATTTACTATTTAAGAAAGAGCTAATGTGACTTTACTAAATTATGTTGTTTTGAAAATAATTGCTGTAATATTATTTATACACTTCAGTTAAAACATTTTAAGAATGTATCAAAAGTTACTTTTATCATTCGTTAGTCTTTTGTTAATACCACGGCTAAAGCCTCTGATAATCCGTGATCTTTGCACAGAAAAGGCATACTATAAACTTTAAATGCAAAAGTGAACAGACTACTTCTATGAAGTTACGTATCAAGATAGCTTTATTTCTTAGAAAAATTTTAAACAACTGTTCTCTATAGAATATAGAGGATACTCTGCACTCGATTTTCGTTCTAAACCAATTAAAAAATTGGTGCTTAATATTTCACCTAATTATCTAGAAAAATACACAAATTATACGCAATCCTCTACGCGTCTATGTTAAAGCACAGTGTCATTGACCGTCGGATGACTTCACTTTCACTTAAAAGTGAACGTGAGAACGGCATGAACAAAACAAAAGGGTTTATTGTCCGATCATTGCACCAAGGTTTATTACGTTTATGTTTACACTTTTAAAAGTCTTAGGACAAACTTTAACTTAGGTTCTCTTTGCTGTTTATTAGTATTTGTTTTGTTATTATTATTTTATATGTTAAACGTGACCATGAACTATTGTCTCTTAGAATACTGAAAGCAGCTAACCTAACACACAGACAGACAACCTGGGATAAATAATTTCAAAAAAGGCCACAAACTTAACTAGGGGTAAACATAATAATTTGGTTCCCTCGAGGACTAAGTTCAAACGTCTCGTCGGCCAGTGCGTGTTGATAACCATATCTTTCAAGGCAAAACACAGCAACGACAACATTGCTACGTTGCTACAGAAATAAGTGCAATAGTGGAGTTACCAAAGTCGAACTTTACACGGGTTCTCTCATTCTTAAATGTCTTTTAGTTATGCCATCTGTTAGCTTTTGTCTCACCTAAACGTGACTTGTTTTCCTTTTCACTTGCCTGTACCAGCTGTCGAATTAGTATTTACGCCTTTTATACACATATTATTCACATAATCCATCCATCACTTCTTCGGGTTATATAATTTTATCTATTTTAAATTTCTGCCTGATATTATTGTAGCATAAATCAGTAATGTGCAATGCGTTGGAGTAGATCACAAGTGTGCAGCCAGTATCATAATGAGGATGGAAAAGCTATAGTAGTGACTAATTTTGTGACAGTAGTCAGCAAATATAACCTGCAGTAAACTAATGGCTTTCATCTTTATATACGTACGTCTTCGTAAAGTCTAAAGCTGTCGAAAAAAGTCGCGCTATTCTCGTACCATATTATCTTTATCATTGTTGTAAAAACGCATTTAAACAGATATACAGTTACATATCGAATACATTGTAACTTCTGATGTAGACAATAAACCAATTAACATATAGTACATTCACGAGGCCGTGAGTGTCAAGACCACGCTACTTAACACCTCATTCATCAGTCTTTCATTCATAGTACACTCCGCAAACCTCGTCTATAAGGGCACTCCAGATAACGACATGAACTCTTTTCCATGTATGTTTTTTTGTATCTATTTCATTTTTTTCTTAGTACGATTAAACCTTCGTGACGCAGACATTCATACTAATGTATTTTTCTCAAATGTGATTATTTCAGATATTGAAGAGAATTTTAATGACATAAATATAAATTTTATATGTTGAAACGTTTTGTAACATTTTTTTATTTTATTATTCAATACCGCCCGTTCAAAGTATCAAATAAATGATAAAATGAAAACAATGACAAAATCGTCTCAAGGATGCTTAGATGTTAGGATTACAACGTTATGTACCAATTCACTAGCGATAAGAATATTCCACTTAGAAATTAATAGTAATTATTATTAATTA
Organism: Antheraea yamamai; assembly: GCA_036509395.1. NCBI lineage: Eukaryota > Metazoa > Arthropoda > Insecta > Lepidoptera > Saturniidae > Antheraea > Antheraea yamamai. Next base: position 9,084,381 of record AP028427.1, read on the forward strand.
TTGAAAATTGATTATAGAAAAAAAGATTATTGTTATTATACAGTTTAAGTGGTAAATTAAGTTTCTCTTTTATAATTTCATCGAAGATTCAACGGAACCATTTGATTGAAGCTAAACTGGATCTCGAGTATAGTTGCCGGAGTGCATCTATAAGTTTTTTGGAGAGAGATTCTGTATTGGAGGGTGGTAACTACCCAGAAATGCTTTAGAAAATGCCCTAACTTTAAACCTTGTTTTCGTTACAATATCTTTCATCACTAGAAGCCCATTGTTATAATCCAATCTACCACGAACGATATACGGTTTGAACACGTTATCATTGAATCATAGCTTAACTCTAATAATTAGATCTCCAAACGAAATTTATGGGGTCGATTACCTCTCGTAACTGACATTTGTGTAATAAGCATAATTATCAATCCTGTATTAAATATCTATATCTTATCATATATATATAAATAAAATGATAAAGGTGTACCGTTGTATGCATATTACATAGAAACTACTGGATAGATTTCGATCAAACTTTTTTGGTTTCACTTCTTGGATATTTGGTACATATTTAAAAAAATATCACGATATCTTCATTCAATGTAAAGTTATTAAAGCTTAAAGAAATAACGATTTTAAGCTGTGTGGTGAATATGCGCAGGACAAAACAAACGAAGTCGCTGGTATCAGCTAGTAATAAACTAATACTAGCTGTACCCGCAGCTCCGCACGCGTTTTTTTAAATCGTATTAAAGAATTATAAAATTGTGAGACTATGTACAATTATAGAAATGCTCTTTAAAGACAAATGTAAGTACGACGCGCACGCCACTAAAAGTAACATGTACATTAGATATATAAATATTAACAGCGTGCTAAAGGAGGTTTGTCATCAACAACATATTTGGAACTTTAACCCACCATATAACTACCTCAGTGCTCACTTACACTGTATAAGGAACTAATGAAACAATAACTTAAAATATTATTATAAAGATTTACATTTACATTACATTTAACATACATTATCATTATTATAATTAAGATTTTGTGACTATACAAAAAATAAACGCTTGTCTGTTCCGCAAGAAATTGTATTATGAAACCCTTTACGTAATATGTTTATAATCTAAGATCTTATTAGGATGACCTCTATATCATTAAAGTTATTATTAATTATAATTTCGAATTATTAACAATAAGCTGATAATTATTTCTCTTATTAAAAATAAAGTATGAGTTGAAATCTTGCTAAATTTCATGCAGACAAAGTCGCGAGAAACAGCTAATCCAAAATAAAATAACCTCAATTACTTTTTAGAAGGTTTGCTATCTGCCAGTGAAAGTTTCGTGAAGATCGGTCGAACCGTTTTGGAGATAGCACTACGGGCGAAACTACGGTTGACAGATATTATAAACTAAAATTGCTTGAATTACTTTTAATAAGGTCAGATATCTGTCAATGAAAGTTTCGTGAAGACCGGTTTAACCGTTTTGGAGATAGTACTGCGGGTAAACCACGGTTAACAGATAGTCTAAATTAAAATAGACGAAATTACTTGCTATGACGTCCACTATCTGCTGGTGAAAGTTCTGTGAAAATCGGTCTAACCGTTTTGGAGATAGCATTGTGGACGAAGCCGCGGTAAATGGCTAGTTTAATTTAGAGTAGCCTAAGTAACCCGCTGTAATTTCAGCTATCTGCCAATGACATTTCCGTCAAAATTTCCGGATTTCGGAGATTATCCGGAATAAACAGACAGACAGATCGACAAAAATCCTAAAAATTGCATTCTTGTTATTAGTTGCGTGTATAAAGTATACACCCAATCAGTAAAAAAGTGTTATTTTGATATTACATACAGACACTTCATTTTTATTATATGTATAGAAGAAGATATCAGCAGTGGGTAATGGTAGTCTTATATCTTTATATAAAATTCGATGACATATCTATCTATAATTATATAAAAATGTGTCATGATGTTTGTCCACGATGAACTCCGAAGCTATTCAACCGATCTTCATGAAAGTTGGCATTTATGTATAATTTGATCCAACTTGAGAGATATGATAATTTATATTTCGATTAATGGCGTTAATATTTTATAATTACAAATTAAATTATTGTCATTGTTATTAATTGTAAGTTTCATCAGATTCGAACAGATGGCGCTTTAAATTAGTTTGTTGACAGAAAATGTAGGACCGACTGTTATATATATCTCATAGATGGCGTCACGTTAATTTTTAGTTTCTTTTTCAACTCCAGTTTATTCTATGGTGCATGTATTCTGTTGATCTATTTATTACGTAACGTCGCTTTTTCTGTATCAAGCTTTTAGCCAGACTCATTACTCCATAATACAAAATACTTTATCAAAACTTTAATCCAACACGTAATAACTGAGCAACAGCAACGCGTGGCCGGGACAGATCGTATGATTATATATTTGTGTGTGTTTTACCCTAACACAGTGCATGTTCATTGTATATATCGACTTACGGTATGTGAGCTAATATAGTGTGTTTCAATATCAAAATGAAATAGTTTAGAATATTATCCGATACGAAATATATATAAGAGTTGTTGAGGTATGTATACTTGGTACACATATATGTTTCAACCACTCATATATGTATGAATAGTTAGCTTAGCTTAGTTTAGCTCTGATAGGTCGCGAATTGCATGTATCAGGTAACAGCCAAAGCCGAGGTGTGCCGCGCACCCTTAAGCTAGTTGTCAAAATAAAATCGGCTGAGTGCCTTAAGCGCTCGCCTTAGTAGTCCGGTGAAGCTGTTAAGACCTTGCTTGGTCAATAGCGTAGTCAGTTCGAAAAAAAAAGTGTTTCAATATTATGCGTAAATTAATTCTTTCCATTTGTTTTGTCGTTTAACCCCAGCTGCTTATACAAATGAGGTTAAAATGTATTTTAGTAGATATGAAAAATTATTATCTTAAAACAAAGAATCTATTTAAGAAATTGTAGAACCATAAAGTTACCCGTTCACGTAAAATCAATGTGTTCAGGTGTTCGAGAATTCCCAAGGGTACAGGTATAGTCTCCGGACTTGCTTTGCGGTTCTATATAATGTAACACGACCTACTGTACGGTGGGTGAAATATCTTCTTTATTATAATATGTTCTGAAATACGAGGTAATAGAGCATTTTTTAATTATGTAAATAGTGTCTTGTATTAATATAGATATGACAATTATAACAGTTATGTACGTGTCAATCAATTTTAAAAAGAGTTGTGTGTTTTATTGTGAAAGTTTTTTATATATAAGTATGATATGTTGGCAAAAAATAAGTATTCACTTTCTTTGTATTAAAATTAACATATACAATTAATTCTAATTTGAAAATATTTCTTATAGCATATATTGTTCTTTTTTTATTGTTAACAAAATATACAAAAACGTAATTGTGAATTGAAAATAATTAAATATTTTGGTATTAAAAATTAATCTTGAAAGATTATTAGAGATACCTATTAATAATTCTAATCAGTTATTAATTTAAAAGTATTTATTCATCAAACCTTAAATTATAGGTATTACTTTAGTATTATGTCGTACATGTAGATGTGGCCTATTGAGACCAGCAAGAGTACCCACAGGTGCACGGGTATTTCGATCCGAACAAAGGCCTGCGAACTACGTTATCCGTCGCTCTTCATATGCCTTTATGAACAACAATAATATGCTTCAATGCGGATCACCTTTTAGTAGTACAGTACAATCCAAGAAGTATTTATTCATGTTCATAATCCAAAACATAACGGTTATGAAATATTAATAATTAAAAAGTTATTACAGATTATAAACAGTTTTTGGGATCAGTTTCAAATAAAAGATAGATTACGTACTTATACACTGATAACAGAGACCTAACATAATCCTTAAGATGTCAATTCAGATATTACGTATTTCCATTTAATATTTTATATCCTCTTTGGCATTGATTCATTGATTATAACTAGATTCCAAATACCAATTCATATGTCTAAACCACAAAGTTAAAACACATTCCAAAAATTATTACCACTTACCATTATATTCCATTCCCTTAAGGATTATTTTTGAAAAACACAGAAGCAGGTGTTTCTTTTTCAATCAAGAGACAAAGTATAAATTTTTATATCTTGAAAAGACGATGGATCAATTTTTCATTAATTTCTTACAGGCAGTCTTAAATACATATTTTACGATCCTAACTTCAGAGCTTGCAAATGACTATAAAATATTTTACAATCTTTGCACTACTACTACAGAAGGAAAATGTCAAAAAATCCATCCTTAAGTTACGTCTTGGTTATAAAAAGAAGCTATTGTTCAAATTTTATACTGTTTCTTTAATAATTTTATACGTACCTAATTTATTCTGAACTTAATTATACATTCCGTATGACATTAACTTAGTTAATTATTATTATTATTATTTATTTATTTATAAGACAACAAGGGTCCAATATGATAATGTACGATCGAAATTTGTAATAAAAATTCTTAGCCAGGCGTGTTTACAAAAAGGCCTACCATCGTACTATGGTCTCATCGCCATGTTTTTCTTCATCAAAATGTTTGTTTGTTAGTACAGGATTGGAACCTACACCGATGCAATCCGTATCATAATACATTACAGTAGAGCCATCGTTGTTTCAAAATTTATTCATACCTTCCTATATTATATACAACCTAAATCACGCGATTTTGTATGACAATATTATATATAGTAAACATAATTACTATCCAATATTAAACAACTATAAGTAGTAAACTTATTGACGCTTATCATATATTTGCCATGAGTTTGCGTTGACTGGTGCCGAATGATTCGACGCGTAACCCCTCGAACGCTTAATTAAAAAATATTTGGTATCAATAATAATGTGATACGCCTCTACTTATTTCAACGTTTCTAATGTAGGTTTAAATATTAATTTTGAAATCGATAAAAATACCATTATAAATATTTGCTTCTAAAATAAACGGGATGAAATATATAATTCTGTTATTCTGCATACTTTGCAAATACAAAATTGTACACTGTAATTTAACTACGCAGTTACGGTATCAATTATGTTAATTTCATATTTAACATATTGTTTGTCGATTGTGTCGCCCCGCGGCTCTCGTACGTTCATCACAAATACATAAACATGCGATGCATAACGGGTTAACTGTAATCAGTAAAAGCACACCATTATTTACATAACGAATTACAAGAATTTCTTTACTGGAAAATAATTATTTATTCTTTTGCGAGTGTTAAAAGAGTCATATCTTAATTGATATTAATTAAAGTAACCTTTCGATTTTTTGGGTTATAATGTGATATTAATGCGTCCGCAATCGTAACCACTGTAACAGAAAAATTTACGTCGAATTTTTTTTTGTACTTTATATGTGCATTCGTTAGTTAAACCAAATAAAAAAAAAATGTGTGCGTGTACTAGTGTACACACGTAAGAAGTGAAACTTGTTTAAGGCCTTATTTTTCGCAAAATGATCTATATGCAACTTTCCAGAAATTGGTTAAATAAAGTTAAATTAGATAAAGTTTAAACAAAAGGATTTTATTATCATAGACATGAATACAAATAAAGTTAAATTAGATAAAGTTTAAACAAAAGGATTTTATTATCATAGACATGAATACAAATAAAGTTAAATTAGATAAAGTTTAAACAAAAGGATTTTATTATCATAGACATGAATACAAAAAAGATGGCGCGTAACGGAAAAATGTGACGCGTAACCGAAAAATGTGACGGTAAATTTTTTTCCAACGCCGATAAAGAAGTTTCACTTCAATATAGAGAACAAAAATTATATTACAGCATGAGTTCGCCGCTGTGTTCTAAATGATTTTTTAATTGATATTTTATTAAAATGAAATGTAATGGTATAAGTATTAAATACCTAAAAACTATAGTTGCTCAAATGAAGAACACAGATTTGACAGTAGTGTCTAAACATAAGTTACACACTAATGGTGTTTTCAGAAAGTTTTATGCTTCGACGGGTACAAAGAACTTAGAGTATACTATAGAGATAGAGGCGGCAATGATATAGTGTCGGGCTAGCGGCCGCTCCCCCAGGGACGATAAACCCTTCCCGGCGCTTCCCGTCTACTCTTCTTTATGGGAAGGCCGGAATGGCCAGCCCAGGTGAACAGGTAGCTAGATTGCGAAAGTATTTTTAGAACATCTTGTCGGTCGTTGGGTGTTTTTCCTTTGTTATCAAATGGGAGACATTGGAAGTGAATTTTCGGTTATAGGTGCACCTAATGTATCCGAGAGGCTTAGGAGGCGAAAGTTGTTCTCTTTTATGGTTTGGGGATAAAGTAATGTGTTTTCGCTGTGTGTATGGTAAACGTGAAAATTGTTTTGTGGTTATTTGCGTTATATCTTTATGAGTACATTATTATGTAGCTTTGGTAGTTATTATGAAACATGCAAATACTAAACGAAGACGAAAATAAACATTAAAACGGAGAAAATAATCACGTTTCCTGATTTTTTTTTAAACCTTTTTTCATTGAAATAAAGCGGCCATTCATCGCGCTGTGGTTTTAATGAATTATTAAAGTCAATCTAAGCCGCAATGGGTACCCCGTCAAAGAAGAATAAAGCCACAGACATCATTTGTTATTTTCATTTAAAACGGCACAGGTTTTTATCGCATGTTTGTAGCAAATGTTCGTTGTTTGATATCTTCCTAGGTTTACTTGCAAATCGCGTGTCGTCGGTACATGTTTAAACTCGTAATACTTACTTGTTGAATTACTATTGTTCGAGTACAATTTCGCTGCGACTGTTTTATGTTTCTCTGACATTCGAAGTGTGCTATGTTGTTAACGTATCTATTGATATATATACATGTATACGTACGTTATTGTCTTTATTTAATAGCACAAAATATAAAAATACACTATAATTTCTTTCTCTAAACACTGATGATAAACCCTTAAAATGTATGTAATTTTTTTTTATGTACTTAGTTGAAATTAATCTGTAATAAAAGTGTACGTAATTTTGATTTATGCAAGTAATACTGCAATATTTGCTTTTATTTACTTTGATTTCTTAGACTGTTGTTGTTAAGGGACTAATAGTGATTCGAATTTAAAAATTTGTTAAACTGAAAACGATCTGCACTAACATGAGCTGCCTAATGAGTTTATCGACTTCTTAACGAGGACGTCTCTAGGTAAGTCTAAAAGCTCACAAACAAAGGACAACACTTGTAAATAATGAAAATACTATATTTATTCACAGAGACGTAAAGTGAAACAGGGAGTGCTCTGGCGGCTGATTGGCGGAATGTGCTGGACTCCCGCAACACATCCGCATGGGGTATGAATTAATAATGAGTTAGATGCATTTTACTGGACTAGCATATTACACCTTTTACCCTTTTCTGGAGAAACGGTAAATAAAAAGTAAAAGAAAAAGTCTATCTTTAATAATGAAATACCACGAATCAAGCAATCACTTTTATACTACATTTTTAAAACTGTAATTAGGAATCTTTATTCTATAATGTTTTAGTAACTCATACTAATAACTCATTGCATGAAAAACAATCATCATCTAATTAATCAATATTTGCAATTTGCAGTGCAATTTTCAGAGTGTTTTCAGGTTAGGTGGCCTCAGGGATTTTGTTATCGTCAGTGACCAACTCTTTGTCTATATCTAACCATTTTCTAACATCGATTTGGTAGCAATATGACATCCATATCGCGCTTGGTATTATCATTGAGACTTAAGTAAGATTTACCAATAGATCTTTTTGTATGACACTATTTCGATCTGCATTGTTGAATTTGAGTGATAAACGCGGAGTACATGTCGTAACTGTAGAAAACGCGTCTACTTAATAAGAGCAATGATATTGAGTAACTAAAGTTTTTAGCATTCTTAAAATCATTATGCCACTGAAGGAAATACTCTAATAAGAAGTAAGAACGAATGCAGAAGCTATTCTGTTTTCCGCTCTTGCATTACCTATGATGTATCCCCATAGACATTCGGATTGTTAATATTCTTATGTTATTACATAAGCCTTTAATATTGCTGGAAGGGTTTATACGGTTTGCTTTGTAATAGCATTATTACAACTGTAAATTCTACAGCGATTGTGTAAATAGGATTCAAGCCGGTAAATCCTGTTAGCATCTTACTTATTCGTATAAAAGTTATTTTCTACAAATGTGATGTAGAACTGTAAAGTAGGTTTTCCGTCACAAGTTTAAAGTATGAAAACTAACTACTAACAGACTGATTTTTATTTTATGAATGAAGTATAGTAGTAATTAAAAGCTTTTAATATAATACAAAAAAATAAGGAAACTTCGTAAAGGAACCGTAATACAAATTAGTTTCAGGATTCAAAAATAAAAAGAAATCTATATCGATTTTAATGTGATTTTGTTGTACCTATTTTTAATAATAAATCATTAAAAATACACGAGCTTTGAAAAAAACATACATTTTATTTATTTTACTCATTTATAACGACTAATAATCGATTATTTATTTAGTTATTGACTTTTTACGATAGCCGGAGTTTAGCTTTAGACTTAGTTGCATTAAGACAAAAAGAATTTTGTGTTTGCGATGAAATTTGATCGTCTAGAAGTCTAGGTTTATGACATAGCTTTTGACGAGGTATGCAAAAATTTGAACACAGTAATAATCATATTACCGTCACCAATATTGCAATTCTACAATATTTATAATTGTGGACAGAATCATAATACCGTAGTTAACTATAATAGTAGCACATTTTACATTATGCTCCATATTAGATTTAATTTATTTCGAAAGGTGATTTCATAAATCGGTGTCGTGGTATTTTTTCTAAACTATTCGTTAATACAGTAAACATATCATAATTCAACGTGTTTGAATTGAATAATAATATTATTTCGATCCATTTAAATAACACTCTTGAAAAACCAATTCCTGCATATATTAGGTGAGATATACTTGTAGCATACAACGCCAAATATTCAGAAGCCAGCTACTAAACATAAAAATGATATTTTACAATGAGTGCTGTCTAATATCAGGATTAGGGGATCATGAAACAAAGAAAGATAGAAGGGAGAGAAAAGGAAGAGAGGCAAATCGAGAGAGGCTACCGTAGATTATATTACTTTTGGATGTTTACACTTTTTAAGATTTTGTTTAATAAAAAAGTCGTTATCTAGATATGTGAAAGTAGTACTTCGACGGAGATCGCGGTTATGGAAAGGTATATGCGGCAGAAAAACCTACTGTACGAGGTCTAGAAAACATCATTGCGGACATATTACATTTCAAATAAAAGTTACCTCTTAATTTTTATATATAAATTTCTTCTGCACGTATGTCACTGAACTCCCAAACGGCTGGACCGATTTTGATGATATTTTGTGTGCGTGTTCCAGTGGATCCGAGAATGGATTAGATTCACAATAGGACCCGGTAGGTGGCGCTGCGGTTGAATTTTTTTTTTTTTTATTATCAAGGCAAGACAAAGTCCGCCCGGTCCGCTAGTATATTTTTGATCCCTCGTTATAATTAATGTAGTACTATATAAGGTGTCAAAGATGTGTTAGAAAAGATAAATCACTACCTAGTGACGAATAAAAACTTGCGTTCAGTTGAGAGTTGTAAAAGCATTTTAGTTTTATTCGCGGTGTAAGTACACTTAAAATGTATATAAAAAATAATTTTACTTAAAATATATTGTCCCGTTTTTTTCTGTTGAACAACTTTTTATTTTTATGGTATAGTAGTAAAATAACCGTTTAATTATAAAAAAATTAAAGTGCTGTAACATAATTATTAATTTACATTCAAATTATATGTAAAACGTAATACTAAATAGCATTGAAGATTATACAAAACGAAACTTATTAACTTGCAAATTTATAATTTTCTTCAAACACCTAGTCACATGGTTACAAAATATTATTTACGAACTGTGATTTTATAAAGCCATAAGTATGTATTTTAAATGTAAAAACATTACAAAACGACTTCTTAATAATCATGTACGAGAAGTTAAAAAGCTCAATGACACATCCCCGACTATGATCCAAGCGTAGCCGGATGTCAACATTTGCTCATGAGATTTTACCCTCGAGGCCGGCAGAGAAATGACGTTCTCCTTTATGCCACTCTTTGGAGCTTCATGATGCAATTGCATGGAAAATTTTCAAAGAAATGACTATATAATATCCGGGGCATACTATGTCGATTATATTCCAGACAATTTTTGTATTTTTGATATTAATATAATGTTTTAAAATTATAAAGTAAGCTATAACCTAGTTCTTAAAATCTATGCTCAATACTATCTAATGGTTAGCGTGTTTCATTATAATTTAAAATATAATGTCATTTATGTAAGTTTTCTTATATATAATTCCAATAAAAAAAAATAACTAATGTAATACTCGACATGTTATTTAATATTTCGTTTTGAAATAGAAAATCAGTTTATAATTCAACTTTTCTCGCTCCTCATTGCATATTTAAAAGCTCGTCACATATTTCAGAAAGGTAATCTGGATGAATTATGTACATAATAATATTATGCAATATAAATTCGTTTTTAAATCAAACAAATAGTATATCCTAACGCATAATAGTTTTCCACGACTAGTTTTCCCAGTACAGCTTTTAAAGGAAAAATGTATATCTAGTAATACAGATATATATTTACTTCAATAGCAAAAAGTTTCTGTAGAGAATTCAAAGCTGTAACTTCTCTATATAAATTGAGATGCACATTTACATAGAGTAGTAGTGCAGATATAGGAAAGCGCGTCAGCGACCGTCGAGGGGAGCAGAAATCACGACAGCAAACATTGACTTTATACTTTTACTCTTTTACTCACTTAGCCTAACTCATGGCTGCACTGCAAATCACTTCACTCGAAACGAAGAGCAAGTTTTAGATTCAAAAAATGTTCTTAAAACGATTTAAAATCGAACATTTCGAAACTACAGAATGTTATTCGAACTCTATGAATTATTGGATACAAATAGTTTTTTTTATATTTTTAATTCCCCACATAAATAAATAAATCATCTACAGCCTGCTCATCTTTGAAGAACAGCAAAGGAATTAGGACATTCTTTTTTCTTCGAATTACGAAACTTTAACCCTTACAGTTACAAATTACAAATGACATGGCGTTAGCACAGTCAGGTTTTGACAATATAACATGGAACGCACAATGTTCCCAAGTATTGAGACCAAAGTGTCCCACTATTCTTTTTCAATTTATTTTGGAAACATTCCATCGATACCTGATATATATTTTCGTCATGTCGCATTAATCATAATTGGGTGAAGTATGTTTTTTCATTTTACAAGATTAAGGGCCATGTGCCCGTCAATCGAGTCATATAGTCGCTTATTAGAATGTGTATCTCTACACAAAGATGTCGTTCTGATTATAGGTGTGGTTCAGGCCTATGACTGACGAACGAAAATTACACTACATAGAAAGAAATAATAGAACTACATTTTCACAGCCGCAACTTATTTTGGGATTTCCAAGAACCGGAGATTCAGAGAGAATTAAATAAACATTGATTTACAAATCCCTAAGTACACAAGGAAAATATTCCTTAAAAATTAGGAAAAAATTCCTTACAAGGAAAATATTATCTATACATATAATAAAAATCAAGTGTCTGTATGTAATATCAAAATAACATTTTTTTACTGATTAGGTGTGAAAGTATACCCGCAACTGATATCAAAAATGCAATTTTTATTAAAATTGTTGTCGGTCTGTCTGTCTGTCTGTCTGTCGGTTTGTTCCGGGTGATATCCGAAACCGCCGGAATTTTACTGGCAGATAGCAACAATTACAGCGGGCTACTTAGGCTATTTTAAATTAGACTAGCTGTTAACCGCGGCTACGCCCGCAATGCTATCTCCGAAACGGTGGACCGATTTTCACGAGACTGTCACCGGCAGATAGTGGACATCATAAGAAATAATTTAGTTTATTTTAATTTAGACTAGCTGTTAATCGTGGCTTTGCCCGCAATGCTATTTCCAAGACGGTTGGACCGATATTCACAGGACTTTCACTGATAGATAGCTGACCGTATAGGAAGCAATTTAGGTTATTCTATTTTAGACTACATAGTACCCGCGACTTCGTCCGCATGAAATTTAACAAAATTATGTTGTTCACTGTAAACATGTGCGTAAGACGTGCGTTTACTGGACTCCAAAGAAAATATAATTGAAATTCATAAATCTGTATCTATGTGGGGGTGGTATTGTGGGGTGGTAGGGTGTCTGTACCCGACTGGATCGCGACCACCGTACACCAGGTGGAACACCCGCCATAGTGGCACGTTTGGGCGTGTCGCGTTCCGGGATCAGCCGGTGTATATCCAGCAACCGGAGGGGGGGGGCTGTCCCTGACTGGGTCGCTTTCAGGCCGGCATGACAGCGGCGACCGGCGATGGATAGTATATCTTTCGGTGGTCGCCATTGTTTTTGGATTGTACTGTGCTTACCATCAGGCACAGTACAGTCACTTTGCCGAGCTACAATAAAAAAAAATGTAAGTAATTTGAATTATATTGTTTTTTTGGTCATTTTGGCGGCCATTTTGTTTTATTTAACACGCTTTCGTGTACATAACTCAGAAACCATAGCAACATATAAGAATGATGTATCGAATTCAATGAGCACTATTGAAATTGACAAATATTAAAAACCGCTCAGCTTATATTAACTGACTTATATTGACCACTTATATAACATTTTATATCTTGATTTATATTTATGCAAGATTTCAGGACGTCACCTCATTCATTGTTTACAATTCAACATTATAATTATTAATAGTTATTTTGAAGATAGAAGGAGTCTTTCTAATTAGATATTAGACCATAAAAGTATTACTTATTGACAATATGGGCATAGTATATCATTATCTATCTTTGTCATTTTTTCATTAGTTCCTTATACAGTGGATTAAGGTTCAAATATGTTGCTGATGATAAATCTCATTTGATACACTGTTAGTATTTATATATCTAATGTATACCTTACATGTCACTGTAAGTGGCGTGCATGTCGTACTTACAATTGTTTTTAAAGAGCATTTCTATAATTGCACAAGGTTTCACAATGTTGTGAATTTCTTTCTACATTACAAGATTTAAAAAAACGCATGCGTAGCTGCGTGTTCAACTAGTTAAAAATAAATCAAGGATTGAAACATTAAGAAACGACGAGTAAAAAGGTTATAGAAAATTAAACTTACACAATAATACGAATACAAAACGCTTTGATATTTTTTATACGAAGATATGAACGTAAATTTTATAGCTTTACAAAGACTCAGTCGGTATAGGAAGAAGATCGTTGCAACCACTCTGTATAATAAAACCTTCCATTGAAAGCGGTGTGCGCTTAGTCGCTTCAGACTCTTTCAAATATCCGTTCATTAACTTATGTACCCACTTCAGACATCGGCGATTTGTTATAGGTATTAAATTGCGCCGAGAGACTGGAATAGCGTCAGAACATTTTAGAATTTAACGAAAATAGGTACCTATTCACACCGCGCAGTTATTCATCCGAAGTGTTTTTCAGATATAAAAGGAATCCAGATACCTTCTGATAAAACGTTCAGTCAAATTTACCTAATACGGCAGCTAATTAATCAAGTTTGTTTGCTTGTACAAATTGTGTAGTTATTTGCCGTTTAACGAGTCTCGGTTCGTTTTAATAGTCAATCATTTACAACTTTGTTGAAAGATTCTTGAGATTGGTTTTAATAAATTTAATTATTGTTTTGAACTTTTTGTTGAGAGCAAGTTAATTTAAGGAAACGATAATTTATTAAATAGTATCTTGTTAAAATCAAAGAGTGACGTAAATCAATCAACATATGTAATGGATGAAATCTTGACGTTATAATTAAAATTTTTCATTTTGCTACGGCCTACTTAAGAGTTAATGAAGTCGAATGTAAGTAGTATCTCTTCAATTTTTAGTATGTTGTATATATTAAACTGCGTTCGATTATTAAAATACCGAAGAGTACAATTTTATTTCATTCAATATAAATAATACTAGCGGCCCCGGCGGACGTTGTCCCGTCCTGATAATAGAAAAAACCTTGTCAAATTATATACCTAAATCTTCTTCGTGAATCATTTTATCGACTGGTGAAGGCCGCATTAAAATCCGTTCAGTAGTTTTTGAGTTTATCGCGAACGGAGAGACAGACGTGGCAGAGGACTTTATTTTATAATGTGTAATGACTTATGTGAGTCGACACGCTTTGTGATACTAGTAATAACATAAAATAATTTTGTTTGATGAGTATCATTCTTAATTATGTATCTGGGTGTTAAATATCTATATACGTATGTCAGATGTTTAGTTCCCATAATATAAATCCATGCTTAGTTGGAAATTGGTAGACTTTGTGTGAAATTATACCCTAAAGATTTTCGTTTAGGGTATTTGAATCTACACGCGTCTCTAGTCATTTATTCTGATTTGCGAATTGAATTTCAAACAAAAGACGGTGTGACGATGATACGATCTTCTGGCAAAACAATAAATATTTGAATATTTAACGCCGAATACTGATAAAGAGATGTAAATGACTACCTCGTCCAATTTGCATTGAACGGATTAACGTCATAATCGGCACGATTCAATCAGCGATCCGGAGGACTCTGGACAGGGGGGATGAGGGATGAGGGGCCAGGGTGGGCTCGCCCGAGGAAACGGGCGAAATACCATTTAACGGAGATACTAATAACTTTAGATAAAATGCTAATTTTGTGTTCATTCGATTTGGTTGAAGAAGAATGTTGTACACTGAAACTAGGTTAATGTAAAAATATATAGTTTTCGTAGACAGTGGACGTAAAGTCTTTTTAAGGATTTATATTTATTTATTATTACTGAATATCCACAAACGTTCTTTATGTCACCTATTTTATAATAATTTTATATCGTTGTATAAAGTTAGTTAAAGAATATTTTTTATTTTTTCCATATTTTTTTTTTATTTTCATTAATATTTTTATTTTTGCATTAGTATAACCGTCTGAAAGATTGATTTTTTTTGTAGACAATTTTATCCAATTATATTTATATTTATATTATTATCCAATTATACTTCTTATGTAAATTATTGTAACGTGCTAGAAAATGGTAGATATTGTATGGTATGGATGGACGCTTAGGCGAGATAGTAGGGTATATGGTAGGTAGGTAGATGCATATGGTAGCAAACCACTCACAGTGTTTTTTTTCATTCCTTTAAATACTTTTTGTATGTTAAAAAGGGAATACAGTATCGCAGGAAACTATTACCGTAAATTCACATTTCTGTGTCAACAATTTGAATAACACATTTATGAGTCTGTGGAGATTGTTTATTTAAATCTTTCGTAGATTTCATTAAAATAATGACCTTAAACCTTTTTTTAGTTTGAAGTTTCTAAAACGTTGTTAATTTAATTACTAGTTCTGACTAAAAATGATTTCTTTCTATATGATGACCTTAATAATAATATGTGCGGAGGATATTTATTTCTGGTGGAATCAGTCTTGAATAGAAGTAGAAGTGGTTTTGTTATAACTAATCTATATATTATAATAAATAATAATTACGACAAATAATATCAAAAACGTGCAAAAATGCAATCAAA
Organism: Antheraea yamamai; assembly: GCA_036509395.1. Lineage (NCBI taxonomy): Eukaryota > Metazoa > Arthropoda > Insecta > Lepidoptera > Saturniidae > Antheraea > Antheraea yamamai. Next base: position 9,100,093 of record AP028427.1, read on the forward strand.
TGAAGTAATTTATAAGCACTTGAATACGTATAAAATATGCGAAATTTTAATTTACCACTGTCAGTCAACAGTAACAGTCAGAGAATAATCTTAATTTTCAGTAGAATATTTTATAATTTGTTTTCGTAACTTTCACAACGTAATCGATACTACTTACATATTCTTTACGTATATATCATATTTATATACATAAGTAAAAATAGAAATCACCTCATTTGAAACTTGTAAAAGATCTCAGTAAATAAACGTAGGTACTATACAAAGTCACAGTACAAAGGTACACTTAAGAAGTTTCCGAAGTAAAAAGCGAGCTCTCAGTATTATAACTAGATTAATGTTCGGTGACTGGAAGTAAACTGGCAAACTTTTTGCAAATTAGTGAGAACATAGTTTTGTATTATTTTTAACGAACCGAAACGCCTTCAGAATTCATTAAGTTCAGAAGTAGGAAAAGCCAAGTTCCAATATGTGCTTCCCCGTTCCTGAGCCCGGGAAGCAAGCGACTCAATGTTGACTTTGGTGGTAAATATTTTTTGTTTCTTTTGTACATGTATAAAGTTAAGTTTCGAAGGTTCTCGATAGAATGTCTTGCCTAGTTTGTAAAAGCAGTTGTACATTTTAGGAGTTTTATTTATTTCTCTGAGTAGCATTTACGAATTAGATTCATTTTATCTTATACATTATTTTGTACTTACTACTTTTTCATCTTTTTTTACGGTTATTATTTTTATTGTATGCATAAATAAAGTTATCATTTCATAGTTTATGGTGAGATGCACAAAACGTGAGATGCAAAAAAATCTCTTAACTAAATTTTTTTTAAGATGTTCTGCTTACGTTGGTCTTGTCAAATATATAAAATATCTAATGTTATTTCTATTACATTACACTAAATTAGTTACGTTTAATTCCTATTTATGATGTTTTTGGTTGTGTTCACCATTTTGGTTATACATTATTTTGTACTGGCGGGCCCGGCAGACATTATCTCGACCTGATAATAAAAAAAATCTGTTCAGTAGTTTTTAAGTTTATCGCGAACAGACAGACGTGGCAGAAGACTTTGTTTTATAATATGTAGTAATATCGATTAATTAATTTTTATTGTTATCGGTGTACATTTACAGTTATGTGCGTGTATTATACATATTTGTAATTAATTCAGGAAGCTAATATAGAAGTTAAACACAATTATGCATAATGTTCTTGTGCGAAGTTAAGCGGCGAGTGAAATCGGCGCTCATTAGGCAAATCGGATGGCGTTAGCTTATCCTATTAGCACAGTAAATGTTTGGTGATCCCATCAACCCGTCACTCAGATAACTTCTCTGTAAACCATCTTTCAATTATCTTTTACACGTTGATTGACTTTAACTTTGATTTCAGTCGCTTAATAGAGGTAAGAGGGTTTCAAAGAAATTGTTTTGTATTTTGATTTTAAAACCCCGTTTAAATTAGATTTTAATCTTATATTCTTGATTTACTTTATACATTTTCCTTTAATGTTTTGTAAAGTATAAACTATTGTTTAGTTAATGCGTATAATATATTGAAGTTATATTTTTTTTGGCGCGTTAGGGAAAAATGATGAGAGTAAATTTTTACGATGCGCGCGCACACCGTCACGAAAAACCGACACGCTGAAGTTAGCTATAGTCAACATTTTGTTTCTTTGTATTTGTTGTTTGTATTTCTTTGTATTAAAACTTTGAATGTATTAAATACCCTTTTTCTATTGTTAGTGTCATTTTTTCTACAAACGTAGAATAAGGAGAAAGATAAAATTTTTGAAAAGATTTTTATCTTGTTACGCCAAAGAAGTATAACTTCTAACGCGTGTACATAAGTACATACACACTTTTTTTTTAATATTACCTATACTCTAGAGTTTTATGTTACTTTCCTTTTCTTATCCAGTATAAATTGACGACGATAATGACGACGGTATGATTCTATGAACTTCAATTAATTTAGAACACTCGGAACAAAGGTGAAAAAATCTATGGAAGTGCGCATTTTTTCGGAACTTTATGAAAACCGTTTCAGTAGATTTATGAATAAAACCTTTCGGGGCGGATGCGAAACCGCAATGTAATTTAGGCTGTATAAGTAGCAGAGACGGCGGCCTCCAAAATTAGACCGTTATCATTCCAACGCTGTCGCTACGGAGATCACCAGCTATATGAGCCAATACACCGAACAGAATAAATTTGTTTTATATCAGACAGTTGACCTTCATAACCGATATTGTTGCTTTTATATAGGGAAATATTTTCGAGTTTCCGAGCTTCCCTCCGCTTATAACTGGGCTGTTTATTTTCCGCTTTAATAATTATTTCTGTCGGTTAGTAGTTTGAAAATAAACCATATACTTTTACAGTTAATCTTTGAAAATTACCAATTGCATATAATATCGGTATATTTATAATAGCTTCTGCTCGCGACTTCGTCCGCGTGGAATAGTAATTTTGGGCTAACGCTAACACGCAGCGGAAGCTCTCAAAAGGAAAAGAAAAACGATTTTGAAACATTTTTCAATAGTGCTCCACTCCTATTGGTCTGAGCGTGATGATATATAGCCTATATCCTTCCTCGACAAATGAGCTATCGAACACTGAAAAAAATGTTGCAAATTGGACCAGCAACTCCAGATATTACCCCCTACAACCTCACAAACTTTACCTCTTTATAATATTAGTATAGATAAATATATTTTAAATTTCAAGAATTATTATTTTTATGACAAACTCCATAGCTTTAAACTATACCTATAAGAGTTCCGAATTATAGCTCAGGTTACGGCGACCACTATGGTGAAGAATGCCGCTATGGATGGATTTTCATATATATCTTACAGCAACTATTCCTTACTTGTACTTTCTTTATAGTTTACGTATAAGACAAACTTATCTTCATTCATAATTTGTGGTCGTCGTATCGCTATTCTTACACCAAAAAAAAATCGAATGCTAATTCGTACTTAGGGGAACAGTATCAATTTATTTTTCGGAATTGTCGTCCATATCTTATATTAAATTTAAATGAATTTGAAATTCTGAATGAATAAATAACACCTTTTATTGACAGTGAATTTGGAAACATATATCCCTGAAAACATTTCACTAACAGATACTCCCAATTAATAGGAAAATAAAATTATAAATTACTTCGAATTCGAAATACTTATATACATTTTGATAAATTAACCAGTGCGTTTAAACATGCGTATTAACAAACACATCGATTTATTTAGTTTATAAAAATAAAGGACGTAATGTTGTATAATTTTTTCTCATAGCTTCAGGAATTGCAAGTTATAATAGTGTCCGGAATTTATCGGCATATGTTGAGGAAGATATCGCCCGTCACTGACCGACATGATGGTAACAGGGGCTTTTTGCTTCAACGTTTCTTTTAGAAGGCATTTCTATTAATATGTTATACTAGTATTTTTTTATGACGTCAATATATGTGGCAAAGCTGAAGGCCCGAAACCATTTTTATTCTTTTTGATGCACACTATTATCATTACATAGTATAAAACAAAGTCCCCTCCTGCGTCTGTCTGTCTGTCTGTTCGCGATAAACTCTAAAACTACTGAAAGGATCTTCATGCGGTTTTCAGCAGTGGATAAAGTGATTCATGAGGAACGTTTTGGTATATAATTTGTCAAGGATTTTTTTATAACCATGGCAGGACAACGTTCGCCGGACCCGCTAGTAACGAATAAGTAACAATTTTTAAAGCAAACTTATGAACAAATTATCAGTTGGCACTGTAATACTAATATAGCGTTTTAAAAAGATTTTTTTAGTATTACATAGTACATTTCTCGCTTATCGTCAGTGTTTCATGCTTAATTCATGGGGCACCGCGCGATGAATTTCAAATGTAATCTAACCACGTCCTGTTCGTTAAGTACGGTTTTTATTTACTTGATAATAAATATGTACGCTAAATGAAATAAATAACTTTCCTATTGTAATATTTAAGGCGCTTATCTAAATGGATATTAAATATGAAATCTATTGGAATGGACTTTTCCATTAATAAAGGAACTCGGAAGGAAAGGACGACGTGTCCTCTCTAATTAGAAGTTACGAGTCGAATTTTCAATACGCGTCGCGGCGCCTTACTAATGGCAAACTGAAATAAAAGTTTATATTTACTTTACATTGTATGGTTTCTTTACCATTTTTACATTAAGACTAATGGCTAGAGTTCTATGAGTCGATAAATATATACCTTCAATGAAAAGCTTTCCCTAGACATTTCTAGAATTATAAAAATTAAGTCACATATTTTCCTACGACGTGTAAGTGGAATCATAACAATTGAACAGATTTGAAATATGTCTACCACATAGACAATTATGACATTTCAAAGATGTAAACTCTCTGTCAAGACTGAGGAAAATCATTTGTCAGAAGAGTAATAAAGCAAAGGATTAACAGCTGTCAGTGAAGCATTAGATACGACAAACTTCCCAATAAGCCGCCGCGCGCCGCCTTCCGGTACACCGCGAGTCACTTTACAAGAGTAATGATGCTTAATTTTAATGACGCGTCGTCGGCCAGAGCGTCACCCGCGACGAAGAAGCCGTGGTACGGCGGTGTGGCGTAGAGTCCGCCCACCGCCTACGCACGTGACCTGCCTGCTCAAACACCATTGATATTGGAAGACTCGACGACGACCGAAAGTCTGACGATAAATTTAGTTATTACTTGTGAAAATAGACGGAAGGAGATCGCTAACTTGTCGTCGTGAGAACATAATGGATCATTGTGGGGGATGTTTTAGTTACTTTAAGAAAAAGGTTTCGTTAAAAACCCTACGTTATGTGAGGAGTTAGCGAATTGTGTTTCGGAGTTTGCCCTGGAAACGCTATTAGGGATACAAGTTTTGTAAGCTACAAAAATTTGTTACAACTTCTCTTTCCCTTAACGTGTTGCATGAGGATTATATAAAAGTCACCAAGATTTCCCAGTCTTGATTTAAATGCAAGTCATAAAGTCGTATTTATAACAGTATATCGTTTTTATAACAGTTAATTGTTTAAAACATTTCACAGCCTAGTTTTTTGTTGCTTAATTAGTGTATGTTATGTCAATAAAAAAAACCGCGTAGGTGGTATTGAACGTACTAGTAATTGCACTGTTGATGTTATGCTATTCACGATGCCCACGGGAATATTCTACGATAAGAGTCCAGTCTAGACATCTATTTCTATTTCAATTTACATTTAATTTCTCACATTTTATATTCTTTCATTCTTGGGTATGAAATGCCGTAATTTTATCGCGGAACAGTGAATAGATATCTACTATGAATAAAAATTGTTTCTAGATTTCGAATAATTGATGAGAATAACTAAAGGGGAAGAGGGGAAGAGGGACCCACAAAATCCCCCCCCCCCCTCTAAGCCCCTCCCGTGAGAACCAGAAGTTTTTTTTTTAAAGAGTTTAAAAGGCCCCCAAAAGGTTCCTATCAAATTTTTCTAACAGGGGGGGAAACCGAGCAGTGAAGGGAGCGTTGTTGCCCCCCCCAAAGGGGGCCCCCTTAAACCTCCCTGGGTCGCAACTCCTGGGAACTCTCTGAGTTTCTCCCTCTGCCACACGATGGACCCGGCACCCGCACGGTGAATCCATGGAAGGCTAAGAAGTTCGTCTCTCTCATATACATACTTATTGTAATTTCATAAATGATCACTATTATAAAGTCAAAAACCTGTGATTATACGCCATGACTGGTTAAATAGTTGCAATACTCTCACAGATTACTCATTGCTTGCTCTCATTCTAAATCAATGAAACAAATAGGTGCTTAATATTTGACCTAATTATCTCGAGAAACGCAAAACTGATATACACTCAACATCAAGTGATTTACGCAAAAACGAATTGGTGTAATAAATTAATCATTATCGCGTACTACGGCCTGCTTACCGCACCTCGACCCACGCCCCGCTTCCCTTTGTTCGACCGTGTGGCGTTCCCACGATAAGCAGTTACGTAATGATTAACCTTGAAAAGCGTCCCTTGAATTTTGTTCATTGCGCTACGTGTAATTTTTTTATGTTTATAAGTATCGTTTCCATACTTTTAAAAGTTGTAGAACAAACTTTAACTAAGGTTCTCTCTGTTATTTATTAGTATTTGTTTTGGTATTATTATTTTATATGTTAAATGTAACCATGAACGACTCCACGGTTAAAGGGTGTTAAACTTTAAATAGTCACCTGGAATATATGACCGAAATACATGTTTACGGATTATACGTTCGAACTCAGTGTAACTTTTTAATTATGGTCAGACTTTTAAAAATAGTTTTTATTATAAATTAATGATGTAAATTCTTAAGGATTCGCGAAGGCGGATTCGATCATGCCTATATATTGATTTGTTAAATCTGGAGGCACCTCTCTATATCTAAATGTTGACAATTGATTGACTGACGGGTACAACACGCAAACTGTACACATCCATTGCCGCCAGAATATTCTAGAAATTATCGAGCTGGTACGAATAAGTCAACAATGTATTTGTATAACAGACGATCGATGTTAGAATCAAACAACTTATTGTTAATAGACATTAATAATTACTATACACTGTAAATAATAAAATTTCATTATCATTCTAATATATTTTGCTTTTTTAGTACTAATTGCATATTTTTTGTATGAAATATTTATGAAAATCTTATTCGTTAGAAATCCCGACAAGTTTTGCATAAACGGATATATGTAAAAAAATATGCGAACGTAACATTTCGTTGAATCACTATTACTAATAAATATACGGAGATGTATCAGCCATTTAAAATAATGTTCTCTCTACCTTGAAATCATTCCAAAACAATTTACTCACAGCACAATATTATTTTCGTTAAAATTTAATGTCAATGTATATTTACAAACCCACTGAATCATGATGTTGGAAATGAACGTTTCGCGTGTAAACAACGTTCGATATAAAATTAAAGACAGCCACTAGTGATAGTACCACCGCCACGCCCCCGCTACCGGTTCACGTTCTATACATTGATGCGTCCACACTGGACCAGTCGACAAATATTGTTTAAAAATGCACCGCTTCCATAACGAAAATAAGTATTGAAATTATCCAACAAACACAAAAGGTACTCTTGTTCAATTAACCGCGTAAAGAGTAGGAATATGTAGGACGAAATTGTTTTGCTCTACTTAAGAATATAATACTTCTTTACTAATTTTGTATAAATAAAGCACTTCATAATGAAAATATTTTTAATGGCGTGCTGTCTCAATGATATTCATTTCGAACGTTCCTTCGATTTAGATGGGGGCCAAAATCGTGATAACACCATAATGTGATTGTTGTGCTTTTGTTATAGCTAACAACCGGTCATAAGTTGAAAAGACAAAGCACCTACAGACTAATGGTCGCTGTATCTGAAGAATCTATCTCTTTACGGTAATATGTTATCATAATGTTTAGTAATGTATCACTTAAGACTACATCGTCTCTTAACATCAGATATTACGAGACTAGGCAATCGTTAAATCTTAAAGCATAAAAATGCGATAGTTTTTTTGCTGCCGTAATAAAGCTATAGAACATTTTCAATAACGATAGTAAAGTTATTCGCTTATACTAGAAAGAGAACACTTAGTTTTAGTTCAGTTAAGTATAACAAGACTACGTATTTCAGGGAACGGGGGTAAGGCGGCGCGTAACAATATTTCCCACGGCTACAAATTGAATAAACACATCACCTTGCGCCTTAAACGACGAAAAGACAAGTCCAATAAAGGTGGGCCTCGAGCGCGATAAATATTCCTCTATCTAGCACCGACTGCGTTCAACATGTTTATGCTTTCATAGGCGACTTCGCGTATCTTGCTGAGGCGTTTAACAATTTATTTTTTTCGTAATTCCAAAATAGTTCTTTTGGTTTGAGCGATATCTTTATTTATATATTCAGAATTTAGACACGACGCTATATCTGTACAATAACAAGAATACGTATAATATATAGGCTGCAAAATATGGAATAAAACCGTAAGTATTAATCAGCTATTTTAATATTTTTACATTATAAGCACATAAGATTCCGCAACTATATATTAACCAATTACTTTACACTATGGCATAATTTTATCAATCGTTTAATTCGCATTAAATAAATTAGATTCAAAGAAAATAGTAATAGTCATTTATTATATAGTTTGAATCATTATTAGTTATAATTATAGAGTTTTATTAAATGCAGCTAGAACTACATATAATTTAATCGTAGTCGTGGATAAACGTTCCAAAGGAATAATTTTAAAGTGAAAACTGTTAAAGAATATCTGTTTTAAAGTACAAAAAACGCTTGATGAGAGATCTCAAAAGAAATAGGTGAAACATATTCTAAAAAGAAACACAAACTAAGCGCTTGCACTATTATAAAATTATTAAACAAGAGATATTAATATGGAAACGATATCAGTTAAAAACCATCATTTGAATGACTTCAAAACCAACAAACACAGGAATATTCCTAAGTTTCATAAAAGTTGCAAGAAAATGGCGTCGGCTGTACTTACTCGTGTAGAGAAAATTCCTGCTAGGGTCACGTATTGGCATCGTCTAATACAATTTGTTTGGAGACGCGCACCACACGCGGAATGCAAACACGTTACCAGCTCTTCATAATACATGACGATTATTCTCAATTTATTCCTGGTACACGAGCAAAATAGAAATTGCTTTATGTGACGGATGTTAACCAAGTATTGGGTAAAAAATGAACAATGTGGGTGTATTTTTAAGAAGACAATTTAGGGCTCACAATATTATTACATATATTAATAATATTTAATTATCTAATTGATATGGTAAACTACGTTTTTTTAATCATATATAATTAAATATAGTAACATAATAATAGAAGCTTTAAGCCAAAAATATACAATAATCTCTAGACATAATTTGTATTCAGGTGCAAACCATCTGCGAATAAAATGTTGTTACAATACGTGCACAATAAACTCATGTTTCAATAAAGTTTATCCTGTTTGTTTTCTACATTGAGTTACAAAAGTCACGGAATAATTTTTCTCCGAAATAAAATTTCTCATAAAAACTTGCGATACATCTTTATATTCATTTTACAAAGTGTCCTAATGCATATAGTATTAACTACTCAATAATCTCCTATTCCACATATTTCAAGATGTTTCTTAATGTCATAGTTATTCAAAAACTTCGACATAATTTCATGATTATATCTGAATTAGCTATACGGGCTATGAAATGTAAAACTGGGTTATTAAAAATATTTTGTATAGCTTAAATTTAATCTAATCTACGTATTTCATGATTTTCAATGTATTTTATTGTATTACTGTTTATTATTTTGCAGCGTAATGCACTTAAAAATTTACAATAAACTGTATTTATTTTTGTGCAGTGGGGTTTATTTATAACAAAAACAATTGCAAATGTCAGAGTGTTGATAACGCAAACAAGATACACCTATATTATTCTCAGATTATCATAGCGGACTTCATACCCAAAACAAAAATGAATAATAGTCATGGATATAGCAAAGTACCGGCGCGATATACGCAGGCCAGGGATTATCGGAATTTATGTGGAACGTGTGTGACGCGCCTCCGTTGTTCGTTCGGCGAAGAAAAATATTGTGGTCTGAGAGCTTAAATATTGATGGATTTATGAACGCTCTTAAAATTATGACAGACTTGAGCCACCGGCAACTTTATTGAGTTTTATCTCGTTGTTAGATTTATTATCATCTATGTCACGTTTATTAGGTGGTTTGGCTTGTTCATTTTCACTTACATTAGATTTTTGGACAGCATTTTATTAAAGTATGCTACAATAGATATAATGAAAAGAGGAGGAAAGAGAAGAGACTGTCAAACTAAAATAATATATTATAAGGCATAAATGAAATCTACACTTTTATTAAATTGTCGAGTAAATACTAAATATTACATGACAATGTTAAAAATAAATAAAAGCAAAATCGAATATATTGCTGAAAATATATATCTGAAATAGCTCAATAGAAATCGCGTAAAGTTCTTGTCACTATAGAAAACGTGCAAACACAGATCGTCCATTGTATATTCGTGCATTGGACGAACATAACAAAAGGAAAATATCTTCTGAAAGACTACGTTCAAAACTAAATCATTTGAGCAAGAATATAAGTTGCAAGTAGCAGACAGATGGAGCGAGTTGAGGTGCGAATAAAGTTTGAGTGGAAAAACTTATTCCTCGAATCCTGGGTCTGCGGAGCCCCGGTTTGAGCCCCCGGGACACCTTTAACAATTTGTAAGTTATTTATTGCTGCCGAGAAATATCATTAACCCTTTAAATTCAGCAGCTTTTGGAGAAACTTTTGTTTATTAGAGTTACGCAGTTTTTCTTTCTTAATCTTTATATAATGAATTTTCTTAGTACGAATTTTGTTTAGATAAAAGTATTGTTGATTTCTTCGATTTAAATTATGGGTACTTATATATTAAATGCACCGCGCTCGTCGATTTTTATCACAAGTCTAACCTAACCTAACCAAACAGAGACGAAACAGAGCGAGCGTGGTGCATTTAATACACAAGTACCAAATTATGTTATATCAGTATTAGGTATTTTCAGAACGTCCCCGTACCCTGGAATTAAACCTTTATATCTATAAACATGACCGAATGAAAACCAGAACTCTCAAATACTATAATAATCATACCTATTTAAAAACACTTACTATTATTTGATAGCAAATAAATAAAATTAAATGTATAGTCTGTACGATTTACTGTAATAACTGTATTCAGTTCTATAAATATCATATAATAAATTTTGTTGCGGAAACTAATATAACTTTTGAAATTATTCGTAACAAATTCTAAATATTTCTCTATATTCGTCAAGTTGGCCCGTTTCGTGCAAAGTTCGCTTGGTTATTTCAACGAAACTATTACTTATGAAAACTGAGTTAACATGCAAATCTTTGGTCGTTCAAGGAAGATCTGGCTTACGTAAGCAGTGATTAGTGCTTCACGCTCACTTTTTCATAATTTTTACCATTTGCACGATATTTTAAATGTAACATCTTTTTTAGTCTACATAACATTTTAAATGGATGCTATTTTTATTAAAACTGTTTAAAATTATATTCAAAGTATATTGAAATATTATGTGTTCGACCATACTAACTAATATTATAAACGTGAGATTGTTTATTTGTTTGTTGCGCTTTTATGCCTTAAATATTCAACCGATCATCAGGAATTTCCTAACACATGTTGTCAGCGGCACAGACAAAGGGCGTAGGGTATTTTTTAAACAGAAAAAATTACCTTGTTCCGAGGGAGAGACTTAATCTATTAACGCAAGCGGACCTGCGATCAAAAACTACAAAATCGATCGATCGATCAAAATCAAAAACTAGTGTTAATGTAAAGTTTACGTAATATAACATTTTCACAAAATAATTTGTCCTGAAATTATTGTTTTGGCATTATTAGTCCAAGTCGTGACGGCCGAAAGTCTAATACCAGTGGGATATTCATTTGCAAGTTCGAGTGGTCAACGTGCTTTTTTAAATTTACCTATAGTTACTAATTTCAATTTAATTAGTAACATTATTGCCTGACGGTGGCAACTGATTTTGAAAAATCTAATACGTTCATATACGTACCGCCGTACAATGAGAAAACATGCTACTATTGATTTCTCTACATTTGAAATCATACTTCTTAAGTGTAGTTATTATATGTTTCTTAAAAATAAGTCTAATCATCTTTACAGTCGATTATTCATAACAAAGTATAGGGTATAATAATTTATATACGTCTAAATGTTTTTATAAATATTATATATGTAATGTTAAGTATATAAGTGCGTACAATGATGTCGGTATTAAAAATATACTTGTGAATATCACAATAGGCACAAGTGGTTTCTCTTTAACGCTAACAATTATCGAATCACATACCGATAACAAAAATACTTTTACAGGAATATTGTTTGCAGTGTAATCAATGATTACCGTTCTTAAGGCCTTATTACGTTTTAAATATTACAAATTTAAACAACAGTTTATAACCATGTAGGAATCGAGTTTTAAAAGTGAGATTTTTTTGTTTGTAGAAAGATAACTGTATGAAATATATTTTTTTTAAAATACCGTGAACACCTTGAAAATTGGTTGTAAAGGTGATTTACGGATGATAATTTTATGTCATAACTTCATAAGAAAACATTGCATACGTTTATATATTGAATTGAATTATTCTATATATAGAAAGATGCATCACAAGTCGAACGATACGCCAATCGCGAACGCTGTGCTCAGGCAGAACGTGACAATGAGTCATGCTTTTTCGTGACGGTAGCCGGCGTTCATCGATTTATAAGACGTTATCACGTCAATATTGTAATCTATACTATCGGAATAATTGATCTGATTCTCTGAGTGACATCATCATAATAAGACTAACTATATCAGATTACTTAAATCAGTGTCTGTATCGAGTGTTATTTGCTTTGATAGCTGAATAAGTTTTCGAAACCTGCAGCAACGAGTGCATTTCTGACCGACGAGGCCTTCGGAGTTCATGGCGCCGAGTTGGGTACTTTAGTATACGTATAGACGTGTTTTTAGTTCAACATTTCCACCCAAGCACTGTCGTGGACTTTGAGTTAAACTGCAATGATTGCTCTCTACTGTTTACAGTAATTTACAAAATCTTCCTAGGTGGAAGCATCTACGTTGAATAAGATATTATATCATGTTTCAAGCAGTATATAGCTATTACATTTTTTGTTGTTAAATTAACGCGAACAAAGTCGCAGGCGGTTTTTATATTTCATGATATAATACATTATACCTACATATATACTAGGTGCTGTTCACCCGCTATGGGTGATATAAAAAAAATATTATGCCCTTGTCCATAATGTAATCGACTTCTATGCTAAATTTTATTAGAATATCCAGCCGTCTGATTACGACTGATAGAGAAACATTCAAACTTACGTTCTTCACATTTAATACATACTTTTCGCGGTTCCAAACGCGTTTATTACGCATATCTAAACATTTTCCTATTATAATTTTATTTCTATTAACATTCTATGATTTTTAGAAGAATTATACAGTCTATCGATTTACGAATGACGCATACTTTCACTTTACAAAATTACATGTAAATTGATCAGGTCGTTTCTATATCCAGGAAAACAAATAGACAGACAAAAGTTTTTGTTAAATATCATATTTGTAATGCCTTTATAATAGATACCCATCACAAAATTTGGAGGAAAAAATTCATGTACAAAGGCATCTACAATTTTATTAATATACCAGGTGAAAGGTTAGACACTCGCAGTATTCTAGGATATGACACTTCATGGTCACATTTAACATATAAAATAATAATGTCAAAACAAATACTAATAGACAACAAAGATAACCTTAGGTAAAGTTTGTTCTAAAAATTTCAAAAGTATGAATAATAATTTAAATAAACCTAGGTTGAATGACCGGTGATGAAACCTGCTAGCGGTGACCCGGTGTTAATAATTTTCGATAATAAAACAGACAATTAACCCTTTTGTTTGTTCAAACTTCAAAATTTGATCCTTTGTTAGTTGGTCGGCTTCACTTTGAATTCACCTTTATTTCACCAGACGGTCATTGACATTGTGCTTTAAAATAGACGCTTAGAGGATTGAGTGTAATTTTTGTATGTTTCTAGATGTTTAGGTCAAATATTAAGTACCTATTTTTAAAATTGATTTAGAACGAGAATCGAGTACAGAATGTCCTCCATAAATATTGCTACTGTCTAAACATTCACCTAGTATAAGATAACAAATATGTGTCAGTTTTTATTTCACATATAAAACAATATAAAACCAAAGTGATCATCAATTATAGAGTCATTATTTGAAATGACTCTCAAGGTTCTCGGTATATTATACATAGAGCTAGCAAGTTGGCTTACAAGTTTGTTACATCAATGGAAATCCACTTGGTCGTACGTTTAAACTAAGTAAGACACGATAGCTTTTGTTGGAATTTCATTATCGTTAAAGGTATGCAAATATAAAAAGTTGGCATTTGTTAAGCAAAGTAGTACATAAAAGTAACTTAGTTAGCGGGGGGTGAAGTTCACGAAATAGGTTTAGCCGCGACTACAGGCAATTTGATTAAGTTAAATTTCTGGTAACTTTTGAACCATCACTTGTACAAGGAAATATACATTTTAACAGTTTGCGTTTTAAATTTATTTAACATAAATTATAGCTGGACAGTAATATTTAAATTCATGTGAACGGACTGGAAATTTTCTTCAAGTCATAAAGGTTTTGATGAGCATTAAAATTATGGCAAGCAACAAAACTGAAAAAGTCGTGATGGTGGAATAGTCTGACCGGTGGAATATCAAATCGATGTACTCATGTGCGAACCCCGACATTTACCAACGAATTTTACGGAGTTCGCATACATTTACTAGTTTATATTGGCGACACTATCGGCTGACGGTGAAAGAATACATCGTAAAGAAACCCGAACTTGAGAAATGTTCCCACCGTATCTGGGAAATTATAGAAATGTAAATTTCTCGGAGTTTGAAATCGTTAATACGTTGTGGGCTGGCGTGGTGATTATACCCATCCCTTCTTTTGGGAAGAAGCCTACGGACCTGTAATAGGTTTCTTGCAGACTGATGTGATGATGAAAGAAAGATGCAGGCCCAGGTAGACGGCTCAATTCTCACTGTTGTCATCAATTACTATCATTACAGTCTATTATGTCAAAGGAAATGTAGTTCTTAAATCCGTCCTAATAGCTGCTAGGATTAGAATGAAACGCATTGTGTTCTAATATATGTTATCAACCACACCCTTCTAATCAGAATACGGCAACCCTAGAAATTATGTTTGCGGTAGAAATAAGTGTAGTAGTAATGCTCCTGAAGTCAAACCATAAACAGGCTCTCCCACACTTGTACATAATCCTCGAACTGTTAACTCTATTTCTAACGTAGCATCATATCTATATGATGAATGAGTATGCCCTTTTGATACGATACCTATACACATCGTTGTGTACGTGGTGACCAAGTGATTATTGTGAATCCGAGGTTTGCAAGTACGAACGAATTTTTCGTGATTTGTGTACATTTACTAATTTGAATTGAATTTGTAACACCATCAGCTGATAGTGAAGGACTTTTTATTCTAGGTTCTTATTCTAGGTGATTGAAATCACTAATACGCTATAGTGATGAAGCGGGTTGCTTCACTCGCGAACAGACTTTTGCTCAGCAGTCGGTTATATACAGACTGGTGTTATAATTAATATACCGGGTAAACAAATTTATTGGTACTTAAAATTATAGAGCGAGGTTTGTTATTTTTACTATGTGACTTACATAACCGTTAATCTCATCACCTCTTTTTACATTTATATTATATACCACTAGCATTGCACGCGGATCCTTATAGGTACGCTTATAAAATTGTGATCGTTTTCGAGTTTCGTAATTTTATCTTTACTTATATTATGTGACTTCTATAAGTATGATTGTTAATATTTATATGCTACCTATTTTGCATCCTGTATAAAATTTCTTGTAACATTCATGTGGGAATGGGTATACGACCATATAAAAAATATTGAAATACTTGTTACGATTTTTCAAGTGTTATTTACAACTCTTCTAACTCATCCATTGAAGGATTATACGTATTTAAATATTTTTGAGTTCTCACAGACAAACAATTTTTTTAAATGTAATATTTCTTATCAATGTCCTTTTATAGCAGATATTTATCACAAAATTTCCTGAAAAACTATGTATACTGACATAACTACAAATTTATTTATAGTGATAGATCTAACGGTTAAAGTCATTATGCTAAGTTTTCAGCGCAACTATAATACGTTTATAATTAAACAGTAAAATTAAAACTGATTTTTAAATAAAACAAATGTGTGCTTACCCGATCATTTTTCTAAGATATAGTTATTTATACGGTAGCTTTACCTGCGAACAGAAGAAGGATGTTATTAAATTTATTTTTGACAAATCGTAAGCACAGGCGACAGGTAGTAGAGAATCATAGCCGAGCTGAATGATTGATGAGGTAGAGAGAACAGAATACCCGTTGCCTTATTACGTACAAGAATATTTTTCCAAGCAGATACATGTGACGTTCCATTATTTGATGAGATTAATGTTGATACGGTGTGTATACGACTTGCGGTAAGAAGTCAATAAATAATCTAAATGTATATTTAGTACTATGCCATGTAAATTTTATTTTCATATCTATATTGACCTATAAAATGCTGAAGTAGTAATATAGTGGTTTGTTTGTGTTAGTTTATTGTTTAATAATATTTACAACAGAAAAAATAAAAAGGTAGTCCATTTATAATCTATACATATAATGAGAATGTAAATCTAACGTGTCTCTACTTTTTTTATTTTCGTGAAAACAATTGTTGCAGGTGTCTAGAATTAAGTAATAGAATACATTTCAATCATTTTTAGAAATGTCTGTCTGTCTGTCTGTTTGTATGAACACGCATCACTGCTAAAGTACTGGGTTCACAATAAAACCTTATACAAGACAATCATAAAGCATATCCTCGGGAGTAACTTAGTCTTTGTTTCATTAAAATCGATCCACTCTATCAAAAGTTGTTGTAACTTTAATGGTGCTGCGACTTAAGTATGAGAGAAAAGTAGATAATCAAATGGAATTAATACGTTAGAGATGACTTTATTAGTCATTGTTTTGTACATCAGATTCCACGTGTACGAAGTCGCGGGCACAGCTAGTATACAAATAAAAATATATGTAAGCCGTTGTCCAATTGAGATAAAAAAAGGAATATCGGTATTTTTTATCAATCTATATATAGACATGTTTAAACTAGAACGACTCTCAGGTATGGCTATTAGAAATTTGCTTGTTGAGAGATTTTTAATTAAATATACAAAGTACCGAAATTTACATTAGGAACGATTAATTTCACTTTTTTTACTATAATCATTACATAGTATAAAACAAAGTCCTCTACCGCATCTGTCTGTCTGTCTGTTCACGATAAACTCAAAAACTACCGAACGGATTTTCATGCGGTTTTCACCGGTGGATAGAGTGATTAATGAGGAACGTTTTAGTATATAATTTGTCAAGGATTTTTTCATAATCAGGGCGGGACAACGTCTGCCGGGCCCGCTAGTAGTATATAATTTCAAATCTATTGATAGTTTGCTGTACATTAACTGTAAAGACACTACAATATGTATGTTTTATGTTTTCTGGACGAAGATAATATTTTATAGTCGATCGAAAGGATTCTCAGGATGTAAAAGTTTTGTATCAAAGTTTAGGCCAATCCCGCCGCGACCCCAGTGCCGCGTACTGGCGATAATGGCGCGTCACTCATCCGCTACTGGATGCTACAGATTTACATTCACGTGATTTATGACTTCTTCATAGAGAGGGGAAAAATGTACAGGAAAATACAAGGAGGGCGGCACGCGCCGCTTAGCACCGAGCCGTGCCGCCTCCGAACGCGCTCACGGTTGTTCATGCGACGGAATTGAAAATTTTCTTGTAAGAATTTAGTGATTGTTTAAATTTATGTATCTGTATTTTCTTATTCATATTTTATTTCGACTTTCGTATTCTAAGCATATTTATTTAAGACTTATCTAAACTGCTTTCTTTCAGTTAAATTATTTTGGAATTTCTTTATGCTTATTGTACGTATAGAAATACTATGTTCGATGGGTATTAGGAAATTAATTAAATTCCACTTACAGTACTCATCAATTTTTTTGGCTGCCCTACATATAGTCGTAAGTTCGGGGTTTGGACATAATACAGTCAAGAGTTTGATATAAAATAAGTTTAAAATACTATTATAGGAATTTAAAATTGGTATTTATTTATCCTTGTCTCGTGGTATACATAAAACATAATATGTATCTACATCTAAATTTGTGTTCTACGCACCTATATTCAGAGTTGTTAAAAAGTGCGGTGTGGAATGTACATGTTTATTATTGGTTTAGAATGGCAACCATAGCTGATAGTGTTGCGGTTATAAACAGTAAATAAACCGTTACTATTACTTTACTTGGACACTTCACATTTCGAAATCAATCTCTACACACCTAATACATTTATGAGTATTGAAATTATAATTATTTAACGGTTGACACTATACTATATTATTACTATATTAGGTAGGTACTATATTACTAAATTACTTATTGTTAAGAATTGTTGTAAAAAGAATGTATGGAGACTACATTTTTCCTTATTTGTGGGTTTGTCATATTTAACTTTTTTTTCATGCAAGCACCAATATCACTAAACATAACAATCATTATAAGGTTACGAAACTTCTTCTACACATATATAATCTTAGATCTTCATGAGTAATTACGATCTGTTGGTAAACAATTCCAAAGCCTCTACAGTGATGATCTGTATTATTTATTTTCTATAATTAAAATTTAAAAAAATGTTGATAATATTATATTCTGTGTTCAATTAAATGACTGGCAAATCCTTAACTAAGCGAATGATCAGAAAATATGTAAAATAAAAAAATATGGTAAAACATATTTTCCACCTTTATGTTTTCAAACTGTCCCGCATATATGAACAGAGGTGCAAAAAGGTCATTCTTTTATCTCCCAATTTGCAATTTGAATACTCAGACAAATTAATCCAGCTAAAAATTAACCAAAAGAATACGTACAAAGAGGCGAAGCTGGATACAACGGTCTGTTCCAAAATATACGACTGCGGATTTCTTTACATTACGTTTTCACTATTTATGTTGTGTTTAACATTATACCAGCGACTTTATATCACATTTTGTTTCATTTGGAAACTTCGTTGTACGTGTTTTAAGAATATTTTTTTCGTAATTTAAAACGTTATTTTAGTAAATTCGTTAGTTATGTACAATCTCACTGTATTTTTGTCCAAAGCGTTTGACTTTAGCTATTTAGTATTTATAAGTGTAATAATTATCATTTGCTTTTTCTTGACTTGAATAGTACCATATTTAATTGTCAGTAATATTTTAACCACATGAGTATCTGAGTTTTTATACAACTTTTGTACAACAATATATGTCTACAATAGGATTCATCACACGTTACTTTCATTTCAAAGATGTCGTTAGTTCTTAACAATAAGAGTCAAGCAAAATATTTGTATAAAAACAACAAAATCTCCAGTAACTAATTTTCGTTCCGAGTCTCCTGTGAATACCCACGGACGTGTGGAAAATATCAGAGTTTCCTTGACGTCTTTGGGCTCGTTGGGAGATAATAACCTGTCTTGTTTCGCGTCTGCTCGTCATGCGTCTCACTCACCGAAAATAAGAACGAGAGAGACAGCCCCACATCGTTTTGTCACTAACGGATCATTTGTACTGTTTGCGAGCCCGTTATTGGCCTTGTTTTTGGGAAATAGGCGACACCCTGTGCCTTTAAGGACGAAATGGAAACGCTACGGTTCAACCAAGAGAATTGGTCGCCTTCATTAAGACTTCTCTGTTTAAGATCTTGTCAGAACACTGTTGCTTTGACTAATTAACTGAGTATTATAGCGTAATATAGAGAAAATGAAACATTATACCTCCACTATCCTTTGTAGAAAAGGAGACTTATGTTTTTATTAAAATTTATCGTTTAATATTGCCTTACCAACTGACTTCAGAAATTAACGCTAAGTAAATTTACTAAGATGTACAAATGAAACAACTAAGTCTAGTTAATTTTATTTTGTAGCTCAATTTGCGATGAAAATGTGGGGCCTTACCGCGTGGACCGCCGCTCGCCAGCCAAATGTATATTAATGTGTTTCCCGAACTACAACAGTAAAATTGTTTTCTTTTTATTCGTCACGGTCTCGAAAGCTTTTACTGGAGTCAACTATTACGCCTGTTTTACGGTGAGAAGTAATATCATTGTACATACTAAAGAACAAAGGAGGCTGATTTCACGAAAGAAATATCTGTAAAAATACAAGTTTATTTCAGGGGTTCGAGCAGAAAAATGTAGTCATCTTCGTATGAATACTTTGCGGTACATATTTTGCTTTATTCCGAGATGATAAAGCTTCTGTTATTATCTGGCTCTCAGCTCACGGATTAATTTACTTTTATAACATTCCGACGAATAAAGTAATTTCTTTTACTCATTTATTTTTTTATGTTTAGTTTATAGGGAATTTAATGATTACATATTTACAAGTAGCCTCCTTCACTACTAATTAAAATATGTTTAAATAATTTTATTTGAAAATAAGTGGCTAATAAACGATAAATCGTCCAGTTCAGAGAAATATAGGTAACGTAATTATTTTTTCTTTTCATACTTCCGATTATTCCCCAAACATTGACCTCCGTGTCAATCGAATATCTTAATAATATAAATAATTAGTCGATCTGTGAGGTTTCAGACGCATTTAATTTATAGAATGATTTATTACCTTTAAAATAGTTAGGTAAGCTTAAAAAAAATCATAAATAAAATGATTTTGGCCTAGAAAGCCTTCAAACTGAACTGCATAACATGGTACTTTGCTGACAAAGGCATTGATAATTCAGCCCTTGAAGGTAATTTTCGGTTCTTATCGGGCAGCCAACCCCTCGGCCTCCAATACCGCACGACGTCTCACACGACCCTCCCGTACTATTACTTTATTTTCAGTTCGCATAGTCTCGTATAGTATAGTGATTTTAGTGAGTAAGAATCACAATGTGGATCTATAACCTTCTCTAATAAATAAGCCTTAATGTGCAAAATACTTTTTCATATATGACAAGGAGTTCAAAGAATAAGCGTTTTCAAACAAAAAAAAATCACTTTAGAATTTAAAATTTTAAAAGAATGCAAATCGCATCGTAGGCTAATTCAGAGTAATTTCATGAGAGTAATCGGGAATTTTAGTAACAAAGCAGATTAGACAGTATCTCGAATGACAGTACGACCGGTGGTGACGTAAGAATTTTATTACCTACCGTAGTGCCCTCCTAAACCTTTTCATCCTACCATTCGGTTCCGCTTCAAGAGGATTAAATTGTAATTCCACAGGAGGACTAATATCATTCATTAGAATGATATTTCCAGCTTTATTATGTCATACGTTTTCAAAAGTGAGATTTAATAACATTTTACGGAGGTTGCATGGGGTAAATCGTCAAAGGTGGATAGTAGTTATTTGACTTCATTTCGATAATTAATAGGACACCGAATAAAACACACAAAACAAAACTTTATCCATCGGGCAATTGTATTACTACTTTTCAAAATATGAAGTACTGGAATCACTAAATCTAATCAGTCCCAATATTCAATATGTATAGAAATCTAGAACAAAAAACAAAATATAAGAACAAAGCAAAACTTTGTAAAGTGTCTACATTCTTATGTTATTAGTTTCAAAAATATATATTTTTAATTTTTACAGTTTATTTCAATTTATATATCTAATAATCTATTACTGTTTCTTTGCAAGTTATAAATAAAAAAAACATTTTTATTAGATGATATTCATAATTTATAGCTAAAATAAGCATGTATACCAGGAAAACAGCTCCAGGGTGAACAGCAATGAGCCGTGGCATTAAATCTAGATTACCGTTCGGAATTTTCGCTTCGCTGGATAATCAACGGGTTACGGGACTATATTAAAGCTATCAGTCACGTAACACAATGGCACGGTGTATAATTTAGTACCTATATTGCGACATTACGTTACCGTGTGCATGAAAAGTTAATTTTAGGAATATAGGTTTAGCAGTCATAAGATGGATAATAGTTATATTAAATTACAAAGAAGATGAAAAAATTAACATGATCAAGTCATATCAATTAAAGTAATTATGTTTTTGTTGAATTAATATTTTTTTGTGTTACGATGAAGACGATATGAAAAATTTTCGGATATTTTTTTAGCATTCTATTCTGTTATCATTAACAAATGCAATTTGACTGGTGGAGGTGTTATTTTGCGGATATTCTCTGTAAACATTTAATTTTACGTATCAAAAATGTAGTTAGTGTTGGGTATTTTGTGGAATTATTATTTTAATTTTTTTTTCACAACCATTTTTTATTCCTATTTATAATTAACTCAATTAATCGTTGAATTAATTATTAAGTATATTACCTATTTACGTGAATTTCATGAATGTTGTTTTAATATACTCTATTTCTATATTTATAGTACTCTTATTTACCAATAAGAAAATATCTTAGAGTGACTTAAGTTATATTTTATGGTTATTACGTTTGATGTTGTATTTAAACGAACGACGTTATGGAAGGTTAATCCAACAAAATGACTTTGTTAATATCTAATAATTAATTGAAACTGTATTTTTTTCCAAAGAAAAGTACTTCAGTGACTTATGAATGTAATATACGGTTTAATTCGTATCAATCGGTTAATTCAAATTCAATGTTTGTGTTAAGCAGACACCATAAAATATGATTAGTGGTCACGCGGGGGCGTCATCGTCCGGCGCCGGCGACGCCTAACGCAAACAGCTTGACCCAACACGCACCGCTTGCCGCGGGGCGTGACACACCACCGACTAGCAAATATTATTTTGGCTAGTTCTTGGCTTGCTTAATAAGTTTTGTGGGTCACTTACTTGCTCTGGTAGCACAACGATTCAAATTAAATTATAGCATTCAAACTAAAATCCACCCTTTGTGTTATATTTATGCAGCGTGACATTTCAGATAGATGTTTCTTTATTTTGTGGATTACTATAAAAATTGTAGTGGTTTAATGCAGTTACTAAATTTTTATCTTTTTATTTTTACTTGATACTTAGTTTAGCCTTTCCGGCTACCAGAAGTTGGCTGTCATTTCATCATATACTTAAAGTCGAAGTAACTCTTCTATGATACATTGTTATTGGGGCTGATCACAAGTAGTAATACCTGTGCTCAGTTGGACCTGTCCAGCACCAGCAACATACTTATTTTATACAAGCTACTGCCCGCGACTTCGTCCGCGTAGAGTAGTTACTTTGGACTAACGATAACACGCATGCTCCGCTCCTATTGGTTTTAGTGTGAAGATATATCGCCTCTCTCGATAAATGGGCTGTCTAACATTGCAAATTTTTTTTATAAATCGGACCGGTAGTTCATGAGATTAGCGCGTTCAACCAAACAAACCCTCCAGCTTTGTAATATTAATATAGATGATAGTCTTTCTTCTTCAGTCTTTACTCCACTGCAACTCAAACCCCAGGAGAAGCAATCTATCGACCATAATTTAACACTAAGTTAAGTTAAATAGATGCCCGTTTGTTACTTTATATCATAAAAAATAGTGAAATAATATTAACGATTTTTTATCGATCTTATCAGATATTAGATCATACACAGTTGTTATATTTTAGCCAAGTGTCTTAGCAAAGAATTACCAACACAATTATAATATATTTTTCATTCTCGTACATATAGTATACCTACCTGTTTATGTCGGTGGATAATTATCAACCATTAATTATTGAGCAATGTAGCTCGCAGGGGCACAAAACAAACAATGTTATTATTTGTTTGGAAACGTATCATTTTTACACATTGACCGGGGACCGCGTTTGCATTAATTGGATGCATTGACCGCAATGATTTGATAAAAGCTTCCGCCCACCCCCCCATTAACCCTGAATACGATGTTCAGGTAATTCCAAATAAACCTGCAATTATATTATAACCCATATGTATTTAATGCCGTATATAGTCAATACTTATGCTGGAAAATCGTAATGTATGCATAGTTTGGCGTGTTAAATTAAACACCGTACGATTAGGTAATCGACTATTCTATGTGGATTTATAATGTTTATAATGTTTTTTTTAAACTAAGTTCACCATTGCGCATTTGTAATTAGCGTACTACACTACATCCGTGTTATTTTTAAGGTGAATAAATAAAAATTCATAACCACAACCGGAAATTTTAAAAAATACAGGACAATTTTATGATACTTATATATCCGTAGGAATTGGGCCCGTTAGGTCATTGAATTATTTTAATTTGGTATATAACTTATTGGGGGAGGCCTACGCCGCTGAGGCGAATGCTATATAGTTCTTGAATAAAAAATAGAATAAAATGTAATAGTAGTATTAGTATGTAGCAAATAAAAGGTTTTTTTATTTTATTTTTTTATTTTTATTTATATAACTTATTACCACAAACGACTCTAATTTGCAATATGAAGAAATAGCAAATATCTACATACCTGAGCGTAAGATTTTCTCAGAAATTAGAATAAAACTACCAATAACATTCTTCCTTTTTAGAACTAAAAACTAATTAAAACTAAAATTCTGTCAATCTCTTAAAAAAACTCTATTTAACGAAATCTCTATTTCGTGTACATTATTATACGATTAATAATCCTCTTTCTGCCCTTTCCCAAATATCAAAATATGTTAAGCACCAATCACTGTAGAAGACAAATTAAAATATAAGACCTCAAAGTTTCTATTTAGTGGTGACCTGTCGTGTTTGTACATTAATATTATAATATATACATATGTATGTCAGTCTTAAAGAAACGAGAGCTTAGTTGATAGCGTGTTCAGATACAGCGTAGATCGACGTAGGTATATACGTACGTATATCGACGAATTCTTCCCACTAAGTCAAAGTTTTCGATGAAGGAAACCACCGTGGTGATACTATACCATGGTGGTAGGGCTTTTTCTAAGTCCTTCTGGCTAGCTACCACCCTCAAGTTAAAAAATCTGTCAATAAAAAAATTAACATCAGATGACATTGTGATCAAACACTAAAACTAATAAAGTATAAAAACAATCATAAGGGTCTCGAATAAATAAAGATAAACAGACACATAATTATTAAATTGTAGTAAAAAACTAAAAGTTCAAACACTGCGATTTCATAGTAGGTATAATACGTACGTCGTAAACATGTTTTTTTTTATCTATACATATAATAAGAATGTGAATCTAACGTGTCTGTACTTTTTCGGTTTTCGTGAAAAAATTGTTACAGGTGTCTAGGAATAAGTAATAGAATATATTTTAATCATTATAAGATATGTCTGTCTGTCTGTCTATCTGTCTGTTTGTATGAACACGCATCACTGCTAAAATACTGTGTTCACAATAAAACCTCAAATAACAAAATCATAAAGTATATCCTCGGGTATAACTTAGTCTTTGTTTCATTAAAATCGGTTGATTGTATCAAAAGTTATTGTAATTTTAATGGCGCCACGACTTAAATATGAGAGAAAAGTAGATAAGCAAATAGACTAAATACGTTCAGATGACTTTATTAGTCATTATTTTGTACATGAGGTTCCACGTAGATGAAGTCGCGAACACGGCTAGTTTTAACTATAAATCCTCTTTACTACAGGTGATGTTATTATTGATATTGTTGATGATATTATTTCTTAAATTCATAGTGTATTCGATTATGTCTTATGCGGGAGGCGGTAATTCTCCTAAAAGCGTAAAAAGACTTTGATGTCAACCGAGAGAGTTGTAACACTTGTGATTATCTTAATATTTAAATAGAACAGTGCTAAAAGAAAAATTTAATACACAAAAACATTACTTTGCAATGCCGGCACTAACTCTGTAAGTACGTACACATATTGTGATAACTAAATAGATAATGGTAACGGTCTTAAACATTCAGACATACTCGTAAATATATATTATTCGTCACAAAAATTCTATGTGTATCAACCACTTGTCATATAAATAGCAGAAGTAATTTTAATGGACCAAATTAATTTATTATATTTACTGAAAGTAATATAAAACACACTAAAAGAGTTCCTATAAAAAAATATACGTTTATACTTACAAGAAATAGAAACTTTTCTAAAATTTAAAAATAGGAACTTTGAAAAGTCTGTTGAGTAATTTCACATTTATAAATTAAGGATTTCAAAAATTAATTTATACTTTAGAAATACCATCTATTTAAATCGAAGTGAACGGGTTAATTGAACAAATGTGGACACTTTATTCTTAATAACATACACTACTAATTTTAATTCATGAGAATTGAAAGACCAGCATAATTTTGAACTTACTTTTACTTTATTTCTTATCACACTGAACCCGATAACCCAGACGACATTTGGAAATTTCAAAATAAAAGTTACTAAACTGGTTTCCAAGATATTATTTAAAGCCTTGGTATATTTATAAAAAAGGGTTGTGATGGTTTCTCTTACAAAATTAAGTATTGATAGGTTATTGACTACTAATAATCTATAAAGAAAATATAATCAGTAAATGTTATCACGTTTTCTAATAAAGAAAATGTTTCGTTTTTAATTTGAATAATAACCCATAAAAATTTTAAGCTACAAAAAGTTTAAGCTCAATGTCTCGAGAAATATGGATCTTAGTGATCGGAGAAAAGCACCATTTTTTTTATTAACGTGGGGAAGCACCCTAATTTCTATATGACGTAATATGATGTGCTCATATGTAACTATATTTTTATTGCTAATCACTTACATTGTTTCGCTAGTATTATAAAACTTAAATGAAGCGTTTTTGTTCGTTTGTACGTGCTAAGGACTGGAACTAACAAAGCAATTGCATTTTACAGCCTACTTATTGAGTTATCTAAAATAACACTATGACCCTTGGAGTCGAAGTCGTTACCATACAAACTGTAGACAGATAATGAGCCGGGTCGCGGTGTATTTGAGGGTGAGTTGATCGCCCAACAAGAACTGAGTATTGCCGAGAAAAGCCGAACTGTGAATGCCTATGTCAACGAGGTACCCCTCCGCCCGGCTCAGCCGTATGGACGGCTCCTTAGACAACAGTCGTATTGTGGCAGATTTTTTTTTAAATTAGTTAAGTACATTATCAGTTAATTAGTATTTGAAAAATTAAACTCGTGTGAATCCACTGAATACAGCTATTCATTGATAACTACTAAACCTATTTGAGATTAGTCTTCAGAATAATATAGTCCTCAGAGAAAATGATCTAGGTTACGTATCTTTGCCATAGGAGTTAAGCAGTAATGACTAAATTGCTATAATCTATACATATAATAAAAATGAAGTGTCTGCATAAGTAATATCAAAATAACAATTTTACTGATTGGATATGAGAGTATACAAGCTACTGATAACAAAAATTCAATTTAAATTTTTTTGTCGGTCTGTCTGTTTGTTCTGGGTAATCTCCGAATTGGCGGAACCGATTTTGACGGGAATTACATTGTCAGATAGCTTAAATTACAGCAGGTGACATAGGCTACTCTAATTTAGACTAACTGTTACCCGCGGCTTCGTCCGCAATGCTATCTCCAAAACGGTTGGACCTATTTTCACGGGGATGTCAATAGCAGATGGCTGACTTTATAGGAAGTAATTTAGGTTATTCTGTTTTAGGCCAGCTGTTACCCGCGACTTCGTCCGCATAAAATTTAGCAAGATTTCAAGATTTCTACTTTGTATTTTAGTTAGAGAAATAATTATCAACTTATTGTTTACAATTCAACATTATAGTTAACAGTAACTTTGAAGATAGAAGAGGTATTTCTAATAAGATCTTAGATCCTAAACGTATTACGTTAAGAGTTCCATAATACAATTTCTTGCGGAACAGACATAAAAACTTAATTATATTGACAATATGGGTATCTCTATTATAATATTTTAAAGTCATTGGTTCATTAGTTCCTTATACAGTGTAAGTGATCGCTGAGGTAGTTATATGTTGGGTTAAAGTTCCAAATATGTTTTTGATGGTAAACCTCATTTGACACACTGTTAGTATTTATATATCTAATGTACATGTTACTGAAGGTGGCGTACGTGTCTTACTTACAATTGTTTTTGAAACAACATTTCTATAATTGTACGTGTTCACACAATTTTATATTACTTTGATACAAGTTTACATGTGCGGAGCTGCGGGTAGAAGCTAATAAACAATAAAAAGCAGCTCATTTTTAACACAAATTAGACCGTAGTTCCTTTGAAACATCAAAAGCGTTTCCACGTAAATTAAGCAACAGGCGTCAACTAGTTTACAATAAAATGACCAAAATCATAGAAGATGGCCTTTACTAAAGGCAAATTATAACGTTCATAAACCAAAGACGTTCTGCTAAGATTCATCGCGCCATATATTTCACAATAATAAACTTTGTCTTTATTAGTGTTGCAGACATTCACGTAAATCAAACGCTATGTCCGCATAGCATCGCACCGACGTCATTTTGCTATTGTTTCTCAATTTTACTTTGTTCAATACTGCTGATGGTAAAAGCTCATCAGCATAAAAGGGATAACAATAACGACACATACATACGTGAAACTACTGTTCGTGCTACTTGTATTTTCTGACCGTCGTCTAATGAAAAATTTTATGCTAATTTCGCGTAATATCATTTATCGTAAGAAACCTATTTCTTCAAATTTTATAGTGGTTCTGTTACTACCATTGGACTTCTCATAGAAAAGCTATATATAGGTGTAGAATTTCTTATATAATAAGAATTTCATATAATAATAGATGATATATCTCAGATCCATAAACTCCAGCCCCGTTTGTTCCACCTTAGTGTTTTTAATAGAATACATTTTAATGCAATTCATTGTACCATAATTCGCCTCTAGGGACCGCTGGGTTGTAATTTGTGAATATTAAATTTTCTATTATAATTTAGCGTGGACGCAGTCACGGATGGTTGATAGTAAACATATATATATATATGTCTATAATCATATTCTTATATATTATTTTCGTTTGTTAATATCATCTTTATTATTAAATTCAGTAATTTTATTTTATCTCGTTATTAAAAATAACTTAAGGCTTAAAATTTGAGGAAAATTCGAATGATAAGGAAAATTGTAGATATTAGAGCGCTCTTAGAAGACGGACTGGACATTTATAATGTACATTAAAGATCCTTACAGCTTCCGACAAACTTAGAACGCTCATTGAATGTATAGAAACATTTTGCTCATTAGACTTAATGGACTCACAATCCTTATGCTAACTGTAACTTCGTCTGAGAATATTATCTTTGCAATTTGTTCCTTTCTGTACTAACATGCAAATAAATATAAATGAAACTATTAAAATATTTTGATGAAATTTTATTTTTAAAAATGTTATGCTTTTTTAACCGACTTCATATTTAATTCATTCTATTGGATGGTACGACAATAGTGTAGATTCTAAGTATTCGGTTAGATGCGCAATCTCTCTCCTTTATAGGGATATTGTTGTGAATAGCTTTGAACGGTGTACAGAATCTACGGACGAGATATCTATGAGATTCCTCTACCACAGGAGGCTAGGATATAATCCTTTATACACACGGTTGCACAAGCTTTTAAATTTTATTTTTATTAAATTGATTAAATTAAATGTATGTATTTCTTTTACATCGGTTCATTTGTTAGATTAGAGCGATCAACTCGTTCTGTGATACTTCAAAGATAGACTTGAAATTGCCTATCTCGAAAATAATTAAAATCAATGTTATTACTTGAAAATAATTTAATGTAATATTATATTAATTAATATGATATTCGGTGTTAAAATAAATTACTGTAATTCACACATAAATAAGCAGAAATAGAACATCTTTACTTTTACATCCTTCTTGCCTGTTTTTGTTTTTATTTGTTTAATAAATATTGGTAGAGTAGATGTTGAGCTTTGGTGTTTTCCTTGTTATATTATTTAATCTTAAAAAATTAACGAACTATGGTCTAATTTCTACCACTGGAGAACCACCATTCAACATGAATACATGTCATAATATTAGAAAATTCAAAAGATTGTTTGTTTAAACCTGATACCAATAAGGTTTAAAAAATGTTATAACTTATATACTGTTTATATCCTAGTTATAGACGTAGGTTAATAGCTATCTAACGTCACGCTAACCTCTTAAGCATATCAATTATCATATAAATTCTATGTCGGAAAGAACGCTATTCTTCGACGATGTAATAATTCAGGCGGACTGTAGCGACGGATAATACAGGCGCCTCGTATAATGCAAAATTACATACATAAAACTGCGGGGCATAGTTAGTAATAATTTTATACTATATTGTATTATTACACTTTAAATAATTTAATTTACTAAATTACTAGCTTTTGCCCTCGACTTCGCTGCTATGGCCTTCCTCGATAAAGGGCTTATCTAACGCTGAAACAACTTTTCAAATGGAACCATTAGTTCCTGAGGTTAGCGCGTTCAACCAAACAAAAAAACCCTCCAGCTTCATAATATTAATATAGATTTAATCTAGTTTAATGTCACCTGAGAATTTATCTAAGCATCTTTCTTTTCTCAAGTTTTATGGTTCTATTAAAGCATCGATAAAGAAATCAACTTACTTTTGAATTCTCCAGATTTCAGATACGTCATTTTTGGATATGTAATATCATAAAATTAACAATAATTATAACTATTATTATTTATTATAATTTATTTAATTCATTAAGGTGTCTTATAAGTAAGTCTTATAATAATTGATAGTTGAGATTAGTTATGGGGGCTATAAGGTAAATGTCACGGCAGTGTGTCTCAGACGTTACCTGTACAGAAACTATGTTTATTGCAGCTGTGGAACCGCGAACTTGTGCACGGCAATGAGAATCCAGTCCAAATATATACTAACAACGACAGTACTTAAATTGTAATCTGAGATAAGTTTAATCGATTAATTTTATATAACTAATAAAAGTAAAGTAGGCAGACATTAACTGTCGAAATTTTCGTAGTTACTATTTATACCCGTTTCTCACGTCTCATTTATACTCATATTGCAAAAAAATATCTCAAATTGCAATTTCATAAATATGTTTCAGTTATTTCTTACTAGCAAACTTTCGCGATTTCGTCCCCGTTAAATTACCAAATAAGACATAATTAAACAAAAAAATTTAAAACAAAAAAAACAGGCTAACGCGACTTATGGCGACATATGAAATATAGATGACATATTAATCTTCTCAATGAAAGAACTCTTAGAAGAACAAAATCTGATGATCTACAGATTTTGGACATAGGAAAACCTGTAGTAGAGATACTTATTTTTCTATGGTTTTAGATTCTAAAGTTTAGAGTTTACCAATCTTAACTATATATACCAACATCCATTCTGCATACATACTAAATTATGCGCGAGGCTCCGCTCGCATTAATGTAAATATGACCTATCTCTCGGGAACAGTACAATTTTTTGGATCAAAGGTACCCTAAGTCATTTTCCGGTCCCCATGACAACGTGTGTTCAAAATTTTATGATGATCGGTTGAGTATTTAAGGTGTAAAAGCCTAACAAACAAACTAAGACGGCTCCGTCGTCTACGCGTACGAGGTCGTCCGAGAGCTCCGCGCGCTCCGACCTACGCGACGATGCGTTCTTCACGCGCTTCTCCGCCGACTCCGGCCTCGTCGTCGAGTCGACGCGTAAACAAAGGCCCTTTTCAGGGCCAAACAGATTGCCAATCCACGACTTTTGCTACACCTACTGATCCTGCCGCCTCTCGAAAAAAGAAGACCCACGCAACGCCTACCGGACTCCGCACCTCCGTGCCTGCTCCTCGTCCGTCATCCTCGGATGCGCGACAGAAGCCGTCCGGCGGACCGTCCGCTCTGACAGAAGCGTACGAGAGTGATATACTCACTCTCGCCCAGCTAATCACAGCTGGGACTCTGTCGGAGGGGATGTGCTGCTGGATGGCGCTGTACCTGCGCGTCCTAGAGGCCGCGAAAGAGGGCCAACCGCCTTCCGCGATCGACGCGGCGGCGCTCGAACGCGCCGCCCGCGGAGCACTCGCGCTACCCGCGATATCCGACGCCGCGGATAGCCCGCTCGGTCGAGCGCTGCGCCGCAAGCGCAGCGACCCCGATGCAGGGCCCGACGCGAATCGCGAGAAGCAGCCATCATCCTCACCCGAAGCCCAACCACAGAAAAAGAAGCTATGCACCACGAAGCCCTTGCAGCAGCCGCCGCCGCCGCCACGAGCAACTATCGCAACTACAGCGGCGCGGGTGGTCGCACCTACCCCCGCGCCAGCTCGGTCTCCGCCGCGAAGGGCTGCCCGCGAGCAGCCCTCGTATGCGTCGATCGCAGCGCCTCTAGCGAGCGATCCGCAACCGAAGCCGGTAACGCGCCCGCGGAACCCTAATCCGACGCCGAGCCACGCGATTGGCCAATCGGAAACGCCCGCCTCACCCGACGCGAGGGGCCCGCGTTTTCCCCCGATAGTGGTCGAGTGCCTCCCCAACTGGGCAGCGCTACTCCCACGGCTGGAGGAAAAGTTGGGACGCGGACCCAATGTTCGTAGCTACGGGGGAGGATTTCGTTTCATCCCCGAAGACGCCGAGGAATATCGTGTCACCATGGACTTCCTAGAGAAACAGGAGGGGGCGAGATGGTTTACGTACACCCCCCCCTCCCAACAATGCCTCAAGGTCGCGATTCGCGGCCTACCATGCAAGACAGATCCCGCTGTTATCCTGGAGGCCCTTAGTGAAAAGGGATTTACCCCGGAATACGCCCGTGAGATAAACGGACGTCGAGGCAGACCCGGGTGCGTCTTCTTCGTCGTTCTAAAGCGCACGCCCGGCCTGACGCCCGCAATATACGACGTTACAAAAATCTTAAGCCTGCCAATACAAATAGAAGCCTGGAGGGGGGAGCGCCGACTCGCGCAGTGCTTCCGCTGCCAGCAGTTTCGGCATTCCTCACTTCAATGTCACCGTGAAGTAGCCTGTGTGCGATGCGGGGGGCCACACCCCGCCCGCCAATGCGACCGCCCGAGAGACGAGCCGGCGACCTGCGCCAACTGCGGGGGCGCTCACTCTGCAAACAACAAGGCCCGCTGCCCTGTTTTTAAAAGGGAGCTGAGGAATCGCCGGGCCGGCACCGTAGCCCGGACCGGCCCAGAGCGTCGAAGAGAAGCTAGACCGGCCCCACAGATGGTCGAGGAGACGGCGGCGGCGAGCCTTATGGCCCCCGCCAACCCCCCCCCCCCTCTCTGGGACCCAAGAGCAGCCGAAGAAGCAGGAAAGCCCAAGCAAAGGCGAGGTCAGCCGCCGCCGAATCCCTGTTCACCGAACTGGAAAACGGATTGGCCGCCCTCCTAAGAGAACGCGAGGAACTAATCAAGACAGCCTCCCCGGAAGAAGCCGAGAGGATCAAGGCGGAATTCCGTGACCGTGCGAAAGCCGTTCAACGAGATTTCACCGCGAAAGCCAAACTAATCACCACACACCACTCCGCGCGCACTATCACAGAGCCGAGACGCACCGGAGTTAGCGCCCACGGACGCGACTCCCTGAAGAATTAGACACCCCCGGCTTGACCGGGGGGCGAGTGAAGCTACCGCCAGAGGGGCAGCCCTGATGCGGATTCCCCGCGCACCCCTTCGGGGCGCGTGAGACGAAACCCTGAGAAACAAACTAACATTTACTTTTATAATATCAGTATGAATAGTCAGGACGGGTTTAAAATTTAGTACACTTATGACAGAATAGTAAGTTCCGATCATCTCGTCAAGTTTTTAAGTAAGGCTTAATGACATCAAATCCAACCAAATTATAAAGTTTGATTTAGATGAAGTAGAAATGAATATTTATTAAATTAAATTGTAAAAAAATAATTAAATTACTGTAAAAGTAAATTAAATTAAATATAGATTAAAGTCTTTTTTTTCGAACTGATTACGCTATTGACCTGGCAAGACCTTAACAGCTTCACCGGACTACTAAGGCGAGCGGTTAAGGCACTCAGCCGATTTTATTTGACAACTAGCTCAAGGGTGCACGGCACACCTCGGCTTCGGCTGTTGCCTGATACATGCAATTCGCGACCTATCAGAGCTAACCTAAGCTAACTATTCATACATATACGAGTTGTTGAAACATATATGTGTACCAGGCATACATACATCAACAACTCTTATATATATTTCGTATCGGATAATTTAGATTTAAGTAACAATCTATTATCGTAATAATAAGACAAACAATAGTGGAAATATTGTTTACAAATTAGTCATGTTACTTGAAGATGCTTACTGTTACAATATTAAAGCGAATAAAATAATTAATGTAAAAAAATGAAAAAAGAGTAGGTAACAATAAGTAGATTAGGGTTTTATCGTCTTAATCGTTTTCTTAATTAGAAAACATCTACGTGCCCCGCTGTAAAGTGGAAATGCTATATATACCTCACGAATAAGTTACAGCTACGGGCTATGTCGGTGCCGTTAGATAACGCGGCGTAATTTTCTAGCCTTGGAGTAAATTGCAAACGGTGTGTAATTATTTTATAATTCACTAGCTTCTGCCCGCGACTTCGTCCGCGTGGATTAGTTACTTTGGGCAATCGCTAACAGACAGCGGAAGCTCTCAAAAGGAAAAAAAACGTTTTTAAAATATTCTTTATTGGTGTTCCGCTGCTATTGGTCTTAGCGTGATGATATATGTATAGCCTATAGACTTTCTTGATAAATGAGCTTTATAACACTGAAAGAATTCAAATCGGACGCAATCAAGCAAACAAACCCTCCAGTTTTATAATATTATTATAGATATATTAAGGTATCTTTGCATTCCGTGGTAGAAGCGCTCTTAGGTAATCGGCAACTAATTATTTGGCTTAAGTAATTATTTATGATATTCTAAAAAAAGGTTAATGACTGTGCGTAATTAATTAAGATTCAATTAGAACTCGTATATGAACCTTCTTGTCAGTGTATTTAGAAGTCTGCTATTTTATATTAACTAAGGGGTCATGTTAATTTCTTACTATGTGAATTACTTTTTAGTTATCAGTGCATTATTGCAGTATAAAAAAATCCCTGACAACTTTATTGATTATTGACTAGTGGGCCAGGTGGACGTTTTCTTGCCTAGATAAAAAAAAAAGTCCGAAAATTCAACCGCAGAGCCATCTACCGCATCCAATTGTGAATCTAAATAATTCTTGAATTCATCTCAACATCACAAAAAAAAATTATCAAAATCTGTCCAGTCGTTTAGTAAGAGTTCAATCACATACACACGGATAGTAGAATTATATATGTAGAAAATATAGTTTACTAAAAAAAAAAAATTTTTTTTTCAAATAGTCAATAGTTAATGAAGCAAGTGGCGGTTAAAGAATAAAATGAAAAAATACTTTTCAGCAGTCTTATAAATGCCAGAATTAAATTACATAATTAACATTACAATCCGTCGCGTCATCCGATGAATAAAGTAATTAAGGTTGAATTACGACAAGGTCCATAAAACCAGAAGACTCTTTTCAAATATCACAATAATTAACGGTCTGATTATTTCCACCTTAATTTCTTTTTCATATTTAACTTTAAGAAGGGAATCGCTTTGTACTAGCTGAGGCGATAACGAAAAAATTATAGTTATAATTTTAAACGTTAAATATTGAACGTATAATGTTAATATTATAATTAAGTTAGTATCAAGGTTTTACATGTATACCATTCTGGTAAGGTTTTTTTATTAGTACTTTTATAGTTCATATATTAACCTTTGAACACAATCTCACCTGTTGTTAATTGACGAAGTGGTCTAAGAAACTAAATCTAGACTGGCTCTCAAGGGTAGCTATCCGAACACATTTGTAGATACATATAGTAGATGTAGATAGATTTGGCGACTGATACTCAACTCAAAGTTTTTAGTTAGCCAGGCAGGCTTAAAAGAGTTCTACCACCATGTGACGGACTTATTAGCATGGGTTCGTTCGAACCTACGTCGATCGACGTAGCATCCAAACACGGTAACCAGTGAACCACGATCGCTTTGGTATATTTCTATGTATGATTAAATGTATCTCAAATGTATATATACTTTTTATTTTCCTTTTAGATCCAGATTTTATAAAGTATTCTTTTATTAGACCAAGTGGAAAAGATAATCCAAAACTCTACATTAACCATAGGATTACAGATCGTCTAAAATGGCCTGCTAATAAATAAATAAAAATAAAATTCATCACGTTGCATTAATAAGAACTGCATATTTCAAAGATGGTTATAAACGAGAATTAGATAGTTAAGGACAATATCAAATAAAAAAACAATACATGTACGTAATTAAATTTTTAAAGCTGGTGGACAACGCACGGCTTGAGCCGGTCGATCTAGAAGCATAAATATTGTACAGGAGTTCCTAATATTATATGGACAAGTAACATCAAAAGGTTTTTGCAAATTCATCCCCTATAATAAGGAAGGGCATTATAAATAGAATAATTTCTGATAATGTTGTCGATAGGAAGTCCGATCGTTTTAATCAAGTGACAATTAATTATCCGTAGCATTGTGGATATTCTGTTACAAAATATTAAAAACTTAAAAATATATATGTAAACACTAAATATAAATGTAAATACGTGTAGATGAGAATATACTTGTATATAGTAAATACTAAAATACTTAGCGACCTTTGAATATAGCTGGGTATTGATTGGTAGTTAATTACACAGCTTATTAACAGTACGAACCAAGCAACGTTTCCGTAATATAGCAGAGATGAACAACTTGAGCGTATTTCGTCCAAAGATATTTATTTATGCTTTTCAATAGCTTTAGGCAATATTGCTCAATAAAAAGACGAAAAGTTAATACACTATTTGTGCATTTGAATAAATTTTAAATGAATGCTCAGAGATGACCACGTATTTCATCTCTCATATGTCTAACTTCATTCAAATAGTTTTTAATTATCATTCCGAAACCTTACAAATAAGCATTTTTTCTAAAAATGAAAGAAATTATAAAATATTAAAGTAAAAAAAAACATATTCAAATCACAAGGATTCGGTATTACATTGTTAATAATTACAAAATTACGAAGTTAGCCATTTTCTACAAAACCTTTAAGATGTCTCTCATCTGATTTTGATTATCATTACCTTTTTTACTCTTCACTCATTTGCCATTCCCGTTATCCATATACATGTAATAAAAGCAATAAAAAGTATTTATATATTAAAAGGAGCATACCATTACTCATAAGTGACTGCAATTTAGGAAACGGTAAATCTTAAATTTTATACTTTACGAAAAAGCTCCCTCTGATTTAAAAAGCTTCTACATTGAAGATTTTCTAATCAACATTCAAGGAGCGGCGGCAGCGGCTCTGTCTCCATAAATTACGTATCAAGTATGTGTAAAGGCTATATGAAAAATGTTTTCGTTACGCGCTGGTTTCTTGGATACTTGCGGAACTCCGCCGTCGGGCTTTGCGAAGCGTCTTTATGTAAACAAAATATATTGGACCTTTGATATACCGGTTTACTAACTTCACTATTAGTTCTCGAGTTATTTCATTGCTTTATGGTCGGTTTCCTATTGAATTTAGTTATTTCACGATAGCTCATCTAATTAATGTAATACATTAGTTCGAAATTACCATTCAAACTTAAATTAGGTATGCCTTAATTTACTAGGGCAGATCTTTTTTATCTCTTTTTGTTACTGTAGTGTACTATAAATTCTATCCTATCCTATAAATCTTCATGTTTTATAATGTCGATGGTTATACGAGTGAAAGAAAAAGAATACATGAAGAATGGATATGCTGGCGTCCCTTTAAATAAATTATAATGGAATATATGATATTATAGATATTACAGTTACAACAACATACTTTTATTTTACACATATGATTTCACTTTATTATTCTACTAGCCTCTGCCTGCGACTTCCTCCGCGTGGAATAGTTACTTGGGATTAACGCTAACACACAGCGGAAGCTCTCAAGATGAAAAAAAATCGATTTTGAAACATTCTTCATTAGTGCTCGGCTTCTATTGGTCTTAGCGCGATGATATATAGCTTATAACCTTCCTAGATAAATGATATATATATAACACTAAAAGAATGTTTCAAGTCGGACCTAAGACACTTATGGAGCCGTTATTATACGGTAGCCTATATTTGGACACAAATAAAGAAGTTTCGGAACTCCTTTTATTTACCGTCATGTGAATCTATCACATTATCTTCTGGTCACCTTCAACCAGACATATTAATAATAAAACGTTCGTGAAAGCTTTTGGACCTCACTAAACTTATGAATACCATCAGTTGATATGTGATTTGGTGAGCTGAAATTAAAAATATACATTTAATGGACATGAGATAAATATACACCAAAGGAAAATTCGAAGAGTTTTGGCGCTCGTGTCGAACAGAATTTAAACCAGTTAGATACAAATGATATCGTCAGGTGAAATCAGTCGCATCTGCGACGAGCTTCTAAATTCACTTACGGATTGATGTCACTGCAATGCGATACAGCTAGGAAAACAAATCACATCCAAGCACTGAATTTTATTTTATTTATTGGTTAGACTGCATTTTGTATTCACTTTAATGCTATTGTTATTTTTGTAATGTATATCGAGGTCATTGATATACAAAAACCCAAGATGCACACTTAACGTCTCGCACCCGGCACACAAAAAAGAGTGCATAATTTTGGGTTATGCACTCATTTCAAATGGTCTCGCGTCGCTTGCGTCCTTGTAAAAACAACTTTAAATCATTCAGGTAAGGTAGAATTTATAAAATCATAAGTTTATGGCATAAATATAACCACGTATGTATATTGGGGATATATGTCAATGATCGAGGCCTATAAATACACTGACACCATTGAGGATAACTATAATTTTAAGTAATCATACTATACTGGAAATCAGTACTTTAAAGTCTAATCAACAACCAAAATTAAAGACTATGCGTTGTCAACATAAAGGCATGAGTATGTGAAATAAAAAACAGGCCATGCGCGTTTCCAGCTCAATGCAACCTCATTATCCGGCCTGCAAACGTAACGCGTCACGTCTCGTTACTGCGCCGTGCCAACGTATTTAATGGGGTAAAATATGTCTGTTCTTTTGATGAACCAACAATTTAAAAGATCCGATTAAATGTTAAGTTATAAATATTGTATCACAAATCGCAAACGATAAAATTGATCGGGTTGTTGTTTCTATTTATTATTACTGCGTAAATAATCTAAAAGGCACCATTTAACTTATTGTCACTGTAGCTGTTGTTTAAGCTAAAACATAATATTTTACAATTAATAAAACCACACATCTCAGTTTAGTTCAGAAACTAGTGAAACTTCGATGAAACTGTGCCCACTGAGACTCGAAACACAAACTATTAAATTATTATTAACGGCAGACGTCCTATCTGTTTAAATACTATTAATACTGACTAAATGTCACCATCCAAACTGTCTATTTTCCTTGATTATATTAGGTGTGTATTAACTTATGAATCAGTGTATTTTTTACTGGAATCTATTTAGGTCACTTTAGGTGACGCGCCGCCATTTGGCGAGAGAATGCATTGAGTGACGTGATACTCTTAGAAATATAACAACTACACAGTTAACGCTTTGGTATGTAACACATTACAAAAATATAATGCCAAATGAGTAAATTTAACTTAGAGGTCAAATCAATCACTTTGAACATTGTAATCGATATTAACATAATTATTTGACTTAAAAAAAAATAGGTGTTATGGAAGAAATAGATATATGATATAAGCTTGTTATATTCAATTTTCCCTGTTAAAATTTGAGTTTAAAATATATATAGGTTTTAGGTGAATTTTATTATCTACAGATATATCCTATTCACTTCACGAGCGTGTAAAGGTCATTTGCATACATTTTCTTTTATATTTTATATAAATAATATGATTATAACATATAAAGGATCAGAATGAGTCGTTTTCAAATGTTATTAAATCTTCAATAATACATAACCTTGTATATTTTAATAAATATTTAATACCCGAAGTTTGAAATTATTTTAGAAGTTATAGTTTCATGAAATTATAAATATTCTTTATGTATTTATTATGTATAAATTATTTATTATAGCAGCTATTATACTTACAAGTGCCATGTTTAACACTTATAATAGACTTATTAAAATGTTACAGTTTATCATAACAGATATATACTTCCACGTAGGATATTACAAATTGAATATACAGACATGATATATGATGTATTATAATTATTTAAAGTGGGCATGATTAATCTGACAGTATCACATAAAAATATTCTAGCCACAAAGCCATTATAACCCAAGAAACCCGATATCTTAGGCGACCGTCATAATCAAAATGTTATGAAGGCATATTGTAAGGATAATTAGCCGATTAATTATATCAACACTAAACCCTTCACTCGTCGAACAAACTATATTATTAGGCGAAAGTACTTGAGATTGGCTTTTATGATGTTCAAGTTATGGACATGATAGAGGATGATCTTACAACTGAACGATATAAAAAATATGTAACTTACGTGTGTGAAGTTTATTGTAAAAAAAATTATACATAGATAATATATCATCATTCATTACATAGTTTAAAACATAGAATTATGAAACTGCTTACATTTACATTATATTACATATTGACTACTCGCAGGTTCGTTACTCTATGGTATAAAACAAATCCCCCACCGTGTCTGTTTGTCTGTCTGTTCGCGATAAACTCAAAAACTTCTGAACGGATTTTTATGCGGTTTTTAGCAGTGGATACAGTGATTAATGAGGTTTTAGTATATAATTTGCCAAGATTTTTTTTATAGTCAGGGCGGGACAGCGTCTGCCGGGCCCACTAGTTTGGTATATAATATTGAATAAATAAAAAGTAGAAATAGTCAAGTCACATGTTGTAATCCTTTCAATTCTTTAATATTTCAGATCAAAATAGTGTAGGATAATGTATTTTGAACATGGATTCTATTTTAACTTAGTAAATACTATCTATAACTTGTATGTGTTTTGTTCGCTTTTTATTTTCGAGCAAAATCGAATACACGGGTTTTTTTTACAATTCCCTTATTTTTATTCAATACTAGCTTTTTCCCGCGGCTTCGCCAATGTTTATGTAGATTTTGAAAATAAAATACAACTCTCGTTACTCGTTGATAATGTAGCTTCATATAGGTATAAGAATTTTCGAAATTGGTTAAGTATTTTTTTTATTTATTAATTACAAAGGAAAAACCAAATCTATATTCTCTTTCTAGTATTAAGATTTAATCTCCATTTAATTCAAAACATATGAAACTACGTTGATGTACTCCAGTAGCTTTATAATGAAACTAGCTGACCCGGCCACGTGTTGCTGTGGCTCAGTTATTATATCATTACATATTGATAAGAATTACTCATTGTTGTTTATAATATGACCAATAAACATCACTTAACGAACTAACACGCTGCGGAAGCTCTCAAAAGGAAAAAAATACCCCCATTTCGAAGTAGTCCGGTGAAACTCTTAAGGCCTTACTAGGTCAATAGCGTAATCAGTACGAGAAAAAAATAAAAAACCCATTTCGAAACATTCTTCATTGGCGTTCCGCTCCTATTGGTCTTAGCGTGATGATATATATCCTGTAGCCTTCCTCTCGAAATGAGCTCTCTAACACTGAAGGAATGTTTCAAATCTGAACAGTAGTTCCTGAGATTACCCCCTACAACCTTACAAACTCACAAACTTTAACTCTTTGTAATATTAGTATAGATATAGACATTAATATACTTAATGTTAAAATTCGAAACATTAAGCACCGTTGTGTTCATCACACCGTATAATTACATAATTTTAATTACCTCGCTCTGCCTCTATAATAAAGCTTTGTACAAGCAACATATTTTACCGAATCATATATATGCATGGGGGTCATAAAGACACGCGTGCACCGGAATGACAGGCAAGCTCACTTCAAGTCCTCAATATTTCGGCGTACATTGCAAACTATGCACAGGACAACCGAAGTTAATTGGATGCGTTTCCCACAGCACGGAACGCGTATGAAATATGAAGCAGGTAAAGTCTAGATGAGAGCAGTGGCAATGGTGATCATTAATATTTTATTGTGTTATAGTGACCAATATAGTGACTTAATAATGAATATTTTTGAAGAGAAAACTTCTTTAGGCGCGTTGAGTGGTATTTTTTTGGCAGGTGATAAATGTATAATTTCACATCATGACCTGCTAATAAGCATGACCTTGCACCAGACTTGCGACGCGTAGTATAAGAGCCTGTATACATCTAATATTGATATTTTGTATTGAGCTTGTCCAGGCCATCATATGTTCGATGAATTAATAAACTGTATAAAAAATATGTGTGTGTACTTATGTACACGCGTTAGAAGTTATACTTCTTTGGCGTAACAAGATAAAAATCTTTTCAAAAATTTTATATTTCGCCTTATTCTACGTTAGTAGAAAAAACGACACTAACAATAGAAAAAAAGGTATTTAATACATTGAAAGTTATAATACAAAGAAATACAAAGAAACAAAATGTTGACTATAGCTAACTTCAGGGTGTCGGTTTTTCGTGACGGTGTGCGCGCGCATCGTAATAACTTCAGAGTGTCGGTTTTTCGTGACGGTGTGCGCGCGCATCGTAATAACTTCAGGGTGTCGGTTTTTCGTGACGGTGTGCGAGCGCATCGTAATAACTTCAGGGTGTCGGTGTTTCGTGACGGTGTGCGCGCGCATCGTAAAAATTTACTCTCATCATTTTTCCCTAACGCGCCAAAAGAAGTATAACTTCAAAAAGTATATAATTATTATTCGGAGTGACTATACATGTGAAAGAGAAACTAATGATAATAATTTCAATTTACAAGTTATGTAATTGAAATATTTCAAAGTATAATTAATTTAAAAATGCAAATGAGGAAACAGTTTAAATTCCATTGTTTTGTGTTTTCACTTCTGTTGGCAGTCCTTATGACTGTCTCGACTATTTTTGATGTATGAAGCAGTAAACGGACTTTCAGTCGAGCCGATGTTTAGTTAGCAATGCACCGTATGAGCATTTCAACTAATCTCAAATAGCAAACCATTTTATACTAGGTTTTGTGCGCGGCTTCGCTTGCGTTTATATGGATTTGACCTATCCCTTGAGAATAGTGCTATTTCTGGAGTAAGGGTACCCTATATCCTATGATAACTTTGCAATATTTTATGGTGTTCGCTTGAGTAGTTAAGACTTGAAAACGTAAAAAACAAACTCACTTTTGCATTTATAATATCAGTTTGAATTAATATATTATCTAAGATAGGATTGCCGTTTTATTTTTCTAAATACCTGCAAATATGTTGCAAAATGCTACGGATTAAATAATTTTATGAGCTTCAATTCAATATTTTTATCGTTAACATGTGATTTTTACACGTGTGTGCAAGAAAACTATTAGAAATGATTCGAGGAAAAGCGTTAAAGCAATTTGCTTTTACGTTTCAGTTCTAATAATGAGCTAAAAACGTTTAATATCGTTTTTGCCTTCTTCAGTCGACAATTTTAAAAACATAATACATTTTTAAAGCAAGTTTTAAACCATGCACGAGTTATAATTCCAGTTACAAGCTAAACATGCTCACGCTAACGTCGTAGAGCGTGCGAACAATTTGATTTACTGGCGCTAGTAAACGTGCTTTCTATCTTGTCTTACAGTTGTCGATTTTTATTTTATTATAAGAAAACCATATTTTTAGATTTGCTCGCAGTTTTAATAATATATTTTTCAGATAGTAAAACTGTTTAAAATATTATGTTTTTCATAATGGATCGATTTAGTATGCAGTTTGCGACCAACTGATATTCAGTTTTAACTATTATGTCTAAATTATTATTTTTATATGCTAAAATAGGTTTTTTTAGTGACAAAAACGTTGCTGTTTTCTACACAAGGTATAGAGAGTTTTGATGTTACAGTATAAAATAAATAAAAAATTATGTACGTAGTACTATCTCTATATATAAAATCAGTTGCTGAATGCATCTGTTTGCTTAATTCTATTTTGTTGTATATGTAATTGTTAGAACAGGGTTTATATGAAAGAGATTGTGCAAAACATGGCACTGAAAAGAAAAGAAAAAATTGTGTTTCATAATCTCCATATAAAAAGTGAGTGAGTAAGCGCGACAGAAGACAGTTTGAAGTCCTTTAAAGATATTGCCAGAATTGAGAGATTGATGTTCAATTGTTCAGTTCCCATTTAATTTAATTACATGGTCTTACTTTAAAGAGCGGATTTAGCTCATCTTCTTCGTTAGAACAGCCGTCTAAAGCCGAGATGGACATATAGTAACTTACTAGCGGGACCGACAGACGTTATCCCGCCCTGATTATATAAAAATCCTTGACAAATTATATACCAAAAGCTTCGTCATGAATGATTTTATCCACTGGTTCGTTCCATAAAATCCGTTCAGTAGTTTTTGAGTTTATCGCGAACAGACAGACAGACAGACAGACAGACGCGGTAGGGGACTTTGTTTATTTGTCATTAC
Organism: Antheraea yamamai; assembly: GCA_036509395.1. NCBI lineage: Eukaryota > Metazoa > Arthropoda > Insecta > Lepidoptera > Saturniidae > Antheraea > Antheraea yamamai. The sequence continues at coordinate 9,144,561 of AP028427.1, forward strand.
TTTGTATGTAATGATAAGGAAAACATTATAAGTTAAGTATTAAATGTATTCTTATTTCTTCAGGAGAAAATAGTAAATAGTAAATTACTCTACCAATAGTATGAATTAAATACAAAATTATATAGATCTGTCCCTGTTGTACAAACACGTCTAACAATAAACAAGAAAACTTTTTACATACAATACAAAAATATTGCTGTTTTCGCAACGAGCATTCTCACACAATACGTTTGAAACGGACTGTGTAATAACAGCCCATCAAAATTTCTACGGTACAGTTGCCGAGCCGATCGGGAAAACTCACTCGACTCCACGCGGAATCGGTGTCGTAATCCGCGAGCGCTGCTATGTGTGAAATTGAAATTAAAATTTTATTAAAGCGGAACGATTGAAATAGTCCTCCTACAAGTGTATTATTTTTGTACATATAATGAAAATATAGTTCCTTGGAGGTCCAATCATATCAAAACTACTGAACGTATCGGCATAGGATAGTGACAATTCTATGCGGAATTTGCTTTGCTATGCGCAATGATATTATAACTAAACAGCTGTAGATAAGTCATAAGTATTTCGACAGCGCGTTGTTAAAACTTGGCTAGTTAGCTTATTTTTTACGGCTGGCCCGTCAATCCGCCCGTATCTAAGCAACATATAACTATTTCTTTTTCACCACCGATATTGAGCTTATGCCATCTTACTTCCACATTTTATCTAAGACAATTTGGCGTTACAATATTACTTTACGTATGTGTGCGTTATCGTGTCATTTGTTTTTTCAAAATATAATGTAGGTAACTTATCTTTAGTTATATCGTTAGCTATGCGGCTACTTATTTTTTGAATTCGATTAAGCCTTTACCATCTTCTTAATGCCAAACAAATCGGGCGGCAATCACCTAGTCAGTCATATTTAAAACAAAGTAAGCGTAATGTTTTAAACCCAAAATTCGTGTACTATTTGTCGGTATAAAAGGCATTAAACGTAAAATTCTTAATACACTAAGAATTTCTCGGTCAAGACTACGAAAACTCTTGAAATAATATTTTACCTCAAGCACCGGCTAATAAAACAAAATAAGCCTTATCGGGATACGCCGTAAACAACAAAATATAAGGGTTCCTTATATTTCTAGTCGACTTAACGATTTTGTTTGTTTAGGATAGATTTTGCCAGGAGTAATTGACAGATCAGAGGTATCCGATAACATGGGATTGATTTTGTTAATGCTCTCCTTCATTAATCCAAAAATATTATTAGCATCGTTGGGGTTTTAGTTTGAATTAGGTCGTCTTAAGTAACAGCATTTCGAAAATGTATTACAATTTATATTTATACAAATGATATAGGGGTTAATAACAGTTAAAAATTGATTATATATTTTACCAGTTTTAATAATTTCATAAAATATTTTGCATAATATATTCGATATACTTTTTCGAAATGAAGACAGCTTTGAGATTACTTTAGAATAAAACTTATTTATATTCCATAGTTTATGGCAATTCATCAAGCTGCTTTATTTTTAGTTATTTAATGAATACTTCCCAATTTCTAATAACAATAATATAAAAGGCTAATACTACACACGGCCTTGCCTTTCTAAACTAATCATAGCTTAATAACCCTATTATTGCTATCACCATACGTCTAAGACAAGAAGTAATATTAGTGATCTATATATAACAGGATATTATTCAAAGAATACTTACTTAAAAATGAATTACTTAAATCGACTGATTAAATAAAATTGTTTAAAATTATTTTTTACAAAACTATGCGAAGTGCTTAGCCTTAATTATTCGTTAAATAAGTTACATATTTTTCTTAAGAGTTTTAATCACGTCGCATACACAAATTGTTACACTTCATCATCATCACCCTGTAAGAGACCCACTGCAGAGCCATAGGCCTCTTCCCGTGAGAAGGTATAGGCATAATCACCGCGCCAGCCCGCGACGAATTGGCGATTTCAAACTCTGAGAAATCCATAGTTCTATGTTTTCCCACATACAAGAACTATAAGAACATTTCTCAGGTTCAGGTTTCCTCATGATGTTTTCTTTCACCGTCAGCCGATAGTGTTAGCAATTTAAATGTACGTGAATTCCGAAAAATTCGTTGGTACCTGTGGACATCGAAATGATATTCCACCGGTCAAACCACTAGACCACCGCGACCTTTTACACTTAAGGGTCGATTATTTCAGAAAAACTGAAGATGTTTCACTTCCGATCCAGTTATATTGACTCGATGATAATGTTTTACCACTTTCTTTTTACAGGCTTAGACGTGAACGAAAATTGTGAAGGTTTTTAAAGCTTTTGTCATTCGCATGTTGTACATCTTTCATTGTTGCAAGTTATGATAACCGCTTACGATCCGGCTGACGGTACGCTTGTTTGCCAGCATCGTGATATATAAAATAAGAGCAAGATAATATATAGAACATTCATGCGTTGTGGAGGAGGAAGTATTCAATGATTACATTAATTCATCCTACACACAAAATAGCTTGTAATTCCAGTTACAAAAAATATTATGTTATAAAAAAATAAAGTAGAAGATAAACAATATTCATAAATTGAAACAAGTTATGAGATCATTACATGAACTAACATGAGACATAATCAATGAGGCAACGCAGAAATGTAACATAAGACAACATAGGCACAGTATTTTAGTGAAATTAACTTATTTTCCTGGTTATGTATATCAGACAGACGGAGCGGCGCCGCCGACGTTCAGTCTGGATTATCTAGGATTTACGTTGTAGTTCGAAATAACTTGGGTATAGTTGGCCGTAGTGCTTTTTGCAAATTCTTGTTTACGTACTATATAAATATCCATTTTCATTAATTTACTAGTGACCCGCCCCGGCTTGGTATGGATGCAATAATTTTATGTGAGGATAATAAGGTTCTGAGTATTTTAGATTCATTTTCATACATCAAGATCGTAGAAGCTACGTAAGAATCATCACATAAAATGATTATGAATATGAAATGATAACATTATGATTTCCCGTCATGACATGTTAGTAAGCGTGACCAATTTGCGTCAGACTATCGATACGCAGTATAGCAACCTGTGTACATATAACATTTATATTTTGTATTGAGATTGTGCATCCCATCACATGTTTGAGTAATTCATAAACTGTATAAATATGAATATCACCATTCTTCGTAGTGCCAATAGATGTGAAAACCAAAGTAATGTTAATAATCATAATAGGTATATAAATTATGAAATTTAAAGAATCCAGACTATAATTCATTTAAAAATTCAAAAGAGAACACAGTTGGTCCATTGTTTTGAGTTTTTACTTTTGTCGGCAGCTCTTATGATTGCCTGGACTTTTTTTATTGCACGTAGGTATTTTGGTAGATGGTAGAGCCACGCTGAAGCTGTTACTGGTTTCAGCATGAATGGGTCGGCTCGACCGGGGTAGTACCACCCTCTCATAGAAAAGCGACGTGAAGTAACAGTGCTTGCATTGTTGCGTTTCGTTCGGTCAGTGAAAGCGCCGGAGGCCCAACTCCCTTCCCCTTCCTTCTCCTCTCCCAACACAGGCTGGCAACGCACTTGCGACTCCTCTGGTGTTGCAAGTGTCTATAGACAGTGGTGATCACTTAACATCAGGTGATCCACCTGTCCGTTTGCCTCCTATGATATAAAAAAAACGTAATTTTATACCTGTGATATCTTCTAGGAAATTAATCGAAATGACATGCTGTAAAGAGTAAATTTAATTTACATTATAGCCCAAAGTAACTAAACGTGTTTAATAGAATAAGGAACTATATCGATCAAAATATCGTCGCCAACCACCAACTATTCGTAATAATATGTAAAAGAGAACATTCATTGCTGTGATTTATCTCTACCAAATAGACATATACCGTCTAGTAGTATTTGTAGGCATTTTTAATTACATTATTTTTATGTATCTCAAAAGATTTAGCCAGCGTTTCTAATGTAAACAGCTAAAAACTCATTCCAATTTCTTCATTAGAACCAATAGGTTATATAGAGGTATAGGTTATATAGGTCATATAGAGTTAAATATATCTCTAAATGATTGTAAAACCGTAGTGTATCTAGATTTAAAAAAACTAATTGAACATACAGATGACGCGAGAGGCGACTTTCTATTTAATGTTTATAAATACTCCATAAAAATGTAGATAATCCTATTACTAGATGTTAATAATATACTGTATAATCTTTATACATAATCGTTGTTGCCTTTGTTACCTAGTAATCGTGTTTCTTATGAACGAATTGATCAATTGAAATAGTACACTAGTTGTAGTAGTTCGATAGATGGCGCTGTGGTCATTATGAATCTAAATATATAAAAATCCAGAGTCATGATTTTTGTCGACGATGAACTCGGAAACGGCTTAACCGATCTTCATGAAAGTTGGCATTCATATATAATTTGGTACGACTTGACAGATAGAATAATTTATATTTCGATTAATGTCCTCAATATGTTTCAATTAAAAATGAAATGACTGTCAATGTTGATTATTGTTATTAACTGTAAGTTTCATAAATTTCGAGCAGATAGCGCTTTAAATTAGTTGATTGTCAGAAATCCGTAGGATCGACTTTGATAGATGGCGCCACGTTTTAATTTTGAATTTCTTTTTAAACACCAGTTTATTTATTGGTGCATGTGTTTTATTCAATGCAACATGTAATAACTGAACCACAGCAACGGTCAGCCAGTAAATTATATATTTACAGATAAAGATTATGATTCGTATACACTTTTCTATTTTTTTTTTCGAACTGACTACGCTAATGATCTAGCAAGGTCTTAACAGCTTCACCGGACTACATTCGTATACACGATACACATAATCTATACTAATATTATAAAGAGGTAAAGTTTATGAGCTTGTGACGTTATAGGGGGTAATATCTGGATCTACTAAACCGATTTTGATATTATTTTACCAATAGAAAGCCCCGGTATTTGTGAGTGTCATAGGCTATATATTAACCAGAAAATTTTTGTGGAAGTCGGATTTGCAAAGTAAATCGGAGAAAAAACGGTCGAACGAAAACGCTTCGTACGAACGCTACCTTAGTGATGAGAGATATATGATTGAGTTCCAGAGAAAAGCTGTAGAGCTTGATAATGCCTACAAAAAAGTCAGCGACAGCATATGTGTAGCTTTCATATTTAAGTCACAGATAGTAGTTTTTATAAAGGTTTACCACCCAACAAAGTGGGCACGGGTCAGCTAGTATATTGATATAGTAAAATGTAACAAAATCACAAACTCTGAACTCGATAGGTGGTACTGTGATAAATTTATTAGGTAACATTTGAAAATGCAGAATAACGTCTGCCAGGTAAGTTTTACAGGAAAGAAACTTTTCCCGTGATTTCGCCCATATTTTTCGATATATTCAGGATGACAAGTAGCCTACGTTTTTTTGTAGGTCTCGGGCTATCTTTAGGTAACATTATACATTGTACTTGTAATAGGTTTAGAATTTTGTCGTGAAAAGCTAAGAAATAGACAGTCAAACTTCTTCCTTTATATTCGTGTTAGAGTTATGTTTAAATGAATATAAATATGCAAACACATTATTGTTTGCTATTATTATTATTAATGCCATTAATATTTTTGCGTTTTGTTATTATTAGGTTCATTTAATATCCAATAATGCAAGTTATTGTATATTGTTATTTATCGGCGAGGACTAGTAACTGTATCTGTTCTAATCATTAATTATTGTACGTCATGGCTGTGAATCTTTCAAATAAATAAAAAAAATGAGTGCGTATAACCGTCACACGCGATTTAAATAAAACTTATATATAAATCATAATCATAGTAATCTCTGTTCGTACTTTTCTATATTTTATTTACTTTATAACTATAAATTATACTTATTATATATTTTTATTATTATTATAACTATATATATATACTTTATAACTATATAATCTAAATTATATAATAAAAAATATTTAAAAACCGGATGGTACAGAAACGTGACGCCATATTGCCGTAACGGATTTCCGTTGCATTGTCATCCAGTTACCTCCTCCTAGTCGCGCCTAAAGAAGTTTTACTTCAAAATATATTTTTCATGCCTTTTTAATGCCATGAATGTGCTACGATAACGTAACATTCTCATATTAAATTAATAATTTTATAATACTGATCTCAGTTAAGCAGTTAATAAGTTACGATATCACTTGTTTTTAATTGGAATGCACGAAATTCAGATGTATAAGATCGTTCATAAAATTAATAAGACGACAAACATGCTAAACATAAAGGAGGCTGACCCTCGTATGCAGCTGCCAGAACAAAGCTAAAGTGCTTGGCGATAGATTTTCAACTCGAGGGTGGTAACTAACCAGACGAGTTTTGAAATAAAAGAAAGTGTAAGTTGATTTCAAACAGCGGAAAATCCTCCCTAACTTTCCACATTCCTTTCACATGTACATGTATCAACATTGTATTAAAAAATACAAAATAGTATTCGTTAAACCTTCCCACGGAATTTTTGTAACACCAATTAACTTCTATTCTATAAAATGAGAAGATTTAACTGTCTCTAGACTAATTCAAACTTTGGATTTTATCGTAGGAGATAAGCAAGTTTTTCTTATTAAGTATGAACGGAACTGTCGTAAATACAGGAATTAGCGCGAGTATCATCGTCACAGTGGTGTATAAACATGAAAAGTTTGGAAGTGGCTTCGTGTCGGTCCGACGCCGACGCGCCGTCGCGTCTTACGGGTTCTACAAGCGTCTACTTACACTGTATTTTGCTTGTTTACCGTATTAGCCAATTAATTTGTAATATTAGTTTTGTCTACCATTTTATTAAGCTTTATTATGTAATTAGTGCTCTCAAAACTTAAAGACTATTATTACCTCCTATAGTTTACCGAAGGAAAATAATTATTAATTTTATCTAATACGCTGTTCCATTACAAAAGCTTTTTGTAATCTGATCAATTTAATTCTAGAACAAAGTTAATATTTTTACGTCTGATTAGAGCGAAAATACAGCAGTTACAAAATAAATATGAATGTTTAAAATTCGGTACCTTTTGTTGTTCGACCGCAGTAGGAATGTAGAATTACTTTAAAAATCTTTACTTATAATTAGTATTCTCAAGAAAATCATAATTGTATAAATTTGTAATAGTAAAACAGTTGAAACGGTAAGTTTGATGATGTTTTTGTCTATTATTATAGTAATGATATTCTTACTTGATTTCATTTAAATCAATAACATAATTTGTTCAAGAATTTTAAAAATATAATGCCAATGAGGCGCTAAATCTTTCTATAACAACGTTTCCTTATTTCCTCTTCATACCTTTAATATTTTTCTTACAAAATTCTAAAGGCTATTTATTATAGGGTGGATCAATATGTGAACGATTGTGATGTCTGGAAATGACGCCCTCTCTGTGAAACCACTAATAACGAACGTAGCTATTTATGTTTTGTAAAAATATATAATAACATGAAGAGATAAATCAGATCGAGTTTCTTGCCGGTTCTTCTCGATGACTGGGTTGTTTTCCGAAGCGATGGTAGCTTTGACGTTCATAAGCGCCTTCTCAGGGTCTAAATTGAATAAAAGATATTTTGATTTTCTCCATTCATTACCTACTGCTACTCTTTACCATAATTCATATATTATTTAATTTTATAAACTTTAAAATAACATATAGATATTCGGTTTTACATAGACTTACTTATTTTTAAACAATTTCAAAGTTGAGAAACCTTATTAAAAACCGGTTGTATTTTTTTAAAGTGTTTATTACCTCAGAATGGCGTTATTTATGAACCGATTTGTAAAATTCTATTAGAGAAGGGATAATTTCAGGGTGTCTCATTTTAATTTCATTAGTATTGTACCTTGGATTTCGAAGATAAACCAAGGAACACTTCACAGTCGAATAAGACATGTTGAAGAAGTGATTGGTAGGTATATGACAAAGGACCTAATGGTGAATTTTTTTAGAGTAAATTTTCTCGACGTCGCTTTTATTTTCTATGTAGTAAAATAGTTACTTTTCAATATATAATTAAATTTGAAACCATAAATTACATTACATAGGTATGTCTTATATTTTGCTGTTAATACGTAATACATAGTTATGAATAAATGTGATTTATTTTATCCTAACAAAATCTACTAAGGAGTTACATAAGCATTGTAATGTGAGAAAAATATTCAAGGTTTGTTGACTAAGACAGGAATTCTATGAAGTCGATATATGATAGAAATATAGATTTACAAAAACAGTAATTAAAAGAATAAAAGAAGCAGGTTCGTATTAAAAAAGTTAATAAATGACTTTGTACGTTGTTCAAAATTCGGCTTCGAAAAGAGCGTTAAAGAGGAAAATCATAGGAAATTAATTTAAAACCAGCAACCGCTATTGTACCCGCCCGGTCGATTGTCTCGCACAGCACCATATTTATGTTATTTACGCGTCCGCAGAGGACAACTTTTTAATGGGGCGATAACAGACCACCCGAGAACGTCGCGTTGTTAAATCTCTCGTGCTCATAAATATGTTATGTAAACCCACCCTTATAATTAGCAGCGGTTACGGCGTGTAGTTAAGTTTTATGGAGCCAGCGGAGGCACTAAGTGGGAACGAGGCTCTGTAAAGAAAAATGTTCTTTAATTTGTCTGGCTACGTTCGTAGGCGATGAAGCGGGAATTGTTATGTTTATTTGGGGAATCTTGTGTTTCTACCTAAAGTTTTATATTTTTTCGCCGTTTTAATGCGATTGGATTTTCGTAGACGCTCCGTAGCTTCGTAGTGAATCGCGTTGAATATGTATAGTTTGATTTCACGGCAACCTTCGCTGTCGATGCCCTCGTCTTTGAATATTAAGGTGATGTAAACAAACAACGCGAGGCGGCTTGTTTCGATTATTCGTTTTCATCGGAGATAAACTGTTAACGTATACGTTCATAGGATCAATGTTAGAAAATTTTTTTTTGTCGATATTCGAATATATTTATTTGACTGTGAAAGATAAATTATTGTAACCATTAAAATAGCAGATGACAGTGTATCTTATACCGATATCGCCTTATTAAGTTTCTTTTTAAAAATCGTAATTTGGCGATAGTTCAAGACAAATTAATAATAGCCTTAGTCCGATTACATCAGGTGTATGTAGATTAAAACATTTTTAACTATGTAAATATTTAATTTATTACTCAATTCAATGAATTGAATAATTAGAATGTTGATAGTATCCAAAAAGGTTTAATCAAATTTTAAATCACCGTTAAGGTTTTCCGTGAAAAGTGTGAAACAAAGTGATGATTGTTGCTCAACCAGAAGACTAGTGATATTGTAGAATTTCCTTTTTTATTTAATCGAGATTTCATTGTGGTAAAAAAAATCTCATAATCTCCTACAGCGAGATTATGTGGCACAATATAAAATATTGAAATTAATCCAAACATCATCGTTTTACTTTGTACAAGTTATATAAACCAAATCCAAGATGTGGTGGTTGAATACATAATATTGTTTTGACATGCTTATAATTTTGATTCATGTTAAAAAACCATCAAAGTGAATGTTCAAGGGTAGTTATGATTTAGATGATGAATAATGCATGGAAAAAGAAACATCAGTGAAGTATATGAGATGTATAATGTATTTTTAGTTGATCATATTAGGATAATCATTGATAAGAGTCCACGTGGCGGGCAACGGATAAGTCACCGTGAGCCCGCCATGACGCGGAGAGGGGCGACAGAGCGCGGGACGGCGAGGTGCCGAGGACAGTACCTGGCAGTATCGCCGCGCTGCACGCCACCTGCACTGTCTCTTCACTGCTTCCCCACTTTTACCAAAGTTTACTCAACTTAGTTCGAACAGTTCACAAACTTGAGCGAGTACGAAGCGAGCGTTTCGAAGCTAGCGATGCCTGCCGTGTGGGAGGAGGTGAAGCGCGTGCTGCACGTACACAGGTTACAACGAGTACAGCGACGAAGCGAAATACGGAGTCATGCGGTCAGCCAAAAGGACACAAACCTACTGGCGAGCTGGTGTAGCGACGGTGGAGCCGGGGGCGGCGGGCGGGTGGTCGCGCCATTGGCCCGCCGCGCCGCGCCGGGGCACGCCTCCGACGACGCCGGTGCCGCCGCCACTGGCTCCTATCAACAATGTTAACTTACACTTCAAACTTTACTACTCACCATTTGCACTTTTTAAACTTCACATTCAGACGTACATAATTATTCTACACATGTAATTTTGTGAAAGCGTATTGGTATTACATCTAAATTTTATAATCTAATTGTCAAAAACATATCATTATTTCACTCTCGTATACGAGCATCGTATAGGAGCCGTGCATACGTAGATCCTGCCTATAGCTTTCTTACGCTTCACGGAGACAAACGACGTTCAGTAATAAATTCTCAGTTGAATCTTGTTTACAACTTAATTAATTTGCAACACAGAATTTCAATGAACGCACTTTAATTACAAGATGTTTGATTACCCACGAGTGACAACAACTCACGTAGGTACAATTTTTGATAATTACCCAAAATAAATCAATAATTTAGATATTACGCAACTTATCAAATATAATTCATACTATATACTATCGTTTATTTAGTTTTTCGTTTAATATCAAAATAAATTAAAAAAAGTGACAATAAATACCTCTCCTTACACTCAATCTGTATAAGATACGCATCTATTTTTAAACATTGAATAGAAGATGAATTTTAGATGTATTTACCCATGTAAAAATTGAATGACAATATTTCAATTAATCATCCAATAAATATAAGCATAATTCACGTTTCTGATGCATTATATTTTTTAGGGAATCGTCCCATTTTGAATTCGATATTTCTGGTGCGAAGACGCGAAAGCGAATAGTGAGGCTACTAACGATCCATTAACAGTAGATAAACCGACGCCGAGCGAATCCAAATGACTGTTGCAACGTTGTAGATATAGGAGTATCACGTGCACTGCAGATGAGAGGTTAGCTGTAGACGAGAAAACTCGACGCTTGTTTACAAATTTTCACTACATCGTCGTTGTAACGTGTCCATAAAATTAATTTTGGATGTTAGAAATTAATTCATTTTAAAAGAATTGTTGTACAAACAAGAAAAAGGTATATGACACATAAAAATTGAATCAATTGATTATTTTAATTGGTTTTCGACAAGGGAATGTCTTTTTTAATTGCGATGATAGTAATTTAATTATGACAATGAGAACATAAATTTTTGAAGAGGATAAAATTTTGTACACCTATAACCAGTTGCCCGCCGTAGCTTCGGACGAAACATTAACAAAGAAAATGAGACTAAATCTTTCCTTTACAGTTCGTACTGGACATGTAGTATAGATAGATGGTCGTCATGTATAGAAATGAAATTGCAACTAAATAACCGAATGTCAATCTCACGCACTCGCATTTTTATATGAAGATTCCTTTTCTTCGGTATGGCATCTGCCTATGTAGGCAATTTCGCCAAAGTGGATATTTTTTAACCCAAATTTTTCAGTTCGCCATAATATTTTTAAGCATTTTCTCTCAAATAAACAACAACAAAGAAAAAATTTGCCAAACAGATGCAGCCGTAATAGTTGCAATTATACTGAAATACTAAATTTGATTACTAAAGAGAACCAAAGCTAGGTTTCACTGTACAGCGACCAGTATAAACCAGGTTTAACACGCGACACACTGCACACTTAAGTCGCGTTCCACGATCAGCTGGTTTAAATCCAGTAACCACGTGAAGTGGTATAAATAACATAGATACTCGTCACACCATAGAACCATTATCATCACAGTGACTCTTTTCGTTCGTTGCTTTTTGAATCAACAATTATAATCAGTTACGAAGATTTTTTTTTTCGAACTGACTACGCTATCGACCTTCTAAGGTCTTGACAGCTTTACCGGACTACTAAGGCGAGCGCTTAAGGCACTCAGCCGAAACAGTTACGAAGAGGTTCGCAAGCCAGCATAGGAATTACGATACCGACGAAGTATAGATTATGTGCTGGTCGCCGTTTTCAAATTATACTTTAGTTATCATAAGGTATAATGATGTCAATTTGTCTCGCTACAATAGGACAATTATCCTGATCCCAAGTAATATTTCAAATGCGAAAGTGAGATTGTTTGTTACGTTATCACGTCTTAACTACTGAACCGATTATCATGAAATTTAACATGCACCTTGTCAATGTTACAAAAAAGGGTAAAGGGTATAAATCTATCAATAATTCATATCACTGTAATTTGAACTAGGTATGTATACACGTAAAGCAAGTTTTTGATTATCGCAATTAAACTCAAAATATTCTTACTTATAATATTTCTGGTTTCAAAATAGGATAACTATTATTTTGTGTATCTATAAAATATATCATTCAAATGCAAAGGCTTAAACAAACTGAACGACGATCCGACGTTGCCTAGTTCGATGCCTGATATCATATTAAATTAAACCTTCGGGATAATAACTTTTCTCTAGAAGTCATTTAGACGAGCAGATATCCGCCCCCTTCGCTGTGCATTAATAAAAAATGGCAAAGCGTCAATCGAATCCTAAGAATAAGTGTGCTAGAATCATCTACGAAAAATTCTGCATCGAATGGTCATAATCCTATGTTCGATGTAATGGACGCTCGAAGGAACTGTATTTTCATTATATATATAAAATACCCTATTATCTAGGTAATATGTTAGCCTTAGCTAATATGTAATTCTTTATATATAAATTTCTTCTGTACGAATGTCACTGAACTCCTCCTAAACGGTTGGACCGATTTTGATGAAATTTTGTGTGCGTGTTCCAGTAGATCCGAGAATGGTTTAGATTCACAATTGGACCTGGTAGGTGGCGCTGCGGTTCAATTGTAGATATTTTTTTTATTATCAAGCCAGGACAACGTCCGCCCGACCCACTAGTATTAATATATAAAATAATACTATTAGCTATTACTCTAGGTACCTTGATTAGTATTTATTAGCACATTACTCAAAAGCTTTTCTATAGATATCTGCTGTTTATAGTTGCTGCTTAATTACATTTGTAATTATTTAGCATGATAATATCGACGTTATTTAAGTATATTAATGTACCTTTAAACCCAAAGACCGAAAAGAAATTTCTATTGTTACAGCTTACTGAAAATTTAAATTGAATTCCTCCATAAGAAATTCTTGTACAAAAGTAAAACAGTTATTATATACTTATTAGAGTTAGTGATGATACCGCGTGAATTTACGTAGATTCGAATCCTTGCAATACTGAATCGCAGCTTTTGGTGAAGGAAAACATCGAGATGGAACCATAACTATGATGTGAGGCCCATTTACCACCCTCAAGTTCAAAGTCCAAGCAATGTTGGTGTGTTCCGGTAAGTGTACTTGAGAGTCTTTCTCTAAGTTTTGCTTGTTTACCATCTTAGAATTCTTCATTTAACATAAAATAATATTGCAGTCAAACGCCAAAACTTTTGTATCTTTAATTACTAGTCATTTCACAAGCGTGGAACTGCCTACTTGCTTGTTCCATCTTAGAAAAATATAACATTGTGAACCAAGAAAATTAAAAAAAAAATTGTGTGGTTTTATGAAACCACGGTAAAAGTGAAACTTTTTTTCACACTATAGACATTTAACTAATAATAGTCTATACACTACACGGTCAGCTGCTGCGAACTATAGGCGCCACCATATTGGCCCTGGCTGCTCTGACCAGCGTCTTTCACTTTATTCCTACTCCGCGGCCTACCATCACGCGACATGCAACACACAGACGAAAAAGTTTGAGAAGATGTAATAAAAGTTCACTTTAATAAAACGCTTGCACTTTTCACATTCTCTTTTGCGTAAACTATTGCTGCATTAACTTAACACATACGTCACAACTCCAGACTGTCTCGTACGCTACGATATATTATACAGACTGTTAAGTGCCATGCAAAATGTATTTGTACTTTGTACTTCCTTATGTCGTTATGGCGTAGTTCCAAGTAAAGCAATCTTCCGTTGGGCGACGATAATAGTTATATCAATAATTTTATTACGTTACGACGCAGTAAAAGTTACGTGAAGTGCATTTTCGGAGTACTAAGAATGCATTTATAATTACGAGTATATTAGTGCTTAATAGCTAATTGAATTTGCCTTTATTTGAATAACATACTATAAACTCAGAGTATTACCATATGAGTCTTGCTTCTTCGGAAAAATAATCTCTTTTCCTAGTTTTATATAAAACCCATTTTTAATTTAATTGTGTTATTAAACCATTGTGTATTGTTTTAGCTTATTAAATCTATAAATCATTTAGAAAATATAAATTTGTGATTGGCAACTTTTAATACTGGCTAGTGACAAAATCTTTTGTTCTATTTAGAATCCTAAACATTGAAAAATAGTTCTTCATTTGTTTTTCGGTTTTTCAATTATTCTTTTATATTGATACTTCTGTGCCCATGGAAAAACTGTGCGTTATTTTCGAATATGAAATACGCTGGCATCAGCGCAACAGAGACCTCATTTAATATCAACCACTTCTTTACAACAACGTTTGTCCACGCACAACACAATGGATCTTTTTAAAACTACAGAAGTGACAATTGGAAACTGTCCATCACACACCAGACCTTGTTCTAACTGATTTATGCGGGAGAAATTTTGAATGCCATGTAGTTGGAAAAAAAATCCTTTTTTCTTCTTCGATTCTCGTTTCAATAATTTTATAGAATAGGAATCAAAAATGGGAAAGTGTATCGAAAATAATAATCCTTACACCAATGAATGAAATAAATCTATAAATTTTTCATTAATAAAAAAAAGTTTGATGTCTTCTAAATAGCATATCGATCTCATAATTAAGAACCTGATTTTTAAAATAAAAGTGTATATAAACAAATATCCAAGTAGCAGATACTTATAATTTATCACGTATATTATTTATGCTTTAGAAAAAAAGGTAATTATTTGAAATTTACAATTCAACACTTTGAAGAATATAATCAAATAAAAAATTTAAAACTACAGGTTTTCATTATAATAATAATTGTAAGTATTAAATAAAAAAAAAATCACTAATAAAAGATGACTTCTTGAAAACATCAAAAGAGGCTGAAGATCCATATAAAATAAATTGCCTTATAGTTGATACTGGAGCGGGGTCAATGAGGCGTGACTTTGACGAGGGTGTTCGCACTCTGTCTCAACATCGACCAATGTGTAAGAAATCCCATCTTGAACCGTGTTTGACACGATTCGATTCAGGTAAACGTTTTCCGTTTGAGAAAAAAGCGCCTAAGTAGAATAGTTTTACATAAAATCGAACACTCTGAAAAGCTATAAAAGATACTTTATTTATTAATATTCAGTTATAAACATAGCCTTTCAATGTAATATATTGCAGTGTCCTTCAGTAGATACTATTAAAACAGACCTATAAGTTACTAGCAACCACCCACGACTTTTAACACATTTGATGAGATAGTTATTTCCGAACTACTATTTTATTTTATGAAAATCATTACTGATAATATTAACTCCTGTCAATCTGTCACTCCTTCTGTGACCAATATAAGTATTTGGGAAATTTAATTGGTAGGTCTGGCCACATCGATGGCAAGATTCACCACCGGATAGCCGCAGCTTGGCTTAAACGGTGAGAAGTGGCTGGTGTTACATGTGACAGAAGAATGCCTGTTAAACTCAAGGTCTACAAGACCTGTCCTCATGTATGGCAGCGCAACGTGGGCTGTAAACAAAAAGAAACATCCATACCATTCAAGTTGCTGAAATGAAAATGTTACGGTGAATATGTGGCGTGACTCGGCTGGATAAAATCCGCAACGAATACGTGCAAGCCAGTCTAGGGGTGCGCGACATTGCCGTCAAGATTAAAGAAAGTAGGCTACGATGGTGTGGTCACGTTAAGAAAAAGTCACCAGACTACGTGGGAAATTTGGCATTACAACAGTCCCTTCAGGGTCAGAGATCCAGAGGCAGGCCCAAAACAAATTGGAAGGGTCTAGTGCTGAATGATATGAAGGAGTGCGAAGTTTCCGAATGTGATGTCAGGGACAGAGTGAAGTAGAGAAAAAAAGTAAGGAAGGCTGACTCCACCACTATGTGGGACTAACAGCTAGGAAGAGAGATTACTGATAATATTAAAAGGTTATCAGTTTTCGAATACTTCCTGGTGATACTATATTTTGTGTATAACCCGCTTTGCTTAATTTTAATCAAGGGATCATCTCTGCGTTCTTTTGCCGCATAATATACATATAAGTATAAATATAACATATAGATAACCACATCAATGACTTTCAATATAGTAAGCAAATCCTATATTACATAGCGTTAGTTATTCATTTTATAAACATGTTATATTTCACACACAAGCTACTTGTATTAACAAGGGAAACATATTGTTATGAAACGAGGGGCTTACTTTGTTGTAAGGCGAAACTTTTGTCTATCCGGGACAGAGTAGAATTTTCATTAAAACCTTCTTTACAGCGCCCTTGTATAAAAGAGCAATTTTTCCCAGTTGAAAAATCTCGATGCAGCCGCATTAGCGCTTTTATTTGCTCTCTCCTTATTTGTAAAAACTTATTATTTCAGTTCTTTCACCGGCTGAAAATGCGTTCTTTTCTTTTAATTTGATTTATTAAACATTGTTCTGTTTTGATGCTTAGGTATGTATGAAGTAATAAGAGCGTATGTTAGTTTATTACTTTGTATTTGTAGAACATGTGGATGATAAAATAATTACAAAAAATCACCTAAAAATAAAATGTGTGAAAAAGTAAAAGTCGGGAACGATTGTGACTAATATGAATATATATCACTATTCACTACGTTCGTCGTACAGTCTGTTCGCGACAAATTCAAAAACTAATGAACGGATTTTCATATACTTTTCACCACTAGATAGAGTGATTTCCGAGGTATTGGTATAATATTTCCCATAGGTAAAGCAATAATACATTGCGGCAAAAAAAGAGTCACTTTGTAAAATATTATTATTGTTACGTGATAATGGTCGCCATTTCCATTTTTTAATAATTTATTAAGAAAATATAGAGATGATTATTACATTTTTAATATAATGCATGTATTATATAATGTATAAAATTACATCCAGATCTGAAATAATAGTGAAAAGGAGTAATTAATCACATATACAAAAGAATATTATCAATTAAGATAGCTTGCATCTATTTAAGTCATCATAAGCAAATTAATGTACAAGAAATAATTAATGTATCGTCAAAAAGTTATTCTCGAAGTGAAATTATTTTCTGTAATTGTTAAAAATAAATATTATTAAACTCAGATACTTCTTAATGACAGCGAAGATATACAAAATTGTGAGTACCTTTACCTCTACTTTCAACATTCAACGAAGATAATTTAATGCGGATGAATCAACAGCAACGGATATCAGTTACCCAGATTTATTACTAAAATAAAAAGGAAACGCGAAATGGTCTAAATTAAAAAGCGATGCCTTGTCGAGGCAGAGCGAGCGGAAACAAAGCGCCGGGAATTCATCAAGCTCTTTTGAACGAGAGCATTGTGGTGCAGTATTCAGAGACCATTGGCGGAAAGAAAACCATCGAGTAGATCGCCAGCCTTTGACACCCAGATGTAAAAAAATAATCTCTTTTCTGAGAAAAAACCCCACTTCATTACTTTGTACGAGGTTACTCCGCAAAAGTATTGAGGCTTTCGTAACTAAGAGCTACTTGTTGAGCGTGGTTGCTTTTGAATAGTCTATGGACTTAATTATTTTTTCATCCATTATAAAAGTAATTAAGGCGTAGGATTTTTAAGTTCGCTTACGTTGAGTATACATTTTAACATGTGTTAATTAAGTACTCGTAGATTTAGAGATTTTAAATTAGTTCTAGCAATTTTTAATAAGACTAATTAATACGCCACAGTGAGCATAAAGGATTATTACGTGTTGGAACTTGTAAGGAGTCAAAACAGCACTGTGCTGTTACAGCTAGGCTATTACTGCATTAGCATAGAAATTCGATCGATCCGTCGGACCTTGCGTGCTGTGTAGCTGAATGTGTCCCGGGCCGGTCCCACGACGGCTGAACAAGATTGATGCATTTGCGAGATGGGTACGTTTGTCCGTACGTCCCTGTTGATTTAGACAAACTGCATTCTACATGTAAAAACATTTTCGACTTTCTTATTCACTTTATAGTCTTTGGGAACTTTGTTTGTACACGCAAAGTGATTCTAGAATCTAAGAAGCAATCATATGATGATGTTATATTGTGGTATATTATTGACTGTGCCTTTAAAAAAGATTAAATACTGTGAATAGGTGAAACGTGGATTATATGTACATAGGGAACTGCAAGGTGTTTGTTTTTATTACCATTAAATAATAGCAAGTCAATGCAGTTTTGTTTAAGGGTATGCAAGAAACCAATTAAAAAAAAACCTATTCGAGTACCTAATTTTAAAGTTATGTGCGTTAAAGGTCCATTGAACTACAGTAAAGACATTTTTTAATTAAATGTTTGATTTATGTGAGCCAAATCTAACGTAATTTTAATCACTTATATAAAAAAATACACTCAAGATAGTATATCTTTGTTAACTTATAATTACATTTTCAAAGGTATTTTAAAACTTTGTAATTTCTTACAAGATAACACGAAACTTTTTTATGTCCCATTAATAACAATGTGAATAGAACATTCATTAAATTGTAATTATTCTAAGATTATATTAATGTAGGTATTATTGTGACTTTATTATTTACTGTTTAGATGATATATGTGTATATATTAAAGGAAGCCCATGAAAGATAATTGTTATATCTATTCTCACGATTTGATGGACCACGTCAATCTGTGACGCGCAATTTATGGTGTATTGTGTTCCTGTCGCTTTCCAGTGGCGGCCGGAAGTCTTCGCATCCCACGTCATGTCACTTCCTTTGTTTCCCGCCACTCTCGGATTATGTTAATGTTTTCTCAGAGACATTTGTCTCTGCGTAATACTCGTCGTCTTTCCTTGCTAGAACCTTATTACTTTCCGATGTTCTCCACCGACGTCTTATATATATCATTATTTACGATTATTTCTTTTTTGGTTCAACCGACTACAAGCTAACAATGTAGGTATTGGCTTAAATCATTTACGCTCAGAGATATCACAAGGTTATTTCAGAATATATTATATACGCTATTAACATACAAGTATACTGTTATTACAATTCAACATATGTATAGACATGGTGGTAGGTGTAGGTGGTAGAGCAGCGCTGAAGCTATTTCTAGTTTCAGCGTGAATGGGTCGGCTCGCCCGGAGTAGTAACACCCTCTCACAGAAAACCAACGTGAAGTAACAGAGCTTGCATGTTGCGTTTCGTTCGGTAAGTGAGAGCGCCGGAGGTCCATCTCCCCTCCTCCTACCCCTTCTCCCCAAACACAGGCTGCCAACGCACTTGCGACAACTCTGGTGTTGCTAGTGTCTATGAACGGCAGTGATCACTTAACATCAGGTGACCCGCTTGTTCGTTTGCCTCCTATGATATAAAAAAACATACATAAAATTGAAGTGCATGATGTTTGTCCATGTTAATCTCAGAAACTAATTCTGTTTAGACTTTCTCTAGCAAATACGGGACTTTTCAAAATATTATTTATGTTACATATCATTGTACTTTTCAAAGAGGCTAAACAGTAATTGTTATATTTAACAAAGGCAACACAAGTTCAGTAAAAGGATTACGGGAGTTATGTGGTAATGATAAAATAGCAATAAAAAATAATAAAAGCTCAAAAGTAGTCCAAAGTCTAAGAAAAAAAAATAACACATAATTACGACATAGAAGTCGCAAGCACCAACTTACTTCCACATTATCAATTTAGGATTACTGATTGTAAAATCTAACGTTTTCATTAGGGGATGTTATAATAGAGTGGTAGAACATATGCAAAATTCGACTATGAAAGCTGCACCACCACGTCAATTCATGCTGAATAGTAAGAATAGTCATGCCGCTTCCACCGTCACTTACTCTGGATTCCAGCTGAAAATCAGCACCGAATACTCCATGTGACATTTTAGAATACGCTGAGCTGGATAACTTGCTCATAATAACGGGACCCGTAGTTTCCTGTCTACTTTTCTCTCTTAATTAGTATATATTGCATTGTGTTGCGTATTGTGAATAAATTAATTTTTTCTTTCTTTGTTACGCTTCAGAAATAATTGTTGATACACAGTCGTTTAAAGTAAGAACATAGAAGAAGCAATTAACTATTGAATGGTCTTAGGACTTCGAACATTTTTAAGATCGATTGTAAATATAATAGGTGTAGACAATAGTAATCATTTAACATCGGATTGCTTGCATGTCTATTTATTATTAAAGCAAGCACCAAACTTTTTGACCACTCTAAATATATTTGCACAGAACTCAAGTTTAGGTATAAGTATAATAACATATGTGTAACAATGGGACTAGTTCAGTTTATCCTTAATTTTTTTTTTAATTTCTATAATAATATTTTATCTTTGTTTTGTATTCAACTTTTGACGATATTATGAACAAGCCCGATGTTGTGGTTATTTTCAGAGCGGCCAACAAGAGTGACGAGGACTGTACCAGTAGTCGTCTAATGTTCCAAATTCAATCTTTAAGCTTCAATATTACTGAGGTTATTACGTAAGGATCGTACAGTATGATTAATAAATACTTTAAATAAGGGCTTCTACTCGTCGATACTATGAAAAAAATATATTACTAATTTTGTTTTATTGCTAACATTAAAGCACGTCAATAGCTACAAAAAGAAAATGAAAAAAAAATCGGTTAATAAACAGAGGAGCAAGAAGTAATTAACGGCTTTGTCTTCGCTTGTTATATATAGATGGATCTACATAGAATATCGTTATCCATTATCCAATACGATAATTATTGTTAACATAGTAAATGTAAATTAGGTACAAAAAATTTGCGAACCCCTAAAGTAATGTTTTAAACTAGATTAGATAATAATTTACAGCAGATTTCATACCCATAGTTAAACTAAATATTTGTATTACAGAATATAGATTGTAGATATATCATACGCTTTCAAAACTACATGAGCTAGACTGAAACTAGAAAGTTCGTGTCTTATATTATACTAAAAATTGCATAGTGATAGAAGTGTTTGGCATGTTTCCATGGCAAACTTGCTCGAGTCTTGGAAGAAAATACATTAATACCCCATACAAATCGATGTCGTTTTCACTTTGAATACGATTCTGCGACACAACTGCGTAATTCTACTGGTAGTTGGTGTAATAGTTTGCAATCTGTAGTCACAGTACAAAATTATTGTATTATATAAAACTTACAGAAAATAGTCAAACCTTACATAAATAAAACTATAACAAATGTTTATTTAGTACGTTATTCTCTGAAAATATTGTGAACATCACGCTAAGATCCTCAGGATTTGAGCAATTACAACCCAAATTATAGTTCAGAAGGTATGCTAAGAGAAAAAGAAGGGTTGAATCGGTTGACCGCCCGACGCTAACTGAACATTTCCGAGAAGCCCCGAAGTATGAATGCCTGTTTCAGTGAGGTGTAATGGCGGCCAAGCCCTCGGCTACTCATACAAGAATGCTTTATACGGAATTGGTTTACCGAATTATGAGGATTGTTTTTAAATATTATCATAATGGTTACAATTGGTGGAATAACACTCTTTTTTTTTGTTTGATAAGTTCGTACTTAGTAAGCATGTATATCAAAATAGGCTTATAAAGTTATTTTAGTGGATAATTATGAATAGCTAATTATGTTGATGTCTTCAATATTGTCATAGCTATAATAACGTGTCTGTACTTTTTCGATTTTCCTGAAGAAAAAAAAACTGTTGCAGGTGTCTAGGAATAAATAATAGAATACATTTCAATCATTTTTAGAAATGTCTGTTTGTATGAACACGCATCACTGCTAAAGTACTGGGTACGAAATAAACCCTCAAAAAAATCGTAGAGCATATCCTCGGGATTAACGTAGTGTTTGTTTCATTAAAATCTGTCCACTCTATCAAAAGTTATTGTAGTTTTAATTACGAAGCGGCGTAAGTAGGAGAGAAATGTAGACAAGTAAATGCACTTAATACATTCATATGGCTTTATTAATTACTGTTTTTTACATAAGCTTCGACGCAGACGAATTCGCAGGCATAGTTAGTTAGATATTATATAAATACTAACAGTGTGTCAAATGAGGTTTATCATCAGCAACATAGTTGGAACCTTAAACCACCATGTAACTACCTCAGTGCTCACTTACACAACACTGTATAAGGAAGTAATGAATCAATGACTTAAAGATGTTATTATAATGATATACTATGCCCATATTACTAATAAATAATATGGTTATGCTCCAATATATTTTTAGAAATACCTCTTCTATCTTCGAAATTACTACCAATAAATATGATGTTGAATTGTAAACAATGAATGAGCTGACGTATTGAAATCTTGCAAAAATATAAATTAAGATATAAAACTTTATATCTGTCTAAGCATTTTTAATATTTGACAATTTAAACTCATTGAACTCGATACAATATTCTTATATGTTACTATAGTTACTGATTTACGTAGACGAAAGCGCGGTAAATAAAACAAAATGGCGGCCAAAATGACAAAGAAGACAATATAATTCAAATTACACATATAGATACAGATACATGAATTTCGATTATATTTATTCTTGGAGTCTAGTACAACATACGTCTTACGCACATTACATTGAACAACATATTTTAGCTAAATTTCATGCGGATAAAGTCGCGGGTAACAGCTAGTCTAAAATATAATAACCTCAATTACTTCGTTAAGGTTAGCTATCTGCCAGTGAATGTCCCGTAAAAATCGGTCCAACCGTTTTGGAGATAGCACTGTGGGCAAAGCCACGGTTAACAGGTAGTATAAATTAAAATAGATTAAATAGCTTTTTATAGTGTCCGCTATCTGCCGATGAAAATTCTGTAAAAATCGTTCAAACCGTTTTGGAGATAGCGATGTGGGCGAAGCTACGGTTAACACCTAGTCTAAATTAAAATGCATAAAGTTACTTGTTATCTTGTTATCATGTCCGCTATCTACCGGTGAAAATCGGTCCAACGGTTTTGGAGATAGCATAAGCGACGAAGTCGCGGTTAACGACTAGTTTAATTTAGAGTATCCTAAGTCGCCCGCTCTAATTTCTGCTATCTGTTAGTGAAATTTTCGTCAAAATCGGTCCAGCCGTTTCGGAGATCACCCGGAACGAACAGTCAGACATACCGACAAAAATTTTTAAATCTGCAGTTTTGTTATCAGTAGCGTGTATACTTTCATACCCAATGTTATTTTGATATTACATACAGACACTTCATTTTTATTCTATGTATAGAATAGAGTAATACTTTTCAAATTTGAATATACCTCTATGGTTGTCAAGTTTACAATAAAACCGTGTAACAGTCAACTTTTCAATAAACTATTTCTTTTTAGTTATTTCCGTGAAATATTTGTATATCAATATATTAAGGACTGATAACAAGTTACTAAATATTATCCAGTTACATAAGCATATATACAACATATATATATTATTCACAGTAATAACATGCAGGAACAACTTTAGACACTTCTTTTTCTCGCATTGACTACGCTATTGGCCTAGCAAGGCCTTAACAGCTTCACCGGACTACAACTTTAGACACACTAAAACGAATTTGTATCTTGTATCGTAGTGTTAATATGGTACTGTAATAAATGCGCTCAGATTAAGGCCAATTAATTCCAGCGGTACCCTGAACTAACATCACCACTTCAAAATCGACAAAAATAAACCTTAGAAAATTTGTCTAGTCCACGTCTCAGATATCTGAAACAAAGATAGAATCGTAAAAATGAGTATAGAATAAAAAATATTTATTATCTCATTTCAATAACATGTAATGTAATAATATATACTTAGTACAAAATCGAAAATAATGTTATACCCATCAAACAGAGAACATGGTATACACACACGCATCTATCCATATTATTCTCGCTGTTTCCGAAACCCAACATACTGTACATACAATAGACTAAAATTTATTTCAGATACGTGCGCCTATATTGTCATACGAAATTGGGAAAATCCAATTGTGTCAACACGGTTCGTATACGTATAAGTTTGCTGAATTGAATTGGTCCCCAGGTAAATGGTTATAGTACGTAATAATAGTGCACGGCGAATATGTAGGATATAACATGTAGTTGCAGCGCAATTAGGGGCCGTTATGCTTGGATAGATGCTGAATATGTTTGTAGAAATGTTGTCGTAACCAAATCTCACTAATGTCTACGTTTACATGCTTAAGAACTAATAAAACTTTCTACATCCTTGGCTTATAAGATTTAGTCAGTCGTTTACAGCTCTTTGCAGTTATCTGTTTGACATGAACAGTTACAGCATTAAAAGTGGGTAGGTACATGTATATAACGAAATATATATGCGTTTAATTTGTGTATATGACTAAGCTTTTGCTTTCTAATGGAACATAAAAAGATTAAACTCTCTGCAATTGTTGAAATTATCTGTATTTGCGATATCTTAAAGAAAAAAAGTAAGCTTAATTCATATAATGATTCATTCATTCGAGCAAGGTGTCAGTAATCAGTAAAAAAATAAAGTGTATCCAATTGCTTATGTTTCATCAGCATGATAGTTTCATATTCAATCCTCTATACAACATCCATCTAACTTTATTGTTAACTTATCGGCTGAGTGCCTTAAGCGCTCGCCTTAGTAGTCCGGTGAAGCTGTTAAGACCTTGCTAGGTCAATAGCGTAGTCAGTTCGAGAATTGTTTTTTTATTGTTAACCTTATTCCTAAAAGTGCATGAACTATAAAACAAACCTCATATATATACCGGCGTATTATTAAATTACTCAATTTAAATAAACAATTTATTTCCTAGAAATTAACGAAGTAACATTTACGGATAATGTATGTGATATATACGGTCCATTAAAAGCCTATATATAAACAAGTAAAACAGTATAAACGTACTATCGTAAAATTCACTGCACTCAAATTGTAACTATCAATAAATTTTATTTAAAAGCTTTCGGAGGGAATAATTCCCGCTTACAAATGCTAAGGTCTGTATGTGGCAAATAAATGTAGACTACGTATATTAAACATTTACTTTCGTTTAAAATCTTCTGAAAGTTAATAATTCATTCTTAAAGTTTTCTAAACATAAGTATCTTGGCTAACGCACTTTAACATCATCGGTGACCTCGAGTTTTTGGATAAATATTTTGAGGGAAAGATATGTAGTTAAATTTGTTGTTACCAATAAAATAAATATACAATCAAATTAAATCAATAATACTTTATTCAGTTTAGGGCCCTACTTATGAACTTCAAAATTACCACCGGTGTAGAAAACAACTCAGTCATCGAGAAGAACCGCAAGAAACTTGATCGGGTACATCTTTTTAACATATATATTCCAATACCTCATACAATCGTTTTTAGCGGATGAGCTGCACAGAGAGCAATCAATTCCAGACATCACCATCATTCACATATTGATCCACTCTATAATAGCCTTTTGATACCAAAACCCGCTTGACGTGGCGCTTAAACTTACAATCCGGCAGATCGGTAACATGCTTTGGCACTTTATTGTAAAACTTAACACTATTACCTAAAAAAGCGATTACTGGTTTTGCTAAGTCTGAAACATGGGGCGACCAGTTTGTCACAGTTTCTAGTATGCAATATATAATATGTATATAAAATATACACAATATTTACTCATCGTTTTTGCAACTTATTCTACAAAGTATATGAAGATTTCTCTTTTATAAGCGGGTTTCATGTATCAAGAAGAAAATGGAATTTAAAATCACATTTAAATAAATAATTAACTACGTATGCGTGGTATAAAATTGAATGAATAATTTCCATGGAATATACTACATTCACCGGCGTAACCTTTTGTATAAAATAAAAAATACAGCACACTTCAATCAAGTGGAAACATCGTTTGTTTGTTATTCCACTTTCCCTTCCGCGGCCAACCCATTTCAACATAAACAGAATAAGCCCCAGAATTTGTGACAAAACGGAAAATCCCACTTACTGTAAGACCTACAAATTTTCCACAGTTTCGTCACAAGGGCAATTTAAAGCCGGCTACCCTTGCTTAAGATGCATTGGCTCATTCGAAACACAAGATTTAAGGTTGGTTCAAGAGGCCGACAGCACGAGTAAATGTGGTAATTCGTAGGCGACTCGTCCCACAACAGGCATTAGCACTAAATGACATCCACGAAAAATCTTCGCGAAACACTCAAATAAGAAATAGGGGAATAAAGAAGATTTGTTCCGTTTTACACGACATTTTATTTTATTCGTGACATACACAACTGAAATAGAATACTGTAATTATTTCTGTAAATATTTTTTATATAATTTAACTAATACTATTAACGCGAATGTGAGTTTGCTTTTTTTTCACGCTTTCAACGGTTTCGTAAGCGTTTTTTATTATTTGATGTAATAAATAATTGTGCTATGAAAATGGATTTTGTTTCAATATTCTCCGCATTCAGATATAAAAAAATAAATAAATAAAATATATAAAATATATTCCTATAAATTTTTATGCGATATAGTTAAACGATACAATAGTTAAAGTTCTGCAGCGCTACCTGGTGGCGAGTGTAGTAAAATTGTCAGCAGATAAACTTTCTCCTTGAACTATGATTGACTGTGACAACGTTCATAATGATCAGTCAAACAATGTAGGAGATTATCCATTTCAGATATATAATATTAACATTCATTTATATACACAGACTAGCGACCCGCCTGACCTTTACACGGGTGCAATATACTAATGTGGGCTCATGTGTCTAAACGACTTAGGTCGATATTTGCCACTTTGATATTTACAATTCATTAAAATCGCAGAAAGTGTGGTAAACTCTTCAAACAAACAACTTTTCTTTCATTTTTGCGTAATTTTAAATTAGTGATACCTTCTAAGATATGCATAGAATTGATAGGCCGTAATAAATAACTAAACTCCAAACGTAAGTATTTAACTTGTTAAGGATTAAAACTACATTTGTCAGAATAGCGTCGCAAATAACCATTTTTTTAAAGATAAAAGATAAAAATGCTTTCGAGTGTAGAACGATCGAGATGGAAAAGCATCGTGTTTACACTCGGCCTACAGTTTGGGGACATAGAATTTCAAGAGAGAAAAGAAAGAGACGGGTACTGTAGGTTATCCTTGGGAGATAGACATACCTACACCATTGCGAACTTTTCTGAAGGAATTTTTCAGATGTAAAATTCCGGAGTACATTATTTTTATGTGTCTCATATATCACCTCATTTGAGAGGCTAACGTTACTCGCGTTCGCAAGAAGTGTACCTCCCATTCCCCTGCACGTGTTCTCTGGGTGGGGCTAAAGAATAACAAATTTTTGGCCGGTGTACTGTCCCACATAAATTTAACCCCGAAGCGACAAATAGAAGTAATCAATCAATCGACCATAGTTCGAATCCCGGCATGTACCAACGAATTTTTCGGAATTCGCGTACGTTTACCAATTAAATTGCTAACATTATTGACTGACTGTGAAAGAAAGCATCGTGAGGATACCTGAACCTGAGAAACGTTCTTGTAGTACTACTGTATGTAGGAAAACATAGAACTGTGGATTTTTCAGAGTTTGAAATGGACAATACGTCGTGAGCTGGCGTGGTGATTATGCCAATACCTTCCTTCGGGAAGAGGCCTATGGCCCGGCAGTGGGTATCTTACAGGTTGATGATGATGATATGGTTTAACCAGCGTTTTCAATGTAGGTCGTCGGAAACTCCTTGTTACGAATTCATTAGTAGACGTCCAATTTTCTCCACTTCATATAAATGTAATGTAAATACATTAATTATGAATATATACACTCCGAAATAAATTTCATAAACAATATTGTATAACCGTATTAAAACCCGTTGCGTAATTTAGAAAGACTAAGAACTACATGAAACAACACAGAAAAACATGAAAACGTTTTAGTTTTCATTACATAGTATAAAACAAAGTCCCCTACCGCGTCTGTCTGTCTGTCTGTTCGCGATAAACTCAAAAACTACCGAACGGATTTTCATGCGGTTTTCATCGGTGGATAGAGTGATTAATGAGGAAGGTAATAAGTATATAATTTGTCAAGGATGTTTTCATAATCAGGGCGGGACAACGTCTGCCGGGCCCGCTAGTATATTTATAAATTTTGATAGACAATAGATAATACAATATACCTTTATATTAAGTGATTTAACAACGAATAAAATGACAATTGGCATTCACGTCTTTCAGTCGATTCAACAATTGACTCGCTCGCGGATAAAACCATCGTTGTTTTTCGATTGTTCTGACTTCATTCTTTTGACTCGGCATGTGACGCGACGAATCGTTCGCATCATCGACGAATCAATCGAATGTGATTTTGTTGTGGACTGCATTCCAATGATTCACGTGTACGTATAGTGTACAATCTTCATGAATTAATTTTTGCGTATACTATTAAAGTAAATGTCGAAATATTTAAATTACTTAAAATACACCGTTTCAACAGTTATCTTTCTTAAAATTATTATTAATATAAATAGTAGCTATTACCCGCAGTTTCGCTCACGTCAATGGAGGTTTAAATACTAGGGGAAAATGCCGTCTTTCTAGATAAAAGGTACATTATGTCCTTTTCTGTTCCCCTGAAGAAGTGAATACAAAATTTTATTATAATCGGTTGAATAGTTAAGCTGTGAGAGCGAAACAAACAAAGTCACATTCACATTTATAATATTAGTTAGGAAAACAATTCAATAATTAATGAAATTTATATTCACCTAGCTGACCCGACCACGCGTTGCTGTGGCTCAGTTATTACATGTTGAATAAAAATTAGAACACGTGCATCATAAGATAATCTAGAGTTGAAAAACAAAATTCAAAATTAAAACGTGGCGCCATCCTATGAGATATCTATAACAGTCGGTCCTACAGTTTTCTGTCAACAAACTAATTTAAAGCGCCATCTGTTCGGAACTGATGAAACTTACAATTAACAACAACCAACATTGACAATGATTTAATTTGTAATAAGAAAATATTGAGGCCATTAACCGTAATATAAATTATCCTACTATCTCTTAAGTTGGACGAAATTATACATAAATGCCAACTTTCACGAAGATAGGTCAAGTAGTTTCCTGTTTCATCGTGGATAAACATTATGAAACTGAATTTTTATATATTTAGATTGTAAAACGAAAACATAAAGTCAGTCGGAATACTACAATGCGACATAATTATTAAATTTTGTATCTATAATCAAGACATCTATATGAAAAACATTGAGATTATAAAAATATAGTAAAATTACCATTATTTATAACTTTTGTGTTATTTTTATGGTTTTTTTAATAAAAGATTGAATATTTCGTTCAACACGGTTCAATACCGTTCAACACAGACTTGCGGTTTAATTGGACTCGAATGAACTTAACACTGTACTAAGTGATTATTTGCTTTTATTCTTCCGACTTGATTGACTCGCTTTCGAATAACAATTACATTTAATATGTGTAAAACAAATTGATTCATTTAAAAAATTATTAAAAATACTAAAGAACTTAAAATTATGATGGTCATTGTCAGCTTATGTAAGTTCTAAGTAGGCCGCAAGCCTTGTCCAAATCATGCTATTCATCGTTTATTGCTTCTGATGGCATTCAAATCTTCTCTCACCTTCTAGCTGATATTTAATCTCCTCTTCTATCACCTTCACGATTCCTTACAATTCTATTAATAGGTACATTCTGTGAAATATCCCAGTAGATGGCATTACCTACCTTGTGATCTGATATTCGAACTTAAATCCTTATCTTATGTCGAGATTACGGCCATTGTCTTGTAAGTTAGTATCTTATAGTTGATCCACTTTAGAAATGAATCATTGTCAAATTAAGAACCATTTCTATACGACAAAGAAGTTTTTAAAGTGAAACTTTTATACATCGTCTCAAACTTTTTCGTCTGTGTGTTGCATGTCGCGTGATGGTCGGCCGCGGAGTAGGGATAAAGTAAAAGGCGCTCGTCAGAGCAGCCAGGGCCAATATAGTTCGCAGCAGCTGACCGTGTAGTGTATAGACTATTATTAGTTAAATGTCTATAGTGTGAAAAAAAATTCACTTTTACCGTGGTTTCATAAAACCACACAATCCTTTTTTTAAGCATATAATAATGTATATAGATCTTATATTTGTTCGCTAAGAATAATATATGATAGTTAACTTAAGCTATTAATCACAGAGCACGGTTTTAAATTCAATTTATTCAAATAATATGTTATTTTTAATCATTACGTTTTTTTTTTTAATATTTTTCAAATTCTTTTCGTATCGTACATACAAAACTTAATATTTTTTACCTTAATATTTCTAGCAATATACTTTCATACTGTCGATGTTATTAACTCCACATAAATAGAACATGAGACAGTACCAACATTTCATTTTAATAACGAAACAAAATACCCCATTTTAAAGCGATCAATGAAACTACCCGCTCCAAGCATATGAGTCAATGTCTGGCGCCATCCCTTACTAAGCCCATACAGACGATTTTCTAGGAAAAACGTGTTGCCGCCAGCCAGTGGAAATAACACACAATTATTGTACAATGACTTCAATTGTTCTACCACTTACAGTGTTTTCGTATAAATAATTAATAGATAGAGTTGAAGTTTTTATACCTTTATAGCAATGTATGAATGTTCAGTTCACGCTCAATTGAAATAAAATTTTCGTAATTGAAAGTATATTATGGGATCTGTTAATTATAGTTTAATTGCATTATATTTTTTGGATTATCTTCAAAATAATGATTTCCTATATGTAAATAAACCAATTACTTAGTATTATTTCTAACATTAAATAGGTGTCTGTTAATGCAGTAGTAATTTAATAAAAAAATATATCAACTTGTATTAGTGATATAACGAGATTTAGGTGTAGTGGTACCTAAATGATAACGTTTTAGTTATAATTTCATGTCTTGAATCCATGTAGGTCAACAATGTAATTTTTTTAAAGTTTAGAAGTCTTTGCCAGTTTAGGGCAAGATATTAAGGTAAGTGCTAGGAAAGGGAAATGGGGGAGCCAGGAGGGTGCGAACAGTGTTCAATGGCATTTTGAATTGAACATTCGAACTGTTCGAATAATTCTTTCTATCCTTAGCCCTTCAAAGTAGTAGAAATAAACTATTTTACTATTGACAAGATGTTTATGCTACCAAGAGAATATAACAATAGAGAAGTTTTACTGTGTGCGCTATTTCATTTATATCTAATTTTGTGGCATATAGACACCGTAATTTAAGATATTTTCTGTGAGTATAATTAATATTTTTACACACTACAGACACTTGTGTATCAAAATCAATATTATAAATAATATTCTAGTAAATATATTTACGGTTCGGATACATTGAACCATGGCACTTGAGACTACACGTTAATCCTGTATTCAGTCGCTCCTTACGACCAATAACTGCACAGAACACGTTCACTGGATAATTGCCGCATACGCAATTAGGGTAACGCTATTAGCAAAATGGAATTCAGCTATTTTATACGCGACGGGAATGGGATATATTGCTCAAATGATTAACGGAACAAAAACTCAATAATGTCAACGGAACGCGTGCTGCTGTCGATGATCAATTTATATGCTCCATATTTTAGAGTTATATTGATACTGTATGATGTGAAAATGGTAACGATATGACTATTGTCTTTAAAATGTCTACTTAATCATTTTTGTGAAATAAACTATTGGAATAATATTAAGTAAAAATTAGTCAATCAACAACACATTCGTAATAATAAGGAAATATAAGGTGAGAGCAACGGCAGGGCAGTTAGTTGCCTTGCAAGTTATGGTTGAGTACTCAGATCAACCAAAACAAAGAATAAATAACTATTAGCAACTGTCTACAAGTCATTATCGCCATCAAATATGCTGCAAGGCAGGCTAATAAGACAGCATTGACTGACGATGGATTATAAATTACTTAGTAGGCATCGTTATTGTTAGATGGAAATGTGATAACTATAAAGTATCGTGTCCCAGTTTCATCGAGCTACATATTTTAATTCGGATCACAATGGAAGTAGCTTGTATTAATATCATCGTTTATTTAATGCAGTGCGCTTGACTAGCTAAGTTATCACCCGGGGCAGATGCAACACGACAGTCCATAATGACTTTGCCCCTGTATCGATATCGCAGGACTTTCGAGTTCTCCATCTAACTCCAAGGACTGTATAATGGTAGTCTCTCAAAACTCTCCATTATTGTAAGTTGTGTTCCTTAGTCATTCTTGGGATCGGTTAGTAAACAGTTGGAATGCCGGCGTCGGCCCATACGTAATGATAATCTGAAAGCGTTTTCACTGTGTCAGAGATTCTTCAGTCTCAAACACACTAGGAAGAAGTGTCTCTCCATTTATAACCAAAATTGTAGCTACACCGTGTACAAGGATTTTTATATTGTATTTCATTTTTATCCAACCCTAAAGTTGATAAAATCATACTCATTGCGGCTTTTAGAGTAAAATTTACGTTGCCCTCTCTATTCGACTCAATTAAAATGTGTATTAAAATATATTAAATTCATAAAAAATATAAAATTAATTATTCAAGTCCTCACCACACTAAATGTCTTCATTTATTTATAAGGCTTTTGTAATACGATTGAATTGAGACTGAATGAAATATTGGAATAAAATTGTGATAGTCTAAATATAAATACCAATGTCAAATAACAGTCGTCAAATTTAACTTTAAAAAAACGCGATTAAAATCTCCTATTAGTATCTGGACAGGCGCAGCTTGAAATTCGGTGCAACAAATTAATTTTATATTATAGATTTTCACTCCTCATTGGAAGGATTGTACTCAATTCAACTATAACGTAACATTCTTTGACCAACAGTTAAATACATATATAACAAAAAAAAATACACGATCTCACAGCCCAACCTATAAACATGGGGGCAGTAATGCAAAAATTATACGATACAAATGATATCATTAGAAAAGCCAACGTTATATGGGTGGCGACTATTTAAAAGGTCTCCAGAAAGTAAATAAGCCACGTCAGCTTAATTATTCCTTTTTTACAGTATGTACTTAGAGAAGTTGAGTATTGTATCGAGATATCCAAACAAGCCTCATTTGTACATCATACAATGGTATGTCATTAGTTTTCGACTGGATCACGAGAACCATGAACTTAGTGAAAGTGCCTGTCAGGAACACAGACATAATATCAATGTATTGGTTATAATCATCTGTTCATAGTCATGTTATGCTTGAATTCTATCGCATTAAAATACTTTCAATCTGTCAAACTTCGGTAAAATTCACTTATTAACCATTTTCATTATATTGATTGTATTTTATGAATGCCAACGATTTAGAAGATAATATTTGGTTAACTAATCATGTGGTTATACTATTTTTTGGTCCAGCCAGGGCCTGAAACATCGTTCGCGAGAAATAAATCCATAATTACTACTTAGCAGCGACGAAAGATAAAAAAAATATGATGTATAAATAGCACGGTATTGTGTATTCCAGGTTAATTTATTTTATTAATTGTGTGTTGTATATTATTCTAGAAGGTAGACATGTTTATGAACTGTACTATACAGTTTATATACATTATTTTATTGTACATGCTATATAATAATTAAATGTTTGTATAGATATTAAATAGATGTTTTTCAAAGAGAAGCTGAAGGGAAGTAGCATAGTGCATAGTATCTGCCTTGTTACTCTTGGTTACTTTATAATGAAAATGTAACTAGAATGAATCGTTTATAGAGTTGAGTTTTATAACTACAACTCTGGGGATTAAATTAAAAATAGTTGATTAGTTTTCAAAACATGCCCAGTGAAACATGAAAAACGTACGATTTACAATATTTCCATCAGTACAACAAAACATTGCTTATTACTGTTAGTCTCAACGTAGTTTTTTTTTTCAATAAAAGATTTTCAGAATCTGATTAGCCTGATTAGATCATTTACGTGTATAATAACTGCCAACATATTACTAGTTAGTTTTGTTTTATACCATAGGAGGCAAACAAACAAGTGATTCACTTGGTGTTAAGTGATCACCACCGTCCATAGACACTTGCAACACCAAGGGAGTCGCAAGTGCTTCGCCAGCCTGTGTTTGATGTATGGGAGTGGGGGAAGGGGGAGGCGGAGGAAGGCGGGTATTCGGCGCTCTCACTGACCGAACGAAATGCAACAATGCAAGCACTGTTGCTTCACGTCGGTTTTCTGTGGATCGGGTGGTAGTACCCCGAGCGAGCCAGCCCATTCATGCTGAAAGCAATAATAACTTCAGCGTGGCTCTACCACCTACAAGACTAGTATATATAGTGCTATTTATAATCAATAATACGCCACAAATTTTAACAAATTCTCAAAAATATTTTCTTAATGCTCGAGCATGGTTTTTCAATCGATAGTTTGGTATTCGCAACATGAAACTTTATGAGAAATGTTGCTTCTTCGTCACTATTGAATTTTGATGAAGCCGCGGCCCGTTTCCGTCTCGTCCATGACCGGTAACAATTAGGAAAACCTCCGCCGGTGCAAGTCGCGCGGATATAAAACTTTATGTGCGCATATAAATTTTGATGTCGAGACATGTTTTATTGTTTAGTCGTAAAATTTGGGGTCGGAAAAGACCGACATATTTATTAAATAGGAACAAGGTCGTAAAATTGAATGGAAACCTCTTCGTGACATCGATGATATAGAACTATTTCTGTCTCCGATCAATATCCAGATCGACACGTAGTTATTGCTATGGGTACAAGAAATATAAGAATATGGTATTCGTATATTAAATCGCATCGCTTCAAATATATAGCGAAGAGTTCTAAGTAAAAAAATAAATTTAAACTGTTATCCTCTAATAATTCTGTGGTTTCTTGTTGATAAAGCGGATATGCCGACAATGCCTCATACATTAAACATTCATCTTATCATAATTTACAGTCCAATATGTATATTTAAATGTATTTTTAATTAATATCATCTATTAACTCTAATCTTAATTTGTGTATGGAAAAGCCTTAAACATAGGTATTTCAATTTTTTTTTGTTGTCACATAAGGAATCAACGGCATATAACTTTTATACGTATTGAGTAAAGTTGTACAGCACGCAACAAAATTTTGATTCTTTTATATATTCACAGGAATATAATACGAAGACAAATCATTATTCACTTGTGTGATGTATGTATTTTATAGTCATAAAGGGATATTCTACATAAGTTATCTATTTTTGAATTTATCTCGTAAATATTTGTCCGTCCCGTATGAATTCACAAAATGGCACCGACAATATCGTGAATCCGCTTAGCATTTCGCCCGACGACGTCAGGGCGGGCGCGGGAAAACCGGTGACGTGGCGGCAGAAACGTGGGAATACATCAACTTTACCTGTATCGTCTACTTACCCAATACAATTCTAATAAATTTAATAAAGGGGAAAGGCGCTAGAGCAATAGAAAAAACTTTTTGAACTATTCGCAAGATATTTTTGCCTCGCCTCGTTTTTATTGTTTTGAATAACATATTTAAGACAATAAAAATTTGTCACCTTTGCAGTACTAAACTTGCAGAGGCGAATTCTACAGGTAGTTGGCGGCTATCCAGACAATCAGAAAAGGCAGATATGTGCCCATATTATATGAAGTATAGATTTTTTGTTGTAAAATGCTTAATAATATAATAATAAACATTATTTAGGACTTTATCCATATGCTGTGTATAAATGAATGATTATTATTAGATTGTGTTATAAATATTCATATTAGGCCATTAAAGTCTATGTACTATGGTACTAGAAACCACAAGCCGACACTCGATGCTCAATTGGCAAAAAATAAAAGTTTTTTTGTTATATTATATTATTAAGAAATAATTTCAAATACACTATATACAACATTTATTTAAATTTATAAAAAACTAGCTGTACCCGCAGCTCCGCACGCGTTTTTTTAAATCGTATTAAAGAATTATAAAATTATGAGACTATGTACAATTACAGAAATGCTCTTTAAATATAATTATAAGTACGACGCGCACGCCACTAAAAGTAACATGTAACGTCTACATTATAATAGGTCTTTACCTATGAAATTGCCGTTCTGCAGTACTGGCCATTTCAAATCAAAATAATTTTTGTTTCGCTAAAAATTCTAATTTCAAATTAATTTTATTTTAAAAACATGGAATTCTTTTTCCAAAAGTAGTCATTTGTTTATTGATTAGTGTTACATTTTCATCGTATTTCAATCTTTTTTCTCATCATAGATACGTTAAAAATTCGAGTAATTATGGAATATGAGTACCGTCGTGGCAGCAACGCGGCACAAGCGGCACGCAACATCAACGACGTTTACGGAGCTAACACTACAAACCAACGCACCACCTGTTATTAGTTTGCTCGTTTCCGTTTTGGGAATTTCGACCTGAAAAATGAACCTCGCGGTCGTCCAAAGACTTTGGTCAACAATGACGAATTAAAGGCGATTGTGGAAGCTGATGATACACAATCTACGGCTGAATTAGCAGCAGCTTTCGACATTAGCGTCAAAACAATATTGGTCCATTTGCGTCAAATTGGCAAGGTAAAAAAGCTTGACAAATGGGTGCCCCACGAACTCAATGATCGCCAGCGCGAAGTACGCGTCGAGACGTGCCTTGCACTGATCAACAGACACACAAATGAAGGAATTGTGAACCGCATTGTTACCTGCGATGAAAAATGGATTCTGTTTGATAACCGCAAGCGCTCAGCAAGTTGGTTGGATCCTGGTTCAGCACCCAAACAATGCCCTAAACGAAAACTTACCCCTAGAAAAGTGATGGTCACTGTTTGGTGGTCTAGCGCCGGTGTGATTCATCACAGCTTCTTACCAAACGGGGTGAGCATTACTGCAGATGTGTACTGTGAAGAACTGAACACAACGATGGAGAAGCTGGCACATCTCCAACCAGCATTGGTCAATCGCTCGTCTCCGCTGCGCCTGCACGACAACGCGCGACCTCATACTGCACAGCAGACGGTCTCCAAGTTGCAAGAACTGGGGTTGGAAGTTCTCCGTCATCCGCCCTACTCACCAGACCTTGCGCCTACAGACTACTACTTTTTCCAGAATTTGGATAACTCCTTGGCGGGAAAAAAATTCAATACCCGAGAGGCAGTACAAAATGCCTTTGAAGAATTTGTTGCCTACCGTCCAGCTGATTTCTTTAAGAAGGGTATCAATAAACTACCACTGCGTTGGCAAAGATGCATTGATTGCATGGGTGATTACTTCGATTAATACAAATAAAAAATACATGAAAAAAATTCGTTTAAATTTTTTCATACAAAACGGCAATTTCATAGGTAAAGACCTAATATATATAAATACAAACAGTGTGCCAAATGAGGTTTGCCATCAGCAACATATTTGGAACCTTAACCCACCATATAACTACCTCAGTGCTTACTTACACTGTATAAGGAACTAATGAAACAATAATTACAATATATTATTATAAAGATGTACATTTACATTACATTTAATATATATCGCCATTATTATAATTAAAATTTTGTAATTATGCAAAAAATAAACGCTTGTCTCTTCCTCAAGAAATTGTATTATGGAACTCTTTACGAAATACGTTTACAATCTAAGATCTTATTAGGAAGATCTCTATATCATTAAAGTTATTAATAATTATAATGTCAAATTGTAAACAATAAGCTGATAATTATTTCTCTTATTAAAAATAAAAAATGAGTTGAAATTTTGCTTAATTTCATGCAGACAAAGTCGCGGGTAACAGCTAGTCTAAAATAGAATAACCTCAATTACTTTTTGTAAAGTCGGCTATCTGCCAGTGAAAATCTAGTGAATACCGGTCTAACCGTTTTGGAGGTAGCACTGCAGGCAAAGCCACGGTTAACAGCTAGTATAAACTAAAATTGCCTAAATTACTTTTTGTAAAGTCATCTATCTGCCAGTGACAGTCTCGTGAAAACCGGTCTTTTCTCATATTTTCTTGATCAAATGTAATGTACGACACCCCTTTGTTGGGGCTCCATCATGGAAATCTTTAAAATTAATGTTAAAGCATGTCAGTAGATACTTTATAAAGTTAAGACTGTTAATAATTGTTAGAATTATACACATTCATGGGCAAGCATACTACGTACGTTCATACATACGTAATACGTTTTCAATTTGGGTTGTTTGAGTTTCTCATTACATACCTTAATGAAAATCAATCAAAACCTAACATAACGTACGGTTTAAAAAACAGGGAACAACAAATTATTACCAAATATATTCCATTAAATATTAGAATTGACAGTTTTTTTTTTCTCCAATTGACTACGCTATTGACCTAGCAAGGTCTTAACAGCTTCACCGGACTACAGAATTGACAGGATTTAAGTTGTTATTACAGTTAATGATTCGTTAAAAAATTATAAAAGTCCCTTAAAAAAATAAAGAGAAAAAAAAATGAACGTATTTGTTAATATTTTCAAAGGTGTTTTGAATAGCTTCTATAATTGTATAACAAGTGAAATTGAATTTTTAAGTCTGAACTTGAGCCGTATATTGAATTAAAATTTAGCTATATTTGAAAAAAGAAAGTAAGCATTTATGTGACAACATCACATAAAAAAAATATGTATCTTGTTCCAGAGATATAATAAATAAATATTGCATGGAGTCAAAGAACTATTTCCTCCGTCTTTTCCCTATCTCAGGCTAAGCTGACAGATCAAGGAGAACCTCTGTAACCCTGATAGCTTGCAAATACCTATATATAACACATAATACTGAAAGTATCTCAAACAAAATTAATAACCTTCATATATGATTATCAAGTTATTCTTTCATATAAATCAAACTATAATATTCAAATACTATCTATTGATATAAAATATATTACATTTCGTTTCTGAACTTTGCTTATTCAAGTCTCATTATATTTAGTTAGTGACTTTTGATTAATGCAATTTTACTTAAGCATTGATAACTACTACAAAAACCAAATATAATAAACCAAAAAAATAAATTGCACATGAAAAGCAGTTAACGCGGTGACATAACACATTTTGTGAGAGGTTTATACAGCTATTGGTTCGATCGATCTGTTTTACAATAGCAAAGGTAAATTTAGGCAAAATAATATCAGCATTTTAAGCGATCAGATTAACAGCAATGAAAGGTAAAATATCTCAAACACATTATCATACACACAAAGTAAGTCACACTAAATGACTATTAAATAAATGCCTTGGTTACAAAGCAAAATTTGTTACTGAACCTATAATTTGTTATCTTTAACAATTTGTTTGTAAGAGACCTGTGAATGTTTACTTAAATAAATGAATATTATAATCTACTTTTTAAGAATAATATAGAATTGAACGGATTTACAATTATTATTTGATTTCGTTTTAAAATCACTGCTTTCCTGTTTATGAAAGACCTATCAGAACCTAAATCGAAGATAATGTTTAAATTACATTGAAAATATTAGTCGAAGAGACGTATTTTAAAGATATAGCTGTATGTAAACAACAAATAATACACAGATATTGGTAAAACGGTGAAATATATCTCGAGTTGGTCAGCGCGGCAGCGGCGAAGCGGCGGGACAGTAATCCCGCTGTCACCGACAGGTATCGATGGACGGATTAAAACACCATTTTTATAAACGTTTAAACCCTTCGTTCGTATCATTTTCATGTTTTCAATTATACAATCCAGAGTGATTTTTTTTAAGTATACCCTTAGCGTATGTTTATGATTCCCTCATGTTTATTAACTCCCACTTCTATACATATAATAAGAATATAAATCTGACGTGTCTGTACTTTTACGATTTTCATGAAGAAAATGGTATGTCTGACTATCTGTCTGTTTGTATGAACACATCACTGCTAAAGTACTAGGTTCACAATGACATCACACAAATTACAAAACATATCTTCGAGAATAAATTAGTCGTTGTTTCATTAAAATCGGTCCACTCTATCAAAAGTTATTGTAATTTTAATGAGGACGCGGCGTAAGTACGAGAGGAAAGTAGATATGTAAATGGACTTAATACATTCCGATGACTTTATTAATCACTGTTTTTTTACGTGAGGTTCCACGTGGACGAAGTCGCGGGCACAACTAGTTATAAATAAAACATAACTAGAATACATTTTACAACTAAACATTTCAAGTTTATAAAATTTTAAATAATAAATATTCGCAGTAATAAATTTTTATGTTTTAGGGAGGGCTGTGAAGCGGTCGCTTCGTAATGTATTTATTGCAATTCTGCTAAAGCACAATTCGTCGCGGGTAGTTATCAGCATTGCAACTTAAATTAATAACTCGAGAAAGAATAATGTATAGTGAAAAATGTTACGCTAATAAAAGTTAATTATCTCTTTAAATTATTTTTGTTATTATTGTATTCATAACTAAACCCCGTTCGTGAACACATAGTATAATGTAATAAGTACATATAGTATGATTGAATAATCGTACAAATTATACTATACTAGCGGGCCCGGCAGACGTTGTCCCGTCCTGATTATGAAAAAATCCTTGACAAATTATATACTAAAACGTTCCTCATAAATCACTCTATCCAGCGGTGAAAACCGCGTGACAATCTGTTCGGTAGTTTTTGAGTTTATCGCGAACAGACAGACAGACAGACGCGGTAGGGAACTTTGTTTTATACTATGTAATGATGTGATGTGATATAATTTACACCCAAATAGCAAACTAAACCCGTTTTACGTAAATAGAAGTTTAGTAGAATAAGATGTACTACGATATACCGAGTGGAAACGTGTCGTGCCCTTGTACATTGACATTTAGTGCAGCCTGAACGATGGTTTATGATCGACTTGTACCGCTACGCGGCGCGGAACGGGGCGGGCACCCCACTGTACTTACGTCTTCTACTCACAAAGATTAAAATGAAAAATAAACACAGACAATTACTACATCAGTTTATATCTGTATGTAATTCTAAGATATATCCTTAACTTTATATTCGGTTTCAAGTAAAGGAAGAACTTATCAATTCCGAGAAATAAATTTAATATTAACCAGTGATCGTCTAGTGGTCGAAATTCGACTATTAGGTATTTATTACTTTTTAAAATCTCGTTATTAAGGATTTTTTTTTATTGATAACACTAAAGCTCGTCCATAGTTAGTTATCGATATATCCCTTACTGTAAGGGCATCTCAGCACTCCTTATCTGAGAAACTAGACGCTACGTTGGTTACGATAAGCGCATCCTGTGTACGGTGTTTAAATGGTTCTATTATAGAAATACGTTAGCCTTAAGTCGAATTTGTAAGCAAATAAGCCCTCTAATAAATTAAAAATATTTATTTAAACTCCTCCACTTCGCCCACAACTTGACAAGTTACTAAAAAAAAAAAAAAATCAGTAGATAAACGGAAAAGAAAATTGTACTGAACCGTTTTATCTTTACCCATTTATACATAGAACTCATCATAGTAGACTTGTTTGGTCGAGAAAAAAAATGTCGGAGCAGTCATAAAGGCTGCCGACAGAAGTGAAAACTAAAAACAATGGAATAACTATGTTCTTTTTTTAATCTATTATAGTCTGAATAATTTAAATTTCAAAATTTGTCAGTTTTTGCCATTAGTCAGGTTTTCACATCTAAAGGCACTGCGAGAAATGATTATATACATCAACAGAGTGCTAATTAATCAAACATGAATGATGAGCTGCACAAGCTCAATACAAAATGTCAGTATTACACGTACACAGGCCACTATACTAGTCAATACACGTCGCTAGTCTAGCGCAAGCGCAATACGTCGTGTGCATGTCGAGGTCATCGGTGACGCAAACCCCTAAGTTTTCCGCCAAACAAAAATATTTTTTAATAGCTCAACACGATTAAATTTTTTCACTGCAATAATTGGAATCATTATACTAATTCTGATTTAGATAGTCAACACAGAATAAAAAAAATAAACAGTGTAATTATCAATGTGAAGTCATTATGTCCGTAAAACGCATTTTTTATCGATAAAAAGAAACCTTCATACGACGAGCTTGCAGCGACGCTGAACTGTGAAATATGTACTACTGGAAGTCAATACTGGACCATACTGACCGTAATACTGTACACACAATATTTAAAAACCTTCACATTCCACTACCTTATAGTTAATAATTAAATACCTCTGTTTAATTATGACATTGTTCGATACTCGGACATTTTTAGTCATTATAGGCAACACAATATTATAGAAAGTCACGAATATACAAAAATGAACACAATTATATCATATTTTAAAGTATTTGTAAAGTATGCTCATTAAAAAAAATATTCGACCTGGTTCTCAAGTTTGGATTTTACAAACATGCTATGCAATATAACCATTCGGCAAATCCCTTGATTTGACTTCGATGTTCAACGAATCTGATTGGATATTTTTCTAGTTCTGTTATTACAACGAAATACTAGTAAAAGTGACATGTACGAAATTGCTATCACGATAAACCATATGTGTATTTGGAAAATTTGACTGTTTAAAATATAATTATGTTAACAAATATGCGTGTATATTAGTATTCAGATGTCTAAAATTTATGTTACAGTTGAATTACTACATAATGTTGTTTATATATGAGTTGCAGTTATAAAAAGCCAAAAACAATGTATTTTTTAATTCACATTCATAATAATTTATGTTCTGTAATATTTGTTTTCATAAATATATGAATAATAAACAAAACATGTTTTAGGCAATACTATATTTTATTTATAGCCACATATTAATATTCCACAGTATTATTAAAAGCTATCACTGTACCCTGTTTTTTCAGTGAATTTCACCGAAACTTTAGCTATCCCA
The DNA here is from genome assembly GCA_036509395.1 of Antheraea yamamai. Lineage (NCBI taxonomy): Eukaryota > Metazoa > Arthropoda > Insecta > Lepidoptera > Saturniidae > Antheraea > Antheraea yamamai. The sequence continues at coordinate 9,187,759 of AP028427.1, forward strand.
TGGGGACTTTACAGCATGTAGGTTATAAAATATCCCATTATGTTAATCCGGGCCCGGAAGCACCTTTACGAATAAAGGTCCAACATATCAACGCACTTTAAAGAGGACTTTTCAAATAGTGTTTGTATTTAAAAAAAAACAGGATGTGTCATAAAGACATGTTAGGAAGTGAAACATTTGTATTATATGGAAACAGTTAAAAGAATACAACAAAAATTCAACGTCACGAGGTGTTTCCAGATTGTCACCCATCCAGGTGTTGACGGCGCCTGACTTTGCTTATCTTCGCTAATATGTCGTTTTCAACACTCTATCCGACACAGTGTTTACCTCCACCACATTTCGTTATACAAAAAGATTGCCGATCATTATTTCAAAGGTTCCCCATAAGAAGTTTTACTTCAATAAAATAGTGGAATTTAATTGCATTAAGCTTCAGATAAATACTCGAAAGTAACGCGACCGTGATGAAAGGATTAATTTGCCTGACAGAAACGAAGAAGGTGACAATCACAGAGCCATAAATGATAAAATATCAATAGTAAGAAGCATTATCATAAAAATTAGGCGTGTACTTAATAGGATTATGGATTGGCAACATCTCAAGGATCATCCTTTTTTTTTTTTTTCCCTCTTTTTTTTTTCCCTTTTTTTTTTTTTTTTTTTTTTTTTTTTTTTTTTTTTTTTTTTCTTTTTTTTTTTTCTAGAATCATTTTTTAACTGTCCTTCTGGGTTAAATATTCAAGAATCCTTTATGTTGGTAACCTACGTTATATAAGGAACTCGTGTGTAAAATTTCTTTCAACTAAATCTACAACTTTAGAATTTTCTTAGGTATATTGCTCTATATAATTATTATTATTTTATTACATAGTATAAAACAGAGTTCTCTGCCGCGTCTGTTTGTCTGTTCGCGATAACCTCAAAAACTAATGAACGGATTTTCATGCGATTTTCACCAGTAGATAAAGTGATTCATGAAGAACATTTTTGTATATGATTTGCCTAAGTTTTTTTTAATATCAGGGCGGGACAACGTCTGCCAGGACCGCTAGTGACATAATTAGTATCATTATGTAGTCACAATATTATATAGGGAAACTGATTTTCAAATAGATACATATACCGGGATATACTTATTAGTACTTGGAGTTAGATGTTTAACTTGAGAGTATTAGCTAGCCAGGCGGGCATTAAAAAATGCCCCTCTGACATGCCAATGACTTTAACATGATTGTTTCTTTCACAAACAGCTACGATTTATATTGCAGGGTTTGAACATATGTCGACCGATGCGGTGTCCAAACTCACTCGAGCTACTTATAATGAGTAACATAAAATTATCCTGTAGTCTTCTATATATAAGTAAGCAAAGATAAAAATGTTCAGTGTCGTTTTCTCTTCTGTTTTCTTTTTCTTCCGATTTTCTTTTTTTGGTTTACGTACTATTGGTAAGCTTTAATATCTTCTTCTATACATATAATAAGAATGTAAATCTAACGTGTCTGTACTTTTTCGATTTTTGAGAAAAAATTGTTACATGTGTCTAGGAATAAGTAGTAGAATACATTTCAATCATTTTTTGAAATGTCTGTCTGTCTATCTGTCTATCTGTTTGTATGAACACGCATCACTGCTAAAGTACTGGATTTACAATAAACCCTCAGAAAATCGTAAAGCATATCCGCGGGAGTAACTTAGTGTTTTTTTCAATAAAATCGGTCCACTTTATTTATAATTTTTTTATTCTTTTACCATCGACGAGTTCGATGTCTTAAATTAAAATCTACTTTCGTCATACTTCACGATCCTTCAGTCTACTAATGTACATTATTCTTTGACAAAACATATCTCAATAGTATTAAAAAATAAAAAATAATCAGTTATAGTTGAATTTCGACGAGAATTAGTTGAAATTAAAAAGATATATCTTCTTCAAACCAATTCGTTTCATATCATTTTAACATAAATAATCATAATACCTTAGCAGATTACTTTATTTCAATATTGGTGCAGTCAATTTAATTACTACGTCATCCACTCTTTCGGTAAAAGCTACTTCATTTCAATATGAATCATCAGAAAAGGTTTATTTTTTCTCTGAAAGAAATATAAGCAAGTGAACCTCGTTCATTCTGTACCACATAGCATGAGATTTGTGACATAAATTTAAGGAAAGTAATGAACGTACGCCGGGCTTTTTGCAGACAAAAGAAATTCATAACTTTTGTAGTAAGGTATTCTTATACTATATAACGTTATATTTATGTTCTTCTAGTTTATCCCGGTTAAGTGTCGATCAACTTTCCTGCGTAAACTTATCTCTTCCAGTACTAACTCTATCGGTACCGATAACCTTTATGTGACAGACAGGTCAAATCGAAGAATCGTACTGAAACTAGAGTCAAAGTTCCTACTGTCATGAGTAGGATGAGCGGAACACTATCAATTGTTCTTCTCTTTCGTTTCTTTCAGTTTCCTCAATTCTATCATGAATATGTGCCAGTTTTTCTTATTTAAGAAACAACATAATATTGTACTTATAATAATTGTTTTTTTTTTTAATAAAATAGTAGAAGTCGCAAAGCCCTCAGATACAGAGTGACTAACGATGCACGATTCTCTACACTAAAATAGAAATGTAATATAATCCTTCCAAATATTACACATACTAATATGATTTTATTTGTGTATTATTCGTATACACCTTCATTACTCAACCGATCATCACTAAATTTTACATTAACACGTTGTCATGGGTACAGTAAAGGGTATAGAGTACTTTACATGCCGAAAAAAGGTACGGTTCCGAGGTATAGGTAAAATTTACATTCGTGCAATCGAAGCCGTAAGCAAAAGCTAGTCTTCATTAATATTGTATATGCGAAAAGCGAATGTGAGTTTATTTGTTTATTAAGCTTTCACATTTTAACTACTCAGTCGATTATCATAAAATTTTGTAAACACGTTGTTAAGGGTACGGGTAAGGGTAAGGGAAAAGGATATTGGGTACCTTTCATGCAGAAAAAAGTATTGTTCCTGATGGGTAGCTCAGACCTACATTAACGTGAGCGAAGCCGCAAACAAAAACTAATTTAATATAAAGTAGCTTGAATAAAACTACTAATAATGAATACAAATACGGATTCTTAGAATGGGTTAATATTTAATAAACCATTTTTCTTAAAAATATAATATTTCCGGTTACCATCTTTAAATGCTTCCTAACAAAATGTTTTTCTTGTACTCTGGTTATTCAAAATAATCTATTTGAATTGTGGAATAAAAAATAGTTTGACGAGATTGTATAATTAACGTAATATTTTAAATAGCTTTGAACGTTTCCGTACAACATTATTTCCTGGCTGGTGTTATTAAACAAAATATAAAAGTAAGGGTAACAAAAATATCTATAGCAAAACATCCAAATGGGTGGACGATTACACCGTCGAGCGACACAGCGGCGCCTAGCTTAAAACTCTGACTAATTAAATGAATGAAAACGAAACTCGAATGTTTTCATTCCATTTACAGTTTCTATGCTCCCCGTTCGAGCTGGGTCGCCCGCGACGCGCCGCGGACGGTTCTATGCAAAGTGTATTACATTATTTTAAAATAACTCATACCGATACATTTGTTTCATAGGAAAAACAGTCTCACATGTTTGTGGTTTTTCAATAAATGTGTTGTTTTAGAAAAAGGGTTGGTGTCATTTAATATAAACAATTTACGCTTATTTAAAAGTGATCTTCGTTACACTCTCAGCGATCAAATTTATTGGGTTGTAGGACATGGGAATTGTGTGTCACTGGATAGTGGCTACCATATACCAGGCGTAACATCCGCCATAGTGACCAGTGCATATTCAGTAATCAAGCGGCTGTATTGCTACACACATTTACATGGGATAAACCCATGACAGCGATTTTTTTTTTTTTACTTTATATTCACATATTCAACTGTTGAAGGACTTGTGAGTCAGCATGACATGAACAACGACCATTAGATGCAGGTCTCTTCGTGGGCGATGGGTTTTTGGATTGCAATACGCTTCATTATAATTTTTTAAAGAGTACAATTGACATGGGCTATAGTATTAGTTTATCAATTACAAAACATTGTACCTAGCCCCTGCTAAACGGTAGATAATATCTTCCCTTGACGAACGAACGATTGACTATAACCAAAAAAAATTTATACTTACTATAAAGAAAATTCACACTATTTTTCGTGTAAAGACGAGAACGAATCTAAAAGAATGCTGTATGCGAAAGACATCAAATGAAGTACATATATGATTGCACTCTCATCTGTAAAATTATTTGTTTTAAATATTTAATGTGTAATATAAAGATTTATTCTCTTTGCAGCGATACCGTCCAGAGCGCAGAGTTCGAAAAGTCATTTGTGCGATTATCTGTCTCGCGGAGCACATCACGGCGGCCGTTGTATGTAAATTGAATTAATGACGCTGCACTTGAAGCCCCTTCGCTTTATGAATCTCTATGAGAGCGATGTGTCGTATTAATGGAAGCTTTATTTTTATACTGACAGTCTTAATTTATATGTGCTTATACCACGACAACTTTTTCGTGTTACTTATTAAATAGGCTTGGAAAGTTATTTAATGTGTCTAGATTTCGAATACAGAAACGTTGATCCATATGACACGAAGAACAAATGATAATATATTATTTAATTAATTACCACTCATTAATATATATCAGCTTATATAAGTAGAACAAAATCAAGGAAACAAGTAAAAATAAATCCGTCTAAAATTTACAATAAACGAAATAGTATTTTATTCTACTTAATGTAAATATCAAGTTCTTAGATATGAAATTGGCGTTTTGTGGAATTTGCCACTTTGATCTCAAATATCTGTTTTTGTTAGAAATTCAAATTTCTTTCAAATTTAGGCTGTTTTGATTTTTTTTTGACATGTTTTCTTTCTGCATAAAGGTAAACTTAAAATATCGCTTTCTTTACGAATATGAGTTCCACCGTAGTACCCGTAGTGCAGGAACATCTCGAAGGATTAATGATGTCTATGAGGAAGCTACAATAAAGGAAAGCACCGTACGTTTTTTGTTCCAATTAAATCAATGAATCGCCTAAGATATGGCGAAAGTACCTAGATAATGATGGTACATATTCGATTGATAAAGTATACCATTTCAATTCGTTTTACTTTTTCTATATAAAACGCTAATTTCATATATAATACCTGTACCTGTAATGTACCTAATACTATGTAGGTTTATTCAATTGAGTTCGGGAAACATACAGATGATATATCTTATAACTAAACTAACATAAAAAAAAGCATAATCCAAGAAAGTGTCCACAAAAATATTACCAATACAGTACTCAAAAGAAGATATATCTTAATATATATATTTCTTGTGTGCGTGTGTATGTGACTGAACTCCTCCTAAACGACTGGACCGATTTTGATGAAATTTTTTGTGTGTGTTCGTGGAGATTCGAGAATGGTTTAGATTCACAATTGGACCCGGCAGGTGGCGCTGCGATCGACTTTTAGGATTTTTTTTGTTTTCAAGGCAGGACAACGTCCGCCCGGTCCGCTAGTAATATAATAAAGAAACAAAACTCATCAGCATTTATAAACAAAATTAAAGAAGACAAGAAATAACGCAATACAAGTTTTTTTATGACATAGCAGGCAAACGTACAGGTGGGTCGCCTGATGTTAAGTGATCACCACCGTCCATAGACACTAACAACACCAGGGGAGTCGAAAGTGCATTGCCGGCCTGTGTTTGGGAGAAAGCGGGGAGGGGAGGGGAGGTGGGCCTCCGGCGTTCAAAAGTAAAAAGTCAAAAGTTGTTGGAGGCTGTAATTACATCAATGCATTATTATACGAGTGTATAACGTCATACTTTCAAATACATTATTATTGAAATTACTGAATACTAATTTTTAAAAGGTAAAGTATTTATAAAGAATTTACGATATTAAAATACCATTACTGTTGAAGACACACGTAGTCATTTCTTTCATACATTGTTTTATATTTTATACAAAATATGTGTTTAGTACAACATATTATACAACTTTTGGCTAACAAGTGCTTCACGGAATCATCCAAAAGCTAATAAGTAAAATAAAAAACAAGGAGATTTACTATCCTTGAAAATTATAATTTAAATTAAAGTGATATCGAAAAACAAATATTATATTATGCACAAAAAGGGTAGATATTGAGTAATGAGAAAATACCTGCATTTAGTTTTTAATTATGTTTATCTTTATATTTTCACGCGATATTTATAACTTGATTAAATTAGAAATAGAAATACAAGAATATATATTTTCTAGGAACATAAATATAGAACATTGTTCCAAAAATTTCCTCTGTGACTAGTTAAAAATATATTAGGGTGGGCCAAAAAAAACTTTTAATTTTTTTTTATTAATTACCATGAAAATATCGTCTGAGATGACGAAAAAAAATTGTGTTAAAGTTTCAGCTCTAAATATTAATATTAAGAGGTGGCGCATTAGAGTTTTTCTTTTTTTCTTTAGTCCCATACAAAAAAATTCATATCTCACCATTCGTTGTTCGTACAGCAAAATTTTTCAAAAGTTTTTTGTAGGAATTGAACGTTCTACAAAAAAGGTTTCCTTCATTTTTTTCGCACGCCTCGCCATTTTAAAGATATTCAAGATTGAAATTTAAAGATTTTAAGGTACATTTCTTTTTTGCTTCTGAATTTTTTAAGTCGTTGACAAATGAACGTTATGAAATGCGCAATACATATTTCTGCAGGAAATTAAATGTTCTATAAAAAAGGTCTGTTATGCTTAGTCGATTAGAATAAGCGTTTGAAAGATATTTATGATCAAAGTTCAATACTTATCGCTCTTACTAATTTGTCAACATTTTCTTTGGAAAATTTTAATATAATTCATTAGTTTCGAAAAAATTAATGCAAATTTAAGTTTTTATCACCACAAAAATACTTTTATCTATTATTTAAATTATTTTTTATATACATGTACGTTCGGGTGGGCCAAAAAAAATTTCAAATTTGTTGAAAATGTTGAAAAATTAGTAAGAGCGATAAGTACTGAACTTTGATCATAAATATCTTTCAAACGCTTATTCTAATCGACTAAGCATAAGAGACCTTTTTTGTAGAGCATTTAATTTCCAGCAGAAATATGTATTGCGCATTTCATAACGTTCATTTGTCAACGACTTACAAAATTCAGAAGCAAAAAGAAATGTACCTTAAAATCTTTAAATTTCAATCTTGAATATCTTTAAAATGGCGAGGCGTGCGAAAAAAATGAAGGAAATCTTTTTTGTAGAACGTTCAATTTCCTACAAAAAACTCTTGAAAAATTTTGCTGTACGAACAACGAATGGTGAGATATGAATTTTTTTGTATGGGACTAAAGAAAAAAAGAAAAACTCTAATGCGCCACCTCTTAATATTAATATTAAGAGCTGAAACTTTAACACAATTTTTTTTTCGTTATCTCATATGATATTTTCATGGTAATTAATAAAAAAAAAAAGTTTTTTTTGGCCCACCCTAAAATATATGCAACTAAAATGCCAAAAAGATTAGGCTCTACTCAGATAATAACTATAAATTCCATATTTTTACATGTCTATGTAGTACGGTGAAGCTGTTAAGGCCATGCTAGGCCAATAGGGTAGTCATTTCGAGAGAAAAAAAATTACATGTCTAATATTTATAACTGAAATCGATACACCAGTGACAACAACATAGGATTTAACAAAATAGCCTCACAAATCGAGCAAATCTTTTCAAAGGTTCCAACTTTTATTTTCAATAGGCACATATCTAATAAAAGTTAATACGTTGTAACGAGAAAAACGAACAAGACGATCTCAAGAACCGGGGCTCCATTATCCCTTTTATTACTGGCGATGTAAGATATGGTCAGCGGAGAGTTCGACCTCGAGGGAGGGTGCTTTACTAAATTCCTCTACTTTACGTACCGAGGTGGCCATTAAGATTATGAAATTATGAACTTGGTCCACTTACCGAGATTTGCTCGTTTCGGATACAGTTAAGTCGACCGATTTAATGGCTGCCACGTTCTAAATGTATTACAGTTAATGAATCAGTAAGCAAAACTAGCTCGTAACTAAACGATGAGTTAACACTCAGTTACAAGTTAAATGTATCTTTACTGCCATAACGATTGCTTGCGTGGGATGAATTTATTGAGATATTTTTTTCGTCCATAAATATGCTTAATTGGAACAAACAAAATCAAATCATGTATAATTATAACCAGTCCCATTCTTTATACACGCTTTCCCATATATTTTTAAGAATACTAGCTGGTAGGGCGGACGTTGTCCTGCCTTGATAATAAAAAAAAAACTAAAATTCAACCGCAGCGCCACCTGCTGGGTCCAATTGTGAATCTAAACCATTCTCGGATCCACTGAAACACGCCCACAAAATTTCATCAAAATCGATCCAGTCGTTTAGGAGGAGTTCAGTGACATACACACGTACAGAAGAAATTTATATATAAAGACTAGCGGGCCCGGCGGACGTTGTCCTCCTAAAAGTCAACTGCAGCACCACCTACCGGGTCCAATTGTGAATCTAAACCATTCTCGGATCCACTGGAATACGCACACAAAATTTCATGAAAATCGGCCCAGCCGTTTAGGAGTTCAGTGACATACACACGCACAGAAGAAATTTATATATAAAGATTGACAAGTATGTATGTTTATATGTCGCTGGTAATTATTCTATAAGTTTACTTGGTTAATATAGGTAACAGATTTCTTGCCATGTGTGTTATCGTCGCATTTGGTTCAGGTGTGAGTGTTACAACACAAAATTGATAAGAGATCGCAAAAGGGCGCTCTCTTCCTCAAGCTTCAGCTTAAACAACAAAAGAAAACCTCCATTTAAATATTTCTAATTTGCATAAGGATTTCCTAAACGGGCACCTGATAATTATTAGATATAAAATAAGTTTGTCCATTAATCCTTCAGCGGCTAAACTTGGAAGAATTCAAATCGGTTATTTAATTGAAAAGACAATATTAACTTTCATTAACTTCCCCGTTGTAATTAACTATAATTCTGTCATAAAATCTGATTTCATCATGAAAACAAACGTAAAAATGGAAACTTTTCGTAGAGTAGATCACGTAGGGTTATAAAAAAGCGTTTTGTTAGAGACCTCCCTTTTTGGTTTGATTAGCAAAAGGCGACATGAAAAACTTCTTGTCGCGACGCTAAATGAGGATCACAGTAACTAAAGAAACTCACATACTATGAGTCTAATCTTATATAAGTATAACTATATAGACACTGCCAACTGGCGAGCGGCAAATAAAAAATAACTCATTTTGAAGGGGAATCTAGGCCACAGCTAATTCAAAACTTGGTCTATCGCAAATTGTAATTTTCTCTTACCCTTATAACAGCAATTTATTTCATGATAAAAATCTCTTTTAGTCCTTGCAAAAGGGAATCTGTTGAAATCGAACATTCTCGGGTTGATTACTAAGCGCCCAAGAGGCCAGATTTCATGAAGCAATTGCCATTCACGCGTAGGCGAAAGTGATCGCTGGGGTGATATTATTTAAATGTAATCTTTTTTCGATACTTTTTAACAGTATATCTAGAAGGTTCCCTAATTTAATACCTTGTTCACACGTGGATGGTAGCTTCATCATTCGATACGTCAAAAAGAAAAAGTTTTTCGTTAGAAAAAATCGAATTCCTGCTATGTCCATATAATAGGTTAAGCTAAGGTTGTTACCACAGTCTTAATACATATTCTTAATAGTATTTACAAAAAATATGATGATTAAATTTGATATCAATATCTTACTGTAACGATTTAGAACATTTCTTCAAATATTTTCTGAGCGAATTGAAAAGTATGACTAAATTACCGAATTAAGAAAAACTATTTAAACAGCCACCAGATATCACGTATGATAATGTAAGATTAAAGCGGCAGCAAACACCTATGTGTATAGTCTATCTACAGTAATTTTTTTTACAATATTTGACATACATTATGTATTTCAATTTTTCAATAATTATATAGTAACTACATAAGTCAAGCAATAGTAATAATCAAATTAACTCATGCGGATGTCACAGAAAATATACTAACAAATGTTATAAAAAGAGAAAAGTTATTTTATGTTTGAATTTGATAAACGCAATACAGTGAGTAATATGCGCTATATTTTATTTGTCAGTCTACATTAATGCAAGTCAAATCACGAGCAAAAGCTAGTTAAGAATAAAAGAATCCAAGTTCGAAGAATCGTTCTCTGTTTTTCTCCAAGGCTGTATTTGAACACAGCATTCGTTCAGTGTCTGAGTTAGATTATTTGCTGTTTAGCATATGAGTACTTTTATTAATTATAAATGCTGTTATCAAATAGTTCGTAAATTCCTATTTCGTATGGAACTTATGGAGGAGTCGCGTGCGGACCGGTCGGCGCTGCGGCGCCAGTGTCAACGGCTCCGCGTGCCTTCGGTTAGTCGCACTGCGGCATACAACGATTCACTACTTTCCGGTAACTGTAGCCTTCTATGCAGTTACAATACATTAATTATATGCATTTATCAACTTTACAAATTATATGTTCTATTTTGTTTTATTTTTACAATTTATTTTCCTAGTGAACATAAACTAATAATACCAATAATAACGATAATAACTTACTTTAATTACTTCAATTAATTTAAAAGCATGTGTATAAAATAATAAAGTTCTATAAACATTACATAGTATAAAACAAAGTCCCCTACCGCGTCTGTCTGTTTGTCTGTTCGCGATAAACTCAAAAACTACTGAACGAGTTTTCATGCGGTTTTTATCAGTGGATAAACTGATTCATGAGGAACGTTTTAATAGTATATAATTTGTCAAGGATTTTTTAATAATCAGGGCGGGACAACGTCTGCCAGGCCCGCTAGTTACTAATATTTTTTTTAAATCATAAGGAAAATGTATTCATGATATTTTTTACTTAAAAGCTCTTAGCTTCATATGTACCTCGGCTACGATTTTCTTTCAATTTTATATATAAGCAATAGCGACAGTGTTTGTTTCACATAAATCAACTTAGACGTCCAAGAAAAAATATCTCAGTGCTCTTCGTAGACATATTATAATACAAAGGAGAATGTTACGTCCTTATTAGTAAATTCTTTGCACGTAAAAAATAAAATCTCTTCACAATTTTGACAGCTTTGTATGAGAAAAACACGTTTGTAACTTACATGAAATTCGAGGGTTCGTATGCGACCCGAAGAAATTATTAATGTATAAAAAGACACAAAAACTGGATCCTAAGTTAAGTAACTTTGTCGAGATACGTGTTTTCACTACAAAGGCTTCTTTTTTATTTTTTAACTAAGGGTTCAAATTATGTAAATATATTTGTTATTTCTTCGAGTGATTTTATATAATACTAGCGGGCACGGCAGATGTTGTCCCGCCCTGATTATAACAAAAAACCTGGACAAATTATATACCAAAACGTTCCTCGTGAATAACTTTATCTACTGGTGAAAACCGCATAAAGGTTCGTTCAGTAGTTTTTGAGTTTATCGCGAACAGACAGACAGACAGACGCGGTAGGGGACTTTGTTTTATACTATGTAATGATTACTTACTTGGGCTTAATATTTATACAGACTAAATCATATAATTTACGCTTAAAGCTAATTCTTTCTCTTTATAACTAACAAAACCTAGAGTAATCTGAGGACAGCTTCAAAATATTACTATTATATAGCCATGGGTTAATTATTTTTAGTGTTATGATTTTGCGATCGGGTTAAGACGGAACCTTTTACATTAATTGGATTATACTAGTGAGGCGCCGTAATAATCTCAAAGGGTAATTATGAGTCTGCGGACTAAATTTCGTCAAAATAAACTGCTCTACGAGATAAGAATTTTATGGTTGACAGTTAATATTTAGCGATGTAAGTGACTTGTAATCTATTTTTAGTTCGATAGTAAATAATGTATTCTTACTCAGTGCAAATCAGAAATTATGTTGTATATATATTTTTAATATCATAGGAGGCAAACAAACAGGTGGGTCACCTGATGTTAAGTGATCACCACCGCCCATAGATACTTGCAACACCAGGAGAAGTCGCAAGTGCGTTGCCAGCGTGTGTTTCAGGGAGGGGGGAATGGGAGAGTGAGGAGGGGGACGGGAGGTGGGTATCCAGCGCTCTCACTGACCGAACAAAACGCAACAATGCAAGCACTGTTACTTCACGTCGGTTTTCTGTGTGTCGGGTAGTAGTACCCCGGGCGAGCCCACCCATTCATGCTGAAACCAGTAATGGCTTAAAATATATGAATATATTTCGAAAAATAAGGGCGACAAACCTTTAATATTTATTAGAGGAAATAAGTATCAGACTAATACTGCCACATAAAAAGAACACGTTAGAAAATATATAACCAAATACACGCATATTCAAAAGGAATACGATCTTAAAAATTCTTTACGAAGATACGATTTTTTTTTTGTGAAAACATTAAAATAATTTCTTTTCATGGTTACATATTTACAAAAGCAAAAGTTTTTATTGAAAGCGATGCCGTACTTAGCAATGCCATCAGGTATCTGTTTTTCATAAAGCCCACTCTCATTTTCGTTATGATGTTAATAAAAAGAAATAGAAAAGTTGGTCGTGTACGCGTCAAATGAAAAAGTTATTGTACGTGATGATACTGCACGATAGAGCCACCTGCCTGCTGCCACACCAAACTAATTACAAACTCCCTAACTTCCTCAAACACTAAAATATTCTTCTAAAAACGTCAACTCGACATACGAATGGAATAGCAAATACTTTATAAGAAATCTGTATGTAACTTTTTTATTTAAATTATTTATTTAACATGCTCTATGTTCTCTAATTGTAATAACTTGTTTTCTTTGATATATCTAATGTTTATTTGTTTGAAAAATAAGAGACAGAATGATCATGATTTTACAATTTGTGTTTATTAATAACTTTTGCTGTGTGTCTACTAATAATTATCTATTTTATTTATACGGTACACTACTTATGTATTTGATTTCTGCTATACTTTAGTGCTAAGCTCATATTTATTATTATTGTAATTTATGTTTTATCTTTAAAAAAAAATCAATATTTCTTTCCCCACAATATTCATGTTAGCTGAAAGAAAATGCCTTGTGGCATTAATCTCAATAGGGTACGCACTAAAGAGTGAGTTACATCGGTGCACGTAACTTCAGATTTAATACAAAACTAGCTTTATGCTTTATTATATAGGCGCGCGCAACTTCCGTTTCAAACTAAATAAAACCAAAAGAACCATGACGTAAAAAAAAGAAATGTCTTAATCCTTTAACATTAGTAGAGATTTTAGATCTATGAAATGTCACATAACTTCTAACACGAAACTAAAATATTAAAATAACCAATAGTATAATTTTTAAAACTGGAATATGTCCTCGTTCAAAACGTTGTGATTTTACGACATTATAAAATTTCAATAACATCGTTTCGTATCACTTACGGGTGTGATGCTCGTTTGGCATGGTTTAGTATCGACTCGGCCAATTCAAACAACGTTGTCACTCGTTATTGCCCCACCGAGAGGTATGAACACCACATAAAAATGGAACGTCATTTAAGCATTCATAATGTTTTAAAATCACAGTTTTGGTTGCTTATTACTTGGTACGTTATATTAAAAGATAGATTTTGCAAATTGTACGAAACTTTGTATTCATTTTACAGTATCAGAGTTTAAAAACACCCACCGGAGCGTCCTTGACCACAGTTAAGTTCCGAGAGTTGAAGTAACCAAAAGGAATGGTAAAGTGCCTGTTCACAGCTACCAGCATACATTAATAAACCTGTCTTTTTTTTAGTTTGTCGTGTTTCGCGATCAGACAACGCATAATGTCACATAATGCATAATGTCAAAACTTTTACAGGCTGGTTGGTATAACACCGACGACTGTCGATGAATGATCCAGTAATCGTAGTCGTTGTTGTTTTTGGATTGCCCTACACCTCCACTTTGTTTTTTCAACAATAAAAAAAAAACATATATACAAGCGCTAAAAGTGATACCTTTAAAAATATGAAATAAACTAAACACGTGAACAATATATCACGTTAATTATGATGACTTTTCCCAAGACTTGTAATACACAGGCGCACACGTATACTAACATATTAACACACATACAGACGTATAACGCTTGGACCAGAACAAGTTATGTAGTGCGATAGATAACGAAGTGACCGTCAATATAAAAAACACTGCATAATGTGTTCTATCTCATTCTTCCACACGGTAAATCCTATAGATGTATATGTTTATTTCCTTTTAACGTCGCTTTTTCCTTTCGTAGAGTGTCAAATCGGAACGTGGTTAAAAAGATTTTACTTTGGATTACAAAAATCTGAAAATATTTTGTATTCAATGGCTTCCAGCTTAAAATTTTAACTTTACACAAAATAATAGGTGTTCAATTGAAAATAAATTATTTTATCATTACTTTAACAATTGTATATTGATTTAACATTGTATTCTTGAAAATGGTCGCATCTTAACATAAATCGCGGTACAATAAAAGTACCTAGAAAACACAAATAACCTTTTCTGTGATAAGATAAAACTCTCATGGCACAATTTATTGGATAAAACGTCATATTTATCTCCGTAAGTATAGAGCAAAGAGAAGCCAGAAATCTCTTAATGGTCATGAACCTTGAAAGTGAGAGCGCGGAGGCGACCCCGGAGACCTATGATTCACAACCAGGATCTCATTACGCAGTATAATCTGATGCCGGTTTCAGCAACGTCTATATTTAGACAAGTAGCGAGATTACACGAAACTTTATAGACAACAATGTTAATAGTGGTATTAGGTGCACTAATTTTCCTTTTTGCTTCCAAATTTTATAATATACACTACCTTCATTTTATATCATATACAAACTATAAATTTAGTATTCTTTGTTACAATAATACCTAGTTTATGTCCAACGTAAATGAGGTTTATTTGATTTGGTCTTCAGTCGTTAGTGTTTATATTCTTTGGAGAGTAATCTTAAAACGAAATATTACAGATTTATTCGTTTTCTAATGTAATCTCTCGCGTTAATGTAGATCTGGTCTATCCCTTGGGAATATTTTTTTCTAGTGAAACGTATCATATGCCCTTTCTATACCGTGACAGCTTGTGCACTAAATTTCATAATGATCTACCTATCTTACTACTCAATAGTTAAGACACGAAACAAATAAACTCAATTTCGCGTTTATAATACCTCTTTTTGAAAATTTTCCTCAATATATATTTTTTTTTTTTTTTTTTTTTTTTTTTTTTTTTTTTTTTTTTTTTTTTTTTTTTTTTTTTTTTTTTTTTTTTTTTTTTTTTTTTTTTTTTTTTTTTTTTTTTTTTTTTTTTTTTTTTTTTTTTTTTTTTTTTTTTTTTTTTCTTTTTTTTTTTTTTTTTTTTTTTTTCTCCTTCTCTTTTTTTTTTTTTTCTTTTTTCCTTTCCTTTCTTTTCTTTTTTTCTTTTCTTTCTTTTTTTTTTTTTTTTTTTTCTTTTTTTTTTTCTTCTTCTCTTTCCCTTTTCTCTTTTTAACGTTAATCTTTGAACCATAATTATTCTGAACACTGATTAAAAGTAAAACAAAACTGAACTGAACTTTTTGAGTAGTAGGCAAATCGTAATACAAGACCAATAGTTATAATTAAGAGATCATTTTCGATAAAGGTCGATTCATGTTACACAATGTCCTCCACCCTCAGAGCTAATGCGACTAACACAAAATAATTTCTATACAACACATTTTCGATACGAACTGTACATATAACTAAGAATATGTATTCGAACTCCTGATCCAATTCAATACGAAACTTTTTACTTCCCGCAAAGTGTGAAAGGATTGGAGAGAATCCTACATTCATTTTCCTGATATAAGATTACTCTATAGTCAATAACAAATATTTATATAATAATTCTGCAAAGCATAGGAAGGTACTGAGTGGCAATATAAAACTCCAACCACGAGCAACTATTTTCAGTTATTGACCACTTGTCTGGTCATTTGACGCAACCGCAATATCCTCTATGTGCTGTGGAAAGTCTTAAAATAAATACTCGAAGAATATCTAATACACATTAAGGAATTCCTTTAGATTCCAATCAATATATTGGATAAAAATAATAACATAAAATTGTGGTTAATGTATTTCACTTGGTCTGTTAATTTTACATTTTAACATTGAATCTTATTTATTAAAACTGTTTAGAACAAAACTTATAATATTTGAAATTCCTTTTATGACATATGGATGTAAAGAATTATACGTATGACTACGCATGTATATTCTATAAACATATATAATATACAATTTGTAGTGGCTATTGCCAAGGATAGGGCGTTTCTTGTATGGAAAGTGACTATCGATTCTTTGACGTGGGTTCGAGCAATATATCTTCTCATTTTGAGAACTATTTTTGAGAAGTAATCAAGTATAAAAAGTTACTATTTTTTATTTGTTTATACCGTTATAAACTATATATTTTGTATAAAGCATTATTATATAATATTGTGTATTACATAATATTACAATGTAACTGATAAATATGTTAAGGCTTAATAGATTTAACACATTAAATATTTTGAAAATAAACATTTATTACTATCACTTGACGTTTTTTCTTAGCGTATTTTTACAAATAAATTATGTCACAAATACACGGTGTCTCATCTGGATTATTGTATTAATTGAAATCCAATTCTATAAACTATGCAAATGATAACATAGTTTAAATGACTTACTTCTTATTTTATTTCCATGTATATATCTTAACTATAACTTAAGCTGAGTAGACTTAATTACATCTTCACTTCTTATTCATACAAAACTTTAGTTAGCACATAATATCAACATTATATTCGTCATGTGATATTGTTATTTGATAATTTGCCCACAGACCGAACGTGTCCCGTCGATCGTCACTTAAATACATCATTATTCATCTAGATCCACCCCTCAATCTACCCGTACGATGCAATTAGAACACTTCATTTCGTAATCAATGAATGCAACAAAACAACTCTTCCTAATAAACTGGATTAAGCCGTAACAAGTTTTCGAAGACTATCTAGCCGTTGGTCCAATTAATTATTGGTCTTTTAATCTTTATTGAAAAAGAAAGAACGATATTTATTGACATAGTAATACAAGTGAACAAAAAATTTTTTATTTAAATAATATATAATATTTTTTTGTAAAAAAAAATTCAAAAATTTTTTTTTCCCCCTTCTTTTAAAAAAAAAAGCCGCGTTTTTTTTTTTGTGTTTTTTTTTTTTTGTTTTTTTTTTGTCAAATTAATTTCCCCTCCCCTTTTTCTCCCCAAAAATCAAAAACCTCATAAACATAAAAAATAAAACTATGACAAGGAGACCTGGCGTATACTGGCAATACTTCTTTGGGCGCGTTAGAGAAAAATAATGAGAGTACATTTTTACGATGCGCGCGCACACCGTCGCGAAAAACCGACACCCTGAAGTTAGCTATAGTCAACATTATGTTTCTTTGTATTTGTTGTTTTTATTTCTTTGTATTAAAACTTTCAATGTATTAAATACCTTTTTTCTATTGTTAGTATCGTTTTTTCTACAAACGTAGAATAAGGCGAAAGATCAAATTTTTGAAAAGATTTTTGTTTTGTTACTCCAAAGAAGTATAACTTCTAACGCGTGTACATAAGTACACACACACTTTTTTTTATATGGAGATCTTTCAACCCAAATTTTTCACTTTTCCCTACGATTTTACAAATAATTTCTTTCATACAAACTTGTCCAGACAATTACAAATACATCAAGAGAGAATTAACCAAATAACAGTTCTGAAACTGAAATTCGTATTATTTATATAGAAGTTTAGTGAGGACGTTTGGTCCATTTTCAAACTCAACATTTTTCCTTATTGTCGGATGTGGCTTTATTATAGCTTAAACCAAGTGTTTTTAAATAATTGCGACTTAACATTATTGTATACTAGCTGCACTCGCAAATTGTATTGAAGAAATATAAAATTGTGAGACCATGTACAGTTATAGAAATGCTCTTTCAAACAATTGGAAGTAGACACGCACGCCACTTATAGTAACATGTAACGTATACACTAGATATATAAATACGAACTGTGTATTAAATGAGGTTTATCATCAGCAACATATTTAGAACCTTAATACACCATATAACTACCTCAGTGCTCACATACACTGTATAGGGAACTAATGAAACTATGATTTAAAGATATTATTATAATGGTACGTTTATAGTCTAATATTTTATTAGAAAGACCCCTTCTATCTTCAAAATTACTATTAATGATTATAATGTTGAATTGAAAACGATGAATGAGCTGACGTTTTGAAATCTCATAAATATAAATCAAGATATAAAACTTTCTATCTGTCTAAGCAGTTTTTAATATTCGAAAAATTTAAATAATGCTCATTGAACTCGATACAATATTCTTATATGTGACTATGGTTACTGAGTTATGTAAACGAAAGCGCGATAAATAAAACAAAATGGCCGCCAAAATGACCAAAAAGACAATATAATTCAGAATACATACATAGATACACATATATGAATTCCAATTATATTTATTCTTGGAGTCCAGTACAACGCACGTCTTACGCACATGTTTAAAGTGAACAACATATGTTTGCTAAATTTCATGCGGACGAAGTATCACCTAATCTAATATAGAATAACCTAAATTACTTCTTATAAGGTCAGCTATCTGCCAGTGAAAGTCTCCTGAAAATCGGTCGAAGCGTTTTGGAGATAGTACTGGGGGCGAAGTCATAGTTAACAGCTAGTGTAAACTAAAATTGCTTGAATTACTTTTTATAAGATCACCTATCTGCCAGTGAAAGTTTCGTGAAGATCAGTCCAACCGTTTTGGAGACAGCATTGTAGACGAAGCCGCGGTTAACAGATAGTCTAAATTAGAGTAGCCTAAGTAAACCGCTGTAATTTTAGCTGCCTCCCAGTGAAATTCCCGTTAAAATGGGTCCAGCTGTTTCGGAGATTACCCGGAACAAACTGATAGACAGACAGACCGACAAAAATTTTAAAAATTGCATGTTTGTTATCAATAGCGTGTATACTTTCATATCCAATCAGTAAAAAAAAATATTTTGATATTACATACAGATACTTCATTTTTATTGTATGCATAGATTAAACATGGTTTAGTTTCACAGTACAAAGCAAATTGTTATATTTAGCAATAATCTTTTATTTTATACATTATTATTGAGACATAAACATCAACTGACTAAACAACTATGTTGACATGACAACCACTTCTCTATTCAAATATACATCAATACAACACAAATAAATTGGCGTTACTATTCTTTAGAAATCACAGACTGACATGCTGTCAGGGATCCATTTCGATTATAGAAATGCTATGAGTTTTCCAGGTACTAGATATTAATTTACTATCGAAGCCAGATATTGAACCAACGTTCAATATTAAAGATTTCCTTGCGATCGGGAACGTGTAGCTATGAAATTTGATCTAAATACCATTTGCCAATAGTACAAAGTACTCTTGTTTCTTTAACAGTTTTACCTGAAATTAGTTTACATGGTCTTATACCATTTTCCAGTAATCTGGTTTAAATTCCTAAGCTGAGTCGCTTTGAGCATATTTTGAAAAATGCCCGTGAAAGTCGAATAATTTCAATATAGCATTAATATGTTATCATTATCACACGATATTGTGATTAACGATAACTAAGAAGAGAATTAATTACCTAACAAAAATTTCACTAGATTGAAAAACGTAACACGTATAGACGTACGACGATATAAAAGTTTTAAAAAGTCCTTTGTTTTCAATTATAAATTTGTCTGTATTCGAGATCTATTGAAATCCTAACTGATTCAATACTTAC
Organism: Antheraea yamamai; assembly: GCA_036509395.1. Classification (NCBI taxonomy): domain Eukaryota; kingdom Metazoa; phylum Arthropoda; class Insecta; order Lepidoptera; family Saturniidae; genus Antheraea; species Antheraea yamamai. The sequence continues at coordinate 9,207,788 of AP028427.1, forward strand.
AATACAATTCAAAAATGTAGTCATTATATAATTATAGTTAATCATATATTCTTTTATTACAGTCATTAATATATTTACAAAATTAAGTAAAATATTTTATATATACAAACATATTGCTGCTACAAGGTTACTAGTAATAATGACATTACTTGAAGCAGTAATCATTAAGTACCTCGATTATCCCGCATTACATACAATAAAATACATAAAATAAATAATATTTATTATCAATAATAATTATATATAAACACATATCGGTAAATCATTGATATATATTATTTCGCATATACAGAATACATAATATTTGTAAAAAATATCTTTTATTAAAAGTAAATGAGATTTTGGTCCCCAAAAGAAAGTTTGGAACGGAGCTCTTCATTTACATTTCAATCGGCATTACCTATATTTTTGTTAGGGCAATGTTTGCTGCATAAGGGAACCTTCTCACTGTACTTGTACACGCATATAAATTTATGCAGGGTATTGGTATAGTAGTAACATTTTGAATACTATAGTATTATAAGCAGATGGTAAAGCAAGACTTGATTGTGGACAATATCATAACGGTAATAATAATTATGAATTCTCAGCTAAGTAGCTACAACAGTTAAGATAAAAATCTAACCGCGTACCAATTAATGCATTTCTGCAGCCTTAATAGACAGTTCCAAAGTTAGATGCGCTGGCTCAGATTGGTAAAACCTGTGCAAAGTTTAACAACAGGAGCACACCATGAGACCGATTTCTTGCTGTTCTTCTGTGTTCCGATCCATAAAGTATTGTTAGCAGCATGTACTGGCACGCCATACGTTCTGAGTTCTGAAATGTAGATACCTAGAAAGTGGAAACCTAGTATAATAAAGCCGCAGATACGTGAACCATTTGAGTTTGATTATAAAAAGCCATGAACTACAATGACTACTTAACGTCAAGTGAAATGTAAAAATCAGTTTACTAGTTTATATTAAAAAAAAGTGTGTGTGTACTTATATACACGCGTTAGAAGTTATACTTCTTTGGCGTAACAAGATATAAATTTTTTCAAAAATTTTATCTTTCGCCTTATTCTACGTTTGTAGAGAAAACGACACTAACAATAGAAAAAAGGTATTTAATATATTGAAAGTTTTAATACAAAGAAATACAAACAACAAATACAAAGAAACAAAATGTTGAATATAACTAACTTAACTAACGGTGTGCGCGCGCATCGTAAAAATTTACTCTCATCATTTTTCCCTAACACGCCAAAAGAAGTATAACTTCAAAAATTACCTCATCATCTTTAATCATACTGTTATTTATTGGTACGTGAGATTGTGGTGAAATGTTCTCTCACTCGTTGAAATAAAACGGACGTTATCGCTCCAGTCTGTACGCTTCTTAGTGAAACTCGCGGAATGTCCTAAACATTTTATTACATTCCATGCACGTAAAATATAATATCCCTACCCACACTCAGATGTACGCGCTGTGAGCAAATATCTAAATGTAATTTCCATGCGTTGTCCCCGCAATGTTTTCCCAGAAAATATTAACATAGGAGGCAAGGGGCTGAATCTCTCCTAAGTAAGTTGCAAAAAATGTACGTGATTTTACTTCAAAGTCCCTTTTGTCTTTATGGAGGGAAGGCATAAAAGTACAGCAACGTGAATGGCACATACGAAAAAATTACGCAGCGTAATGATGATGTGCCCGCACTTTCCTTGAAAACAAAATATTTTCTCTTTACAGTGACAGAAATGTATTCAACGAGCTTTACTGCTGGCTATACACCCGCGCGGCACAGAGTATAGAGTTAAACACTTCTTAACTTACTTTCACGATTTATTGTGGGCGTATTTTGTTGGTGACTATATATAAAGTTTCTTAGTAAATTTTGTCACATCAGTTGTTAAATTCGTACCTGTTATTGTTTTATTTTTATAAAATAAGTCAAATCAAAGTAATTTAAAAGATAACTTAAAACAACTACACAAGAATATATAAGCAACCGGTGTGCTCACTTCTGAAAATGAACCAAGTGTTTTTAGACTTGCGTACATATAGATTAACTAGCTTCTGCCCGCGACTTCGTCCGCGTGGAAAAGTTACTGTGGACTAACTAACGCGCAGCAGAATCTCTCAAAAGGAAAAAAAAACAATTTTGAAACATTCTTCATTGGTGCTCCGCTCCTATTGGTCTTAACGTGATGATATATAGCCTGTAGCCTTCCTCGATAGATGAGATACCTAACAATGAAAGAATTTCTCAAATCTGATCAGTAGTTCTTGAGATTACCCCATACAATCTTACAAACTTTACCTCCTTATAATATTAGTATATATATGTATCTTGTGATCCCAACACTATTATAATACTTACGGTAAAATTGTAAGTATTAATTTAGAATACATGATTTTCAGTATCACACAGATCGGAATCAAGCATTTTAAACAAAAACTTGGACAATTAATCATCGCCAATCTTCAAAGTTTGCTACTGCTAGTGCCATCTAGTGAGTATTTTGTAAACACGATGAATGGTTGTGGCAGTAGTGATGCAAATAACATTTCAGATACTCGAATCGGTTTGACACGAGTTGATGGCTACTACCATAAATCTGTATATATATATATATTCCCTAGCAATCACCTCGTCTTCGTTCGAGTTATATTGCAATATAAAATTTAATAACAATAATATATATATATAGGAGGAGGAGTATATATATATATATATTATTGTATATACGCGTTGACTTGAGAACCTCCTCCGTTTTTTTCGTCGGTTAAAAATATAGCGCCACCTAGTAGCAAGTTAAATTAAAATGGATAGCAAGCATCCTTCTCCATAAAAAAACATAGGTATGTTAATTTTTATGGTAAGATATATTCCCAATATAGTATATATTAAAATATTTACCTTAAATATATTTTGTTGTGAAAATTAACACACCTAATTGTTTTTTTACTGAGAAGGATTTTGTATTAACCATTATAGTTGAACTCTTAACTAGATGACGCTAAGCTGTATATAATTATTATTAAATTTATATTGCAATTTAACACGGACGAAGTCGAGGCGGTTGCTAGTATAGTATAAAATTTATCTTAGTGACTACAACGACTATGTATTCTCGAGTCAAATGGTAACGAGGATAGTGTTTGGTTTTATATTTTTCAACATTACCGTTGTTCTTGCACTGCAGTACATTCACCATCATTTAATAATCCCCTCCCTCTTCTTCTTCTTTCATACTAAACTCTACGATCTTTATCTTTTCCCATGATAAAGTGATTCCAGGAACTTTTGTATATAATTTTCTAGGATTTTTATTATCAGGGCGGAACAACGTCTGCCGGGCCCGCTAGTCACATATAAGACATTTTACAAATCTATTTCTATACGTATATCGTACGTCAAAATAACACATTTCTAATGATTGGGTACGAAAGTATACTCGAAGTATACCTATCAGTAACAAAAGTGTTATTAAACAAATTATTGTCGGTCTGTCTGTCTGTTTGCTCCGGGTAATCACTGAAAGGCTTGAACCGATTTCAACGGGAATTTCACTGGCAGATAGCTAAAATTACAGCGGGTGATATAGGCTACATTATTTACTGTAGGTAGGTGGCGTGCATGTCGTACTTACATTTATTTTAGAAAGAGTATTTCTTTAATTGTATGTTCTCACAATTTTATATTTCTTTAATACAATTTAATAAACGCGTGCGGAGTCGCGGGTAAAATTTAGCCAAATATACATAAAATAACAAAAATGTAATAAAAAAATATTCTGAATACATTTTAACGAGCTCGATATCTTATAAACGACCTCATAAAAGCAGCGACAGGACTTCGACACTTTGTGATAATATCGTCAATAAAACGAAAGTGCGTTTACAAGTAACCACAGGAGGTGATCAGGTCACAGCGGGGGAATAGACCGCGGGAAACTGTATAATGCTGTTACTCAAATATCGGTAATGCACTCAACTTTCCCCAATAATGAAAATAGGCTTATTAATTTATATAAATTAGATAAGTCGACCCACTGGCTAAGTAAGGGCTTTTGTACACAGGGTGTCAGATTGAGATGGGTCAGTGTGGGGGGAATTTGAAACTATGAGAGATAAAGAGATTAGTTCAGTGGAATAATGGTGTCAGTTTAACAGATGACAAAATCTCTATAGTTTTTTATAGGGAAATACGATATCATCTTTACTACGCTTTTTTCTGTGAATCCTGAATTTGGTACTAATGCTAAATGGAACAAAGCCTGTTGTTATTTATTTTGTTTTAAAAATAAACTAAAGTAACTACGAACTAAATTAGAATGTTATTTCTTAAGTCTTCTTTATCATTAGATGTTCAACGCAGGTTTACTTACGTTTAAAATTCTTACACTTTCCAATTACTGTCAAAGATGTTAAACTCGCGTATAAAACACTTATTTATACCTATAGTATACTTTATTCCCAAGGTTCGAAGCTAATATCGAATAGCCTACAATATTTTTTTCAAACATGACAAGTACATTCAGAGATTAGCGCTTTCCAACAACCAAAAAAGGTAAAAAATTAGGGGTGTGCGAATAAAGCTCAAATCGAATAAAGATGTTCAATTAATTCGGTTCAATTCGTTATGGAATAATAGTTCGTTAATTCGAATATTCGCACACCCCTAGTAAAATTTCTGTTGAAGTTTAAATAATAGTGTAGATATTGAAAACCATTATTAATATAATAGATATGATTATTAGCCAACATTGAATACGTCTCAGAACGTTATAAATTTTCAAAGAATCCGATACACTACTCAAATAAAAATTACACTATAAGGAAAATGACTACGCTGCTATTTATATGAATAAGAAATAAGTGCAGCATAGAAACTATATATTCCGAAGGATATATTAATTTATTTGGTATCAAACTGGAGGTGTATATTTTTGGTAGTCAGTAAAATCTTATTTAATTGTTTGATTACTCATCACTCAGCTGACTTAATGTAGAGTGTCCAATTTTTCTTTATCTCTTCAACTGTCAAATAATAAGCTAAAAATCAATTAATTGAGGGTAACACACAATATACTTAATTTAATTTATTGGTTAAACAAGGTCAGCATATAGCAGCCACCACAGATGCAGTAAGCCCTGTTTAAGTTTACGATCCCCACGTTTCCCGGGTTTACGACGGCACTGCCTGACGCTCGAAAGAATATCTTTAGTTTGGAAGAGCTACACTGAGTTATTATATCGAAATATTTACCTCATTCACAGAGCTTTGCGAAAGTTGAAATATATAGCATTGCCTAGGTTCGTGGAAATAGTTCATGGAGCCAATATTAAAAATTATTTAGAGTTACTAAGATATGCTATAAATGTTTTTATTTACAAAAGCTCATATTAAATTCCATATATGAAGGTAAGGAAGGATTTTTAATATACGCACTTATTTAATAGCGTATTCCCATCATATGTATATAAAAACATATAATCTTATATATTTTCCTACAGTTGTGAAAGTGTATTAAACACATGATTCTTTTAGTCTAATATATATACTATGACGTCTTATTAATTTGAGAAATAATATAAATATAATTATTTCATAAAGTAAGTAGAACTTAAAGTAAAAATTATATTCCTAAGATGAGAATTAGAACATCGATTTCAATTAAGAAAACCGGTAATGTACCTGTTGTCTTCTTGATTATAATATTTATGTGAGATTTTAATTTTGGGATACAACATCATAAATTACAATATTGTATATAGTAATGTATCTATTATTTTCCAAGTCTTCGTGATTTAGAAAAAGAACGTCTTTATTTTATGTTACAATAAATGAATCCGTTATTATCAATGATATTATAACTAAAAAGCTGTAGATACGTCATAAGCACTTTGACAGCGCCTTGTTAAAACTTAGCTAGCTAGCTTATTTATGACGACTGCCCCGTCAATCCGGCCGTATCTAAGCAACATATTACTATTTCTTTTTCACCGACTCTATTGAGAATATGCTATCTTACTTCCACATTTTATGTAAGGCAGTGTGGCGTTACAATATTACTCTACGTATGTGTGCGTTATTGTGCCATTTGTTTTGTCAAAATTTCATGTAGGTAACGTATCTACAGCTTGTTAGTTATAATATCATTGGTTATTATATGATATTTTTATATATAACGAAGAAAGCTCAGTCGTTTCCAGCGATTTTATTTCTATGGCTCATAATGTCACAAGTATTGCTGACCGCGTCACGCCGCTCGCTCCGTTCTATCTCTGTACTTTTATAAAGGCTAAAAAAATAACATGTTTCTTTTGCATAGTTTTATGATCCACCAAAATTATCATATTTTTATAATACTTTATCGTAGAAAAAAAAATCTTTCTGAGTATGCTATTTTTTTCTTTATTATATGCATATTATTCAGATAATATTATAAAATTCCATTAATGTACAATGAACAAAATCCTTATATATTCCAACACTCGAGTAATAGACTAGGTTTGAATTACATTTAAATTATCGAATAAGGCACCTTACTGTTAAAGAACAATATACAAGATATAGTCCATATTATTTCGCAACCATTGAAATTTAAAAAATAAATCAAATTTACTATTTCAGATTAACTTTCATCATATTTGTAGAACTCTATTTAATCACACCATAGTTAATAAAATAAAAGTTGGTAAGAAAACACTCGCACAAACCGACGAGTACTTACCTAACTCGATTATCGGAACGGTATTACCGTCGAATAGAAGGAATCGTATCTTCCCCCAATAGAAGCTTCGTTTAAAGAAGTAATTACACGGGAGTAAGTTCGGGAGATCTTGCGGTGACGTCATTAGTATGCGACTCTCGTCACTGCCGGCTGAGGCGATAACGCAAATTCGTTTGGCCGAACATCCCGCTAATAGAGTTTCGCTAATTTATAAGACCGTAAAGCCGCAGCTAGACCGGACCTTCGTAAAACTGTCCGCGGTGGACGTAAAAAGGATTTCACCGTAGACCCTCTTACATATTTGATAGAGCACAATCTTTCGCCGTATTCCTCGGAGGTAAGCGTGCTTAATTATGAACAGCTCCGGCGAAATTATGCGAATTGTTTCTTGAAAACCCACAGCGAATAAGATATCGTTTCTTGTTCTGTTTATTTATTTAATTGTATTCGTGTTTATTTTGCTTATGTTCGCAGGTTTGTAAATGATTTGGCCGTTAACCTTAAGTAAAATTGTAATATAAACAAAGACTGGTCGTATAAATCAATTAAATCTAATCTATGGGGAATTTCGCGTCAAGCGGACAACCAAAAAAAAATGAGATCGTGAATTTTGTTTATACTGTGGTCAGTTATAGTTCTAGTAGACGTGAATTGTGTACACACAATTTTGTTTTTCGTATGACGCTTTACTGCTGAGTTATAAGCTGTTAAAATTTACTAAGAATGAAGTCATGAATTTTTGGATGCTCATCATCTTTATCAACTAATCTGTAAAAAAAAAACTAAAAAGTATTGCATCTTATAGTTAAAAAGTTGCAGTTTATGATTTTTTTGGCGAATTCTAAATTTGATTTTTTTTACGTATAATAAACCAAGAGTGAAAAATTGAAATCGATATTTGAGTAACATCGACACTTTTAAAAAAAATATTTTAACCTTCAATTAAAGGTTTAAATATACTAATCCTTCACAAAAAAAATTAAACGTGATCGCCAAGTTTAAGACTTATTAAGCATATAGAGTACATACACGTAGCTATGAGCACTTTCTAAGCAATCGCGTTTATGCGTTAACATGGTAAAATACTACGCTATTATTATTTTATTCATTCATTCTAACATGCAAAAATATAAAAATAAACGATTTCTTTAAACAGACTTCTTACACTTCCATGCCATCGCTCATGGAAAAGGGCCATGTGATGGTTTTGGGGGAAAACTTATACGTTTAGCAGCTTGTGCAAGTTTACAGTCTACGAATAACGCTATCACTACACCTATAAGTTTATATGAATGGGCCAAGTGATCACTGACTCAGACTTATATTTACTACTGCTCGAAGAAAAGTATTCAACATGAAAGAGATTTTCTACGAGTGCGTTTTGCTTCCCGTATCACCGTTCCAGGAACTAAACAACTGCATGCTTTTCTTCGAACCAACGAGGGCTTATGTGTAAAGAGAATTAGTGCTAGTGCTACTAGTAAAATTGTAAAAATTACAAAATAAATCTCTCTATTTTAATTAATACTATTTCAATCTTAATTAATGTAAGTCTTAAATTATTGGCGATCACGTTTACGAATTTAAGAAATAGTTAATTTTTATATTTTTGCATGTTAGAATGAAGGAATAAGATAATAATAGCTTAGTATTTTAGCATGTTAGCGCATTAACCCGATTGCATAGAAAGTGCTCATAGTGTGTATGTACTCAATATGCTGTAAGTCTTAAACTATAGCCGATCATGTTTTTTTTTGTGAAGAATTAGTATATTTAAAGCTTTAATTCACGGTTTTTTAAGTGTCGAAGATACTCAAATATCGATTTGAAATATTCACTTCCCGTTTACTGTACGTAAAGAAGTTCAAATTTAGAATTCGACAAAAAAATTAAAAAATTCAACTTCGTAACTATAAAAAACAATACCTTTTAGTTTTTTGTTTAATTAATTAATACAGATAATAGGCATCCTAATATTCATGACTTAATTTTTTGTAAATTTTTAAAATTTTATAACTCAGCGTTTTAACTGCTTAAATGCTGCTTTTAAATGCTTTAGTATCATACGAAAAAAAAATTGTGTGTACACATCCACGTCTACTAAAAGTATAACTGAACAGAGTATAAACAAAATTCACGACCTCATTTTTTTTGGTTGTTCGCTTGACGTGTAATGCCCTCTATACTACTATTATACAGCTGAAGAATTTTTTTTGGTTGAACGCGATAATCTCAGGCACTACTGGTCTAATTTGGAAAATTCTTTCAGCGTTAGATAGTTTATTTATCGAGGAAGGCTTATATCATCATGCTAAGATCAATAGGAGCGGAGCAACAATAAAGAATGTTTCAAAATCGATGTTTTTTTCCTTTTGAGTGCTTCCGCTGCATGTTAGCATTAGCCCAAAGTAACTATGCCACGCCGACGAAGTCGCAGGTAGAAGCTAGTATTATATATATCTACCAGCTTTTGCCCGCGGCTTTGCTCACGTTTATGTAGATTTATTCTCAGGAACAGACCATTTTCTCTTAATTATAGGTAGTACCTTCGTTTTCTACACTTCTGATATTTTGTATACAAAATCTCAAGGTTTAGGTGCGAAAGCATAACAAACAAACAAACTCATATTCACATTTATAATATTAGTTAGGATATATGATAATATTTGGTATATTACAAAACCAATGTTTTGTAGGATATTTATTATTCTTATTTTGTAATAAACGTTTTTTGGAAAAATTGATTTTAATAAAATGATTTTTATTTGTGATTTTTTGTTTTGATTTTTCTATGTTTACACAATAAAATTTACTCATTTATCGTCTCTTAAGGAATTTGTTTATATCAGCAGAATTCCTAAAGGTATTCGACGTTTTTCATCCTCCACCGCATGTGGATTATGAAAGATCTTCTTAATTAAAATCTCGATGTACACTTATAAGCCACAAGCCGACGCAACACCTGGGGAGCCTTAAATTAGGTGGGTACTTGTATTCCCTAACCGTATACAACCACTGTTCGGATTAAAAAAATAACTTTCTTGGTTACGCCAAAATGGAATATGTACAAAATTATTGTAGGTACAGCGACAGTTGCAGTGGTTTTTATAATTGTATTTACAATTTTTTACTAACAAGTTATAGTTATATTTTTTTTTTTTTTTTTTATATCATAGGAGGCAAACGAACAGGTGGGTCACCTGATGTAAGTGATCACCACCGTCCATAGACACTTGCAACACCAGGGGAGTCGCAAGTGCGTTGCCAGCCTGTGTAGGGGGGGGGGAGGAAGGGAAGAGGAAAGTGGAAGGGGAGGGGAGGTGGGTCTCCGGCGCTCTCACTGACCGAACGAAACGCAACAATGCAAGCACTGTTACTTCACGTCGGTTTTCTGTGAGAGGGTGGTACTACCCCGGGCGAGCCGACCCATTTATGCTGAAACCAGTAATAGTTTCAGCGTGGCTCTACCACCTACAAAATGCAAATAGTACATATTTGCATTTTGATCATTTATTTTATTTATTCTAGTTATAAAGTAACCGAATGAATATTATTTATTTATCTTTGTTAAACAAAAATTAAATTACAATAATCATAACACTACAAGTAGTTTGTGGTATAATCAGGAGGTTGTCTGTATCGCTTCGTTGTATGGTAATGTTTACTCAGTGACTAAGGCATTGGCCAGTTCTTTAGGAGCAAGGCAGTTCAACCAGTCAACTTGGAGCCTAAGATTTAGACTCCTAACTGTATGCCTATACAACCCCTACCAAAGACACCACTGGAATTCTTGCTCTAAAGAAGCGGTTGCACCAACCCTAAACATTATTTTGGTATCATCATTCTTTTTATAATTATTTATAAGTACATTCAAACTTCTTGACCGTTAAATACATATAAATAAATACACATTATATTATATGTATAAATAACATCGAGACAACTTAAGGACAAATAAATGCCAATTTTAGATTCATATAATAACATTTTAATTTTGTTTTGAATTCAAGTTTTGACTATATTATGCGCAAACCTGAACTTTAGCTATTATTCAGAGTGGCCAAAAAGAGTTACGAGAACTGTACTTATATCTCAAATACTAAAAAAAATGTTTTCCTTTTATATTAGCTACAACGCAACAAAGACCTATTTGATACTAAACTTGGAATTATATATCAATATCTGTATTGTAATTTATGTTGTGTTAACATAATACTTACAGTCATAACATGAAAGTCATTCCTGCCGTGCATGAGATCCCTGGTATTTTTACTTAATGGTAGTCCTAAAATTACAGTAATATAAGACATGTTTAAAATTCTAAAATAAGACCATACAATTATTTGCCTAAATAACAACAACTATTGATATTTATTAATAATACCCTAAACTAATAATAAAGTAACTGGTGCCTGCGAGTTTGTATTTAGCTCACGCTTCCCCGTCAGTCATATATTAATCTGAAAAATACATTCGAATTGATTCAGTAGTTTAGGGTGATACTCCTACTAATACGGATAATGGACGATTTTGTGTGTATTTAAATACTATATATATCTATACATATAATATAAGGCTAGCGGGAGGAAATGTGTACCTTAAATTCTTTGAAGAAAAAATATTCTGATGGAGCTTAGAATCAATAACAGAACATATTTCCATAGTTTTAAAAAATGTTGTCTGCCTGTCAGTCGTGTGTACGGTATACACGCAGAAACTACTGGACGCATTTTGACGAAATTCGGTATGGTAATAGTTTATACACCGGTATAACATATAGAACACGTTTTACATATATAACACATTCGTATATGTGTATATCTTACTTATAAGGAAGCCCCGGGGTCGCCGTCTGTTGTTGGGTTTTTCTGTTTTATTTTTTTTCCTCCCTCCCCCCCTTCCTCCCCCCCCCCCCCCCCCCTCCCTCTTTTTTTTTTGTCTTTCCTTCTCCCACACAATCCTCCCCCTCTCCTCCCCCCCCCCATCATCAATCCCCCCCCCTTTCCCTCCTTCCTTTCTTTTTTCTCCTTCTCTAGAGAAATTATTTATCCCCCCAGCCCCCGGGAGGGAGAGGGGGCGTGTCCCTCTCCCCGCGTTTTTTTTTTTTTTACTTCCCTCCATCACTTAGTACATCTCTTTTTTCCTAAAAAAAAAAAAAAGGAAACATAAAAGCAGAGGCTTATTAGGTATAGGGTGGTTCAATAAGTGAACAATTTTGATATCTGGAAATAACATCTCACACTGTGCATCCGTCGAAAATGATCGTAGCTATAATGTTTTTCAAATAATATATACGATGTACAACTAGATACTGAAGTGCCATGCCTTGCAGAAGAAAATCGTTCACAAAAAGGAAGCCCAATTAAATCGCCGATGTCGATTTATAATACACAATACAATCCTATGATTTTATTAATCACTGTGTTTATAATTGAAATTACACGCGGGCGTAGTCGCGGGCACAGCTAGTAAATTTATAAAACATTTATTTTCATATTTTTATAACCTATGATCATTTTATGAGGACTATAATTTCGATAAAACTGTAAAGTTTTTCAATATCTAGTGCATTAAAGTAAAATTACCATTTGTATATCTATACTAATATATACTATATACTAATATTATAAAGAGGTAAAGTTTGTGACGTTGTGACGTTGTAGGGGGTAATCTCAGGAACTACTGGTCCGATTTGAAAAAAAATTTGAGTCTTATATAGCTCATTTATCGAGGAAGGTTATAGGCTATATATCATCACGCTAAGACCAATAGGAGCGGAGCACCGACGTAGAATGTTTCAAAATCGGGTTTTTTTTTCCTTTTGAAAACGCGTGTTAGCGTTAGCCCAAAGTAACTATTCCACGCGAACGAAGTCGCGGGCAGAGGCTAGTAGAATATATGTTTAAATTTTAAAATATTGCATACCACGCAATTAGCAAAGATAAGTCCGAAGGAAAGATAATACAAATGCATTTTATATACAGTATCTAAAATATATTAATATAATATATATATATATATATATAATATATCTAATACTCATAAAAAGTCGTTTTACATTACTTAAACAAAAATTTGATTCACGCAGCCGGCTTACTCCTTTTACATTCATTACGCAAAATAGCCATCTCAGAGTGAGATTAAAATAATTATGTCTGAGTAAAGCGTAACGTGACGGTAAATATTCATAATTTATTTAGAAACATGAGGGCTCGCAGAACCCACGCTGTTTAGTCGACTTCACAGTCATTACATCGTCTCAGCCACTTTATGTTACGAAAATTTCATTTTACAGTATCTCTGTTCCCTCAAAATGTTGGTCTAATTCGCTTAGTTGACATTCTGTCGTGGATTTTAATAATGAATTTGAAATAGCCGTCGGACATGCGGTTGTTTCTGGTATGAGTTTATATTTTAATAGTAGAGACAAGTTCTTTTAGAAGATTTTCTTTAAAACTTTTTGAAGTTATACTTCTTTTAGCGCGTTTGGGGAAAATGATCAGAGCGAATTTTTATGATGCGCGTTCACTACACTGCACATTACAAAATTTCTGAGTTTTGATAAAGAAGTTCCAGAATTAGAATATATATCATTCGAAGCGGTTTTCCAAAACGAAATTATTAAACCGTCATTGTTTGTGTATAATTAAAGTGCACGATGAATTTTTGATGAAAGCTTTTTAAATATCTCATTACATTAAATAAGGTCTCTTAATGTTATTATGTACATAGACTATTTTCTCTACGTAAAATCATGTTTCGTATCCATCAACGTTCTTACAGCAATATTCTTATTCAAAATTAAATGTGACCGCTACTCCGTCCGCGTGGAACCTAATGTAAAAAACAGTGACTCAATTTATTTATTTACTTTTTTCTCGTAATTAAGTCGTCATTAAAATTACAATAACTTTCGATAGAGCAAACCGATTTTAATGAAATTAAGACTAAATGTTACTCGAGGATATACTTTATGATTTTCTTAGTGAGGTTTTATCGTGAACGCAGTACTTTAACAGTGATGCACGTTCAAACAGGTATTTCTAAAAATGATTGTAATGTATTTTATTACTTGGAATAAGTCCAAGACACCTGAAATAAAATTACAGACACGTTCGATTTACATTTTTATTATATGTATAGAAGATATATTAATTAAGTAAGTTGAATGAATATTACGATATGACATCTACAACTAATTAAAAGGATAAAACAAACTAAGTTGCATGAGGTATGTAGGTTATAAAAATTGTTCATCTTCTAGTAAAATACCATCTGCCGAGAAAATTATTCATTTCTTGTTTAGATATATATCTTAGGGAACTTTCTTATAATAACAACATAGAATGCAACATAAGGTTCAATATAGCAAATGAAACAATGATTGAAACTATATGATAAATACTAAATAGATATATTCACGGAGCCGTTCTAATGTAGATTTACGTCCGGAAGGAAAAGCCGCTGAAAGTGGACCGGATATCATATTAAGTCGCCTTTGTGGCCACTTACGATCGTCCTACTGTAAATATTCGTATACTCTACTTTATAGATAAAACATTTTATAGATACAGATAAAATTCAAATATGTATATACTTATGTATTGCAAAATTTTAAGTATATCATTTTTGTTCTGACTTCCTTATCTGTAAAATATATTAAATCTATAAAATTAAATTCATTCGTATATACAACGAATACATTATGATCATATGAAGATACTCGGATGAACGAAAACGAAACAAACATTTTATTCAATTTCAGTCTTGAGAAGACTTTCTCGAATGTTAATAACACTAGCAAACACTTCACTTTAGACAAGTTTGCAACATATTTCATTAAGATTACGAGTCATTATGAGTCAGTCACACTATTATAACATACTTTGTAGATTTTTATTTTCGAACTAACTACGCAATTGACCTAGCGAGATCTTAACTTAATATCAGTCGGGCAACACACTTACTTGGTATTTCATATAGTTTCTTACTATGAGTGACTTACCTTTGGAAACACAATCGGATCTCGGGTTGGTAATAATAAAGATTTATAAGAAAAACGAGGTCATGAATGAGTTCACCGATTTAAATCTAGAGCTCGTATCTAACAAGCTCTCAAAAGGAAAAAACACCCCGATTTTGAAACAATTTTCGTTGCTGGTCCCCTCCTGTTGGTCTTAGCGTGATAATATATCGCCTATAAACTTCTTCGATAAATGACTTATATAACACTGAAAGAATTTTTCAAATCGGGCTATTAGTACCAGAGATTAGCGCGTTCAACCAAACAAACAAAGCCTCTAGCTTTATAATATTAGTATAGTGTAGTACGGAGGAAAGGTAATTTTCAAACATCACTATCATTCACATAATGACTGGCTAAAATTAGAAACCTTTCATTATAGAATTTGCTTTACAAGAGTCTCCTCGTTATCAATTCACTTGTTAAACCAAACCCAACACATTATTAATCCAAACAAATTACTTCTTTACAGATACGTAAATATTAAACACTGTACTATAAATAATAAAAATATAAAATAAATATAATACACTACAGTAAATAAAACGTCCAGAAAATTGACTACTTATGGTATTCATAACAAAAGAAATCTTCAATAAAATATATAAAAATAAAGTTGTCAATATTCGTAAGGAGAATGGACACTAACAGCTTCTATATTTTGATATTTAAAGGGATCTACTAAATTCACGAAGACAAGAAGCGGTCGCACCGCGTGCTCACAACAACGCGACCGCATTCTATTCTGCTTCTCCGAGCCACTTACCTTTACCCTTTATTCGAATAGCTCGATTTACCTGTCTCCCGATCGTTTTACTTCCCTCTAATACCGGCCGATCTAAATTCATATGACCGGGAAAAACATTTATGTCTGGAATACTTTCGCCTCCGCTAGCTACGGGCGCTGGCACCCACCTACTACGACCTCTGTACGTTTGAGACACAATTGCAATTGTTTGCATTTTTATCTACTTGTTTTCGTGGGGTGAATAATAATACTAGTCTTTGTTTGAGGTATGCAAACGTAATATTGCACTGAAAATTTGTACGAACTCGTCATATTTACTTTACCGGAGTTTTCTTTTGGATATAAAAGCGTAAAATAAGTAACATTTATTGTATAAAGTAAATAATTCTTTAAGCATATTTGTATGATTAATATCCGACAAAACAAAATAATACGGATGATTTATAAACGGCAGACATATTACAGATATGAAACTTTCGGTTATAAAAACTTCGTCTCTATTATACCTAGAGTGTCCTAATAAAAGGGAGTATCGGCCCGTAACAAAAGCTTTTATAACATTTTTATATGAGAAACTAAATAACAATCTTCTCTGTAAAGTAATTTATTTTATTAAGCCATATACATAATTGGTATATTGCCGTTATCTTATATAATGGATCAATTTAATTACAAAATTATTTTTTGAAGTTATACTTCTTTTGGCGCGTTAGGGAAAAATGATGAGAGTAAATTTTTAAGATGCGCGCGCACACCGTCACGAAAAACCGACACCCTGAAGTTAGTACAAAGAAACAAAATGTTGACTATAGCTAACTTCAGGGTGTCGGTTTTTCGTGACGGTGTGCGCGCGCATCGTAAAAATTTACTCTCATCATTTTTCCCTATAGTAAACATTTTGTTTCTTTGTATTTCCTTGTATTAAAACTTTCAATGTATTAAATGCCTGTTTTCTATTATTAGTGTCGTTTTTTCTACAAACGTAGAATAAGGCGAAAGATAAAATTTATGAATAGATTTTTATCTTGTTACGCCAAAGAAGTATAACTTCTAACGCGTGCACATAAGTACACACACACTTCCTTTTTCTACATTTACGATACATTCATATTATTAGTTATTAATTTTAATATAAACGTTAACAATTCGTAATAAGTGGTAATAATATTATGGTATACAAATTATAGGCGTTGTATTTAATCAAATATAGTTTTAACTGTACAATATTTTAACCATATTGCTGATATTTCAAATTTAATTACTTTAATAACTATAATATAGTTATAATTTAGATTTGTATGTTTAGTATATTGAATTTGAAATATAAAAAATAATGTGTGGTTCGGATACACTAAACTAAGATCCTCATAAGTCAGTTCAGCTCATAAAATGCTGGTGCTTACTCTGTATTCTGTAAATAGCACGTAAAGTTTTACAACTAAGAAAGATTATCGCACTATGTTATGACGAGCCTGTCGACTCGTGCTCTTGTCAAAGAATAAATTATGACACGTAGAGAAAGACATGAAACATGACTCATGTCCCCATTCAAACTTAAGTCGTAAATCCACTATAATTTATATTTTCGAATTAATCTTCATTTTTGTTTTCAACATTATATCAACATTATTATCTTTAATAAAACTAGTGGGCGCTGCAGACGTTGTTCCGCCCTAATTATGAAAAAATCCTTGACAAATTATATACTAAAACGTTCTTCATTAATCACTCTATCTACCGGCGAAAACAGCATGAAAATCCGTTCGGTAGTTTTTGAGTTTATCGCGAACAGACAGACAGACAGACGCGGTAGGGGACTTTGTTTTATACTATGTAATGATAATGTTGAAGTTGTATTTATGTAGGCTATAAAATAATAGCGCCCCATCAGAATGAATTATTTTGTCTTTATATGTATTTAATATAAAAAAATGTAATGAGAGACAACAAATTATTTACTTCTTTATACCTACGCTGAACAGTTTTTAACTACTTAAAGAAACTCGTACTAAGCTTTCGTTGTATAAACTAATCAAAGTATAACTTTTAAATAAATTACCTTTAATAACATCGCTCTTTTTGGTGTTAATTCTACTTTAATTTACAGCTTAATACTTGATGTTGAAATGAAATTTGTTATATATTTGAAACAGAAATAATTTGAGAAATAATTATTAAAACTTTTAGTAACTTAAATTATGGCATAATTGACACAAAAATCTGTATAAAATTTGGTTCTTTTTTGTTAGGGTTTATTTGGTTTTTTTTCTTATACATTAGTTTCCTGCCCCGGCTTCGTACGTGTGTAGTAATAAAGAAAATGAGATCAAATCTTCCTTCTACGGTACGACCATATAATGACATAAAATAACTGAACTTTATTCTAAGAATTCTGTCAATATGTTTTAAAGTCATCCCTATTGCCCTCTGTCTCACTGACTCACTTTTTATATTGAGTTTTTTTTTTTTTTTTTTTTTTTTTTTTTTTTTTCTTTTTTTCCCTTCTTTCTTCCCTTTTTTTTTTTTTTTTTTTTATATATTTTTTTTTTTCTTTTTTTTTCCTAATTCCTCCTCCTCCATTTTGATGAAATTCTGTGTGCGTGTTCCAGTGGATCCGAGAATGGTTTAGATTCACAACTGGACGCGGTAGTTGGCGCTGCGATTGACTTTTAGGATTTTTTTTTATCGAGGCAGGACAACGTCCACCATGCCCATTAGTTTCGATATATAGATAAAGATATATAATAAAGTCTTTATAATAAATTATATAAAAATACGTATATGAAACACGGATAACAAAGAAGTGTCACATCTGACATATATAAAAGATTCATCATCACCTGACGAGAAGCGAGACGTCACGTCCGTTGCCTGAGCTCGTCTCATGCAAGTAATCATAATACCATAAAAGTTTTGCACTTCGACAAAAACCGCCAGGAACCGACGTATCTCAGAGAACTCTCTACGGGTAATCAGAACTTAATGAAAAGTGCGCCCGCTCGTCTGACAAGATCCTACCCAAATTTTAGGGGTCACGTAAAATATTAAAGCAACGAGATGAAGTGGCCAGAGATTCATTGCCTTTTTGCCTTGCTTTTATTATTCGTAAATAAGACACCCCTACACGTTTCTGTGTTCATAACATAAAACCGGGCTGCTGTAAACTTGCTCTGCAACGACGATGAGTTTTCAAACTCCTTTTATGAACGTTACTTAAAAAGCTATATTTAATATAATAATATTATATGATTTTGTATATGGGTCTGTAGTTCTTTTATGGAATAGCATATATCTAATCCTTACTGATGTTATAACTAAAAAACTGTAGATACGTGATAAGCGCTTGAACAGCGCCTTGTTTAAACTTGGCTAGCTAGCTTATTTTTGACAGTTGCCACGTCAATCCGCCACTATCTAAACAACATATAACTATTTCTTTTTCACCACCGATATTGAAAATATGCCATTTTACTTCCACATGCTATCTAAGACAGTGCGGCGTTACAATATTACTTTACGTATGTGTGCTTTATCGTGTCATTTGTTTTGTCAAAATATCGTGTACGTAACATATCTACAGCGTTTTACTTACAATATCATAGCTACTAATATTATAAAAGCAAATGTGGTGAAGGTATGGCTTTTTCTAAACCCGTCCAGCTAACTACCATCCTTAACTTGAAACTCTGTGGCCAAGCATTTATAGGTGTATTCCGGCAGCAGTACTTGAAGATACCTCCTCTACGTTTACCGTGTTTACCATCTCAATCCACATCTCGTCTCTTAACATCAAGTGAGGTTGTGGTAATACCTATATAATGGATATCGAAAGTATTTGAATTTGTTTGTTTGTTACGCTTTCAGGTCTTGAATATTTTACCAAAAATCGTAAAATTTTCCATATATGTTAATCAGGTACACAGAAAAGAAAAGGTACTTTTACGAGGGATAAGTCAAATCTACATTAACGCAAACGATGGATTTTGAAGGTGGTAGAGCCACGCTGTAGCTATTACTAGTTTCAGCATGAATGGGTCGGCTCGCCCGGGGTAGTGCCACCATCTCACAGAAAACCGACGTGAAGTAACACTGCTTGCACTGTTGCGTTTCGTTCGGTCAGTGAGAGCGCCGGAGGCCCACCTCCTTTCCACCTTTTCCCTTACCCTTTCTCTTTTCCCTACCCCTCTCCCATACACAGGCTGGCAACGCACTTGCAACTCCAATGGTGTTGCTAGTGTCTATGGACGGTGGTGATCACTTAACATCAGGTGACCACCTGTTCGTTTGCCTGCTTTTGACATAAAAAAAAACGTAGCCGCGGTCAAAAACTGGTATGTTGTACCTTTAGGCAGGGTGAAATAAAATTTGTATTGTCCATGATTGATTCAATTCTAGGATAATATTCCGATACAATTATTCACGTATATACCTTGCACACACATGTTTAGGTTAGTACCATAGGTTATGTACACAAACATTTTCTTATTTAATGTACATGAGCCAATTTATGAAGCATAAATTTCAATAAAATCATAATCAATATGTCATGTTTATTTCGAAACATTATTGTCATTAATAACGGAATATACAGAGTTAATTTAATTGCTCGTTTCATCCAGAAAGACCTGGATGTATAAAAAGTTAAAAGCATCATGTAACCGTATAAAGGCGTGAAGAAAATTTTCTAATATTAAAATACGACGAACATTTAAACGGAACGAAGTTAGAGCTTAACGTATTATGTAGTCGATGAAATTGTTGTCGATTGAAAAGCCAAAATATAATTTAAACGAGACGAAGTTAGAGCTTATCTTATTATGTAGTCGATACAATTATTGTCGATTGAAAAGCTAAAATATAATTTAAACGGTACGAATTTTAGACCTTTGCATATTTTGTAGTCGATAAAATTATTATCGATTGAATAGCCAAAATATATAGTTAAAATTCTTTATTGTTAAAAGCTTGATCAGTCAGAGAGTTTATTGGATATAAACATCACAAATTTTCGTGACTCAAGCTTTTCATTTGTTACTGCAATTTTATACATTTCGAAAAGATATATACTCGTATACATGCCACTAGTTGTTGCTCGCCTACTTCACTGTGCGGTAGAAAAAATATCCTTTATCATACTGTATGATATAGTCTACTTCTATTTCTTATTTCGTGAGTATCCGTCCAGCCATTAGAATGTAACTGAATGACAATTATTTAAATAAATGTACATTTGCAACTATAATGTGTATGATAAATTAGATCGCAACAAAACAAATACTAAGGCTATTATATATTTTTTTTGTATGTCGAAGAATTTACATAAGTTAGGTATCATCATCATCCTCAGCCTGTAAGAGACCCACTGCAGGGCCATAGGCCTCTTCCCGAAGGAAGGTATGGGCATAATCACCACGCCAGCCCACAACGTATTGGCGATTTCAAACCTTGAGAAATCCACAGTTCTATGTTTTCCCACATACAGTGGTACTACAAGAACATTTCGCAGGTTCAGGTTTCCTCAGGATGTTTTCCTTCATCGTCAGCCGATAGTGTTACCAATTTAAATTAGTAAATGTACGTGAATTCCGAAAAATTCGTTGGTGCATACCGGGGTTCGAACCTGCGGATCTCGAAATAATATTCCACCGGTCAAACCACTAGGCCACCACTAAGTTGGTATATTAAGTGTACACAATTTATTTAATGCGCCTGGATTCTATACGATTCACAAATAACTGTTAATTTTTGTAAATGTTATCAATTTAATAGGATGTATTCTTTGTTTTGGATAACAAAATTTGAAATAAATAATTTTAAATGTCGATAATAAACGTTTTATACAAATACCTCACCTCTAAAATGCTCGATCTTAGAGCGGTAAAGTTACCGAACTTTTTTTATTTACGTGAGTGTGAAATTGAACCAAAAATTTGAATTATACCCTTATTATATTATTATTTGATATTCGACTTTGTCGTGCTCGTTCATGCCAATATAAACTGTTCTTTGTCGTTTCTAAAGTCATTTGTTATCCCAATTGGATTTTTAGCAACTATGTTGTTATATATCAATCGAATTTCAGTACACTATAGTGCGATATTTTCAATTTAAGCTTAGTGCTTGGATTGGGACTGTTTACTGGATTGTTAAGACTTGACAGACGAAATGAGCACATATATTTAATTCAAATATTGTGTTCGTTTGGATAAATTTATAAGATTTTTGAAGTTATACTTCTTTTGGCGCGTTAGGAAAAAATGATGAGAGTAATTTTTGCGATGCGCGCGCACACCGTCACGAAAAACCGACACCCTGAAGTTAGCTATAGTCAACATTTTGTTTCTATGTATTTCTTTGTATTAAAACTTTCAATGTACTATTAAATACTTTTTTTCTGTTGTTAGTGTCGTTTTTTCTACAAACGTAGAATAAGGCGAAAGATAACATTTTTGAAGAGATTTTTATCTTGTTACGCCAAAGAAGTATAACTTCTAACGCGTGTACATGGAATGTGGAATGTAAATGAACTTTTTCATATTACATACATTTCTCAATACTAAATAAAACTTGCAAAATTCATGCTGTAATAAGTTTTTTACCAAGGCATATGTTTGCTGTTCTTAGTTGTAAGATATACTTTAAATTAAATAATCGCAGCTATATTGTCGTTCAAGCTCTATTTGTATTTTGATAATACAATTGTCATTAAGAGGTCCTTGAATAAAACTGTATAGTGCGCAATATATTTAAGATAATTGCTACAAAAATTGCATTTTCTTATGCATATTTCATTGTTAAAATATTTGTGTAACATAAATGGCTACCATTAAGATAAAAGTATGGAGCCATCGAGAACGTTCCATAATTCTTTCTTGATGTAATTTTATTATAGTATTGCAACGAAAAAGCGTTTCAATGTATTGTAATAAAGTGGCTCTTTCTACAAAAACAATTTGAACTGAATTATTCCTCCATTCTGGCAATAAGTCCGGGCTTACATGTTGTATAATGGTATGACCCGACAAACAACTTTAAGTGTATAAAATATGGAAATTTACGTAGTCGAGACGCATCAAGAATACAGTTTATATTGAATCGTAGCATATAGCGGATATCAAGGAACACGACTAGTCTGTACTGTTGACACTTAGCTTTTATATGCTCTTATAACATTTTCATATGAATGTTGAACTGGTGGTTCAACTTATCCCTTTCGGTATACATCATAATGTTGTTACAATAAATATACAAAGAAATAGGTGTTGTTTAAAAATATTAATGTCAGAATTAAATATACCAGTACCAGCCAAAGACCGTTCTTGAAATGCCTCGATGGCAGCAAAATAGAGAATACTATACTGTACTTTTCTTACTGCCAGCCAATACACTCGAGTAGCTAGCCCTAGCTTTATTGAAATTAAAATTTGTACGCTGAATGTCATATATCTTATTTTAAATAGTAAACGAATTTTTTTTTAACCATATTGGTATTTATAAATTACTGATTAGAGTAGGGCTTAAATGGAATTTTTCTAATGTTATTAGTCAATAATATGGAAATTTGTTGTCTATACAGTTCACACGGGTTTTTTACATGATGGTAGGTAGGATTTTATCTAAGCTCGCCTGGATAGCTACCATCCTCAAATTGAAAACCTGTACTCCAACACTTGCACGTGAGAGCCATTGTCTTTTGGATTAACTCGTTAACGATTTTTCACTCAACTTCAAGTTCACTTAACTCGTTACCTTCAGCTGAGATTATGGTCAATGCTAAAACCAAGTGTTAAAAAAGACAAAGGCCGTTCTTGAAACGCCTCGAAGATAGCAAAATAGAAGTATGCCGTATATATATAAAGCTATACCGTATTTCTTCTTACTGCCAGTCAACGTAGTGATTGTAACCACTAACATTTAGCATCGAAGAAAAGTGGCTTGTCTCTCAGTGTTTTATAGGTTACACTTTGGAGAGTGTGCACAGGAATTACATAATATAATTCCACCGTCCCCATTCCATCAGAGGACGACTAGACGCCGTGAGGGTTTCCACCCTTACGTGGTTGATATTCCCGTAATTCGTACGAAGCGATTTGCTTCCACATTCATTATACGTACGGCTAAGGAGTGGAATTCACTCCCGGCGTCTGTCTTCCCGTCATCTTATAACTTGGGAGTCTTCAAGAGTAGAGTGAACAGGCATCTAGTGGGTAAGCGCGATACATCGTCGGCCTCATCGTCACTTACCATCAGGTGAGATTGTGGCCAAGCGCGTGTCTGTTGAATATAAAAAAAAACAGCCCTAGTTTGATTGAAATTAAGGTTTGTGCATTGAATTTCAGATATCCTGGGTTTGCAGAATAAAATTAATTTGAAAAAATTTATTAACCGTTTCTCGAAATGAATAAGAAGCTAATGCTTAAATAACAATTCTCTAATGTCATTAGTTAAGAATACGTAAATGTAATGTGTGTAAAGTTCACAGAGGCTGTTAAAAACCTCTTTGTGTTTTATAACGTATATTTAAAATCGATTAAAAAGGATAGATTATATGTCAGAGAGTATTTTCGAAAAAGACTACAAAAGTAAAAGCATAGAAATTAGCAAATTTTATTCTATTATATTGTAAATGTTCTAATTTACAATTACTACAAATCGAACTTGAAATCTAAAAAGGCCTATGCCTAGTCCAACTAAGTAATCTTACTATGCAACCGGAAAACAAATCACGCGCTTACGAACATGAATATTTTGTGATGACAATAGGAATCGATGAGACTAGATAAACTTGCTTGTGACGTCAATTCAATGTGCTATATCAGAGTAAACTGACCTTTAAGTCTATCATAGACGGGTTAAATACATTTCGACGAAACTCACGGATAGCTCACTTTAGTAGTTTCAGATAACACAGTTTGCGCAGGAATTTAGATAAACTTGAAAATGTTCCTCCTAAAAAGTTATTGTCGGAATTGGATTACAAAACTTTATCGAATACTATCGTATTCGTATTATATGTATGAATTTATGAATTTAAGTTAGTTCAGTATAAGTTTAAATGTAATTCAATCTATTTCATATTAAACGATCGACATGGTGTATTACACATTTATTGTAATAATTAGGATTTTATTTATGAAAAACTATACAATAATTTATTTTATTATAAAAGTTTTAAAAGGGGAATTAAAGTATATAATAGTGCGTGTAGTCCCTCCGCGCGGAATAAGTGAAACTTCGTAATGTAGAAATGAAAATAGGAATGGGTAGAAATTGATTTTTAATGAATTCATATTGTTTCTTTAAGACAAACTTTATTAACATTGCTTACAATTCACAATTGATCGCATCTTTTAATTATCATTTTCGAGTGGAGAAATATCCAAATCTATAATATTTACAATGGGATAATGATAACTAAACTAAGATACGAAATGTTTGATTATTTTTCTCGCTCTGTCTCTTTCTATTCCCCCTCCCCAGCAGCGTTGAACGTTTAACGCAACAGTGCTTTCATATCCCCTCCATGGTAGCGTTAAACGTTTAACGCAACCTTGTTGGAAGTCGCATTAGAAGTTTCACTTCAAAAATAAAAGAGAATGCAAACAGAGAATATAATGTCTAGAGATACAATTATATTTATACAAATTACTACACCTACATTGTTTATTTATCAAGAAATTGAAAACGTATAACGCTGGACAAAACAAATAGAAGTTGAACACGACGATGTTTTATAATATAAATTTTGGTTATAAAATATGTTCTGATCGATCATCCATACAAACAATAACACACATGTGAACGAAAATCTCATAAGTGACTTTTGATAATCGTTATATTGGTCATGCGATAATTGCATATATGCCTATACACATAATCTGGAATAATACAGATGCATAGAACTTAAATACACGTTCCCGTATACACTATATACAAAGCCGTATAATTGTTAATGTGCTAACGATATATTATCATCTCTCGACGTTACGTCTGGTCTTTACAACTATATAATATTAGGTTAAAGCTATATAATTTGCCGAGTTCTAATTAAAAAAACGTATAATATTTAAATATAGTAAATATATAGTTGATTGACCTTCAAGAAAATTTGTTTCACTTATTGGTAATACGTTGGTAACTATCGTTCCCATTCGTAGATAAGTTGATAGTATGTACTTTGAAATTGAAAAAACAATACTTATTAAAAAGAGTCAAATAAAGTCAGCCTTTACAAAAAATGAATTTCATAGTCCCAAAGGCCAGACTTGGCGGCGCTGCTCTTTGACTCGACCCAGCCAAGATTACGCTGTCATTTGTCCACCTTACTCGATGTTCTCGATTTTACTAAAATATGGGAATAACACAGTTTAATATATATATTAATGTAGTAAGAATAACATAGAATGATTATTTCAAGTTTTGATTGTGTTATTTGAGCTCAATTTATCGGTAAAAGTAAAGAAGATACGATTGTAAAACTTTTATAATTGCTACGATTTTCCACATTAGTTAAGAAAAAAGGCAATGTTTACAAAAAAAACTTAAAGTTTACTTTATAGTACGGCTACGTACATTGCATGTTGCCCTAGATATTATATGCGCATCAGCACAGTTATATCAAAATTATATTTATTGAATAATTAAATTTTTAATTGCAAACAAGCATTCAATTGGGTTGCACAACAGCACCACTGTAACATAACAACTAAAGTAATCGCAACATAACAAACAACTTTATACCCACAAACGGGCATCCAAAAACATATCTGTAAGGCTACGACTTGCTCCTCATCGGCGCTAGACCACCAAACAGTGACCATCACTTTTCTAGGGGTAAGTTTTCGTTTAGGGCATTGTTTAGGTGCTGAACCAGGATCCAACCAACTTGCTGAGCGCTTGCGGTTATCAAACAGAATCCATTTTTCATCGCAGGTAACAATGCGGTTCAAAATTCCTTAATTTGTGTGTCTGTTGAGCAGTGCAAGGCACGTCTCGACGCGTACTTCGCGCTGGCGATCATTGAGTTCGTGGGGCACCCATTTGTCAAGCTTTTTTACCTTGCCAATTTGACGCAAATGGACCAATATTGTTTTGACGCTAACGTCGAAAGCTGCTGCTAATTCAGTCGTAGGTTGTGTATCATCAGCTTCCACAATTGCCTTTAATTCGTCATTGTCGACCAAAGTCTTCGGACGACCGCGAGGTTCATTTTTCAGGTCGAAATTCCCAGAACGGAAGCAAGCAAACCAATAACAGGTGGTGCGTTGGTTTGTACTGTTAGCTCCGTAAACGTCGTTGATGTTGCGTGCCGCTTGTGCCGCGTTGCTGCCACGACGATACTCATATTCCATAATTACTCGAATTTTTAACGTATCCATGATGACAAAAAAGATTGAAATGCGATGAAAATGTAACACTAATCAATAAATAAATGACTACTTTAGGAAAAAGAATTCCATGTTTTTAAAATAAACAGCCAATCAAAAATTATTTTGATTTGAAATGGCCAGTACTGCAGAACGGCAATTTCATAGGTAAAGAGCTATTATTATTAATTTAAACGAATTCGCATCTTCAAAAAATAACAATAAGTTAATAGAAAAACAAACAGAAAAGTTTTAAACCGCTAGTAAAGTATGAGCGTGCTCTTAAACGCTCATTCGAGGAGATGCAATTCGACACACGAATTCGATTTATGAACACTTTACTCGTACGTGGAACACCTAAACATAATGTGAACATATCTACACATGATGTGCGTGTAAAAAGATACGGCTATCGTAAAAGCCCCACTGAAAATAATTTCAGAAATGTTAGTCGTTTTTCGCGAGACATTCGGTGGTAGGACCCGCATAAAAGTTGAACATCAGACCGCCTAATGGATTAGAAGAATTGCCTTCAATCGTAAAGCCCGCCTTACACATTGGTATATGCCTATGGAACCAGTAAAAACAATAATCTACGTTATTCTTGATGTCATTCTGTGTATGTTAGTAAATAGACATATTTGTAATTACATTATTCATTGTTGACGTCTCTATTTACAGATGAATCTAGTAAATCTGTTTTCCAATAAGATTATTAATGTAAGCTTTGACTTTATATATTTTTAAATAGACAGATTTCCTATTCTTCAAATTCGATGTCTTGCATTGGACTAGAAAGGCTTGTTATAAGGCTTCAATTAACTATAAAGTGCAATTTAAATAAATAAATGCTTCTTTGAGTTTTTGGCGGGATTTTGGTCTGTCATATAGTGGATTTTATTTTTTATTCATAATCTTGTGTTACTTGACTCTATATTGTGTAAAAATGGTGGTGTTTTATGTAATATAGTTTGTTTATTGTGCATAAGTGAAGTGAATGGAAAATAATACCACGGAGCATGAATTCTGAGATGCCACAAAAACTCCATCTTGTTAGTTCATTGAAATTATATCAAGAAACTTGTAATATGGATACTCACTTTACAATGGCAGTAATAGTCTACTAGAAGACTGGTTGCCAAAAATGGAATGGAAGAAGAACTTGTAATACTATTAACTACTCGACAATGGCAGTAATAATCTAAAAGATTGGTTGCCAAAAATCAAGTTAAAAAAAAATCTCATCTCACCTTTAATTATCATCAGTAAAACGTTTTATTTTTTTGTAATTTAATTAGTGTCTTACTAAATTGATTCAATAAATAATAATAACTTCAAAAGTAGCTTTTGATATTAACGAGATGTACTGTTTATATGTGAGCCTTTTTTATTGTCCTTGGTTCAGAGTTGGTGAAATAGTAGCTATTTTGATTTAGTTTATTCGCTAGTAATGCGCCCCAGTCGATTTATTCCCACTTTTACTGCAATGGCAGTGGTCCAATTTCACAATCTACCCTCGTGTTCTACAAGCGAAACACGTTTTTCCAAAAGCACTACCTTGTCTCGCAGAAATAGTACTCAGCTATATCTTTTGTTTTGTCTACTACGCTTGTTCTGCAAATTTGTTTATAGATAAATGAATACTAGTATATGTGAGGTTGATTAACTCCTACACCGTTTGATCACCATGCAAGTTAGAACCGCTATGTGCTTTATTATAGAGACGGTTTTATGTTATCCATTTTAATATAATTTGCTGCTAAATAGCACTGTAGTAAATTAACTTCTGTACTGTTCAACCAATAGCCATGGAAATTGGTTGAACACGGAGAATATTTTCGCATAACGATTTTACTGTTACTGAACCATTTATTACAATGAATTATAATAAAAATTTATACCAAAAAACAATTACAAGCACGTTCAGAGCCGCAATTACAGATAATCTATACACATAGATAAAACTAAAGAGTCTTTATTGAAAAATTGTAATGTCAAAACAGCTCTTTACTAAGTGGATATGAATGTATACGGAACCTATAATAAACCAAGAAAACTATTCTTATAACTTTTGTCTGTACGTTTGTTCCAGCCAATCTCGAAACGGTTAGATTGATTTTGATGGGAGTTTCGTTGACAGATAACTTATGTTATAAGGACTAACTTGAATTATTTTTATGTTTGACAAGGTGTAAGCCGCAACTTCATCCGCGTGGAATCTCTGAAATGTTTGGACTGATTTTGTCGGGACTTTTATTGGCAAAGCACGTACCAAAGTGAGCGTGTTAAGTACATTACCGGAGTAGTACCGGAAGAAATTAATTTTTAGAAAATACTATCCAGCCACGGCGGCTCCCGTCGTGTTTTCCTTGTACCTGTTATTATTTGTTGTAATTACTATTTTTTTTAACAACAATTAGTTATAATAAAATGAATGTTGTGTTAACAGTTACAGTTACAGTACTACAGTTTCAGTAGTTTTTGAGTTTATCGTGAACATACAGACAGAAAGACGCAGTAGGGGATTTTGTTTAATAATATGTAATGATATCTATTATTATTATTGTAGATTCTGTATTGCCTAATAGATATCGTAGACCTTTATATGTTTCTTTTTGAGAAAATATTATTTCAATTGAGGTTATATCGTATGATGTAGGATATTTTTATCGGTAAGCACATAGCTTTTATATAACTCAATTATGTAAACATAAATTTCTCTCCAAACTCATACCGAGCGACTCTGATGTACAAATATTGTCAAAAAACATTATTATCGTACATTATTGTATAATATAAGAAGGGCAAGCACATACGTATTTACAGTTCTTGGCACGTTTTGAGAGAAAATAAGAAAATGTTCACGCAGTGTACACGCCTTAGTACGCGATTTATGCTCGGGACACAAAATAGGATTTAGATAAAATAAGCGAAACTGGGCCTTACAATAACTGTACTTACGTTCAGGATCATGTCCGTTATTTACATGACATGAGTAAAATACAGTATAATCTTCATTTTGAATAGTTTTAATAAAGCGCCCGATGTCTGGACAACTGGTTTATCTTAATTTATAGAAGAATGCGTGCCTCCTTATGTCCATCTACTGATTTTTCGATCAACTAATTTATATGAGAAAACTGCTTCATAAAATTTCTTTTGCGTCGTTTATTATCTCAATAATATATTTTATGTACAGAGGAAAAAACATAAGCGGATCAGATTATTTGTTAAATTTTTTTTGTAAATATTTCCATCCGTTTACTTCCCCTCTCTTGTGCATGCGCACCACTCCGCTTGCCCCACTTCTTCACAACAAGAAAACATGCGTAGTGCTTATAAAATAGATCAAAATCTGTCCCGTAGTTTACGTGTGGCGTACGATGGCAGATTTCTATCATCTATATGACGAAACTCATCGATAATCAATTTTTTTATGTAATACTAGATTATGCTCGCTACTTTGGTTGCGTCGTTTAGTATCATAACAATATATTTTAACACATATGTTAAACATTTTATCATACATCGCTAAACGCAACCGCGTTATTTTTTAACTTGAACAACTTTATATTGAATAAAACAAAGGTGTCTAAGGAGTAAATTTGATCGAAATTTATACAGTCGATTTTTCAATAGTGCGTGCACAACGGCAGACCTATAATTTTATTTATAAGTATAGATTAGAAAGATAAGCAAAGACCAGTAATATAATCTGAGGCGTGCTCCGAACGTTTTTGTTTATTTTATATTTCAATTATTTTATACTATGTACTCAGTTTTAAGAACGTTCTATACATTTATTGATTGAATAATTATGTTTCACATTTTAGTCATATGCGTCTGTATAAAAGAGTCGTAATCGATTTTGATGAGTCTATGACAGACATATATGACAAGTTAGTTTAAAGTGAATTATATCATTTGGATCAATAAAAAACATGAATATAAAAAGCGAGTTAATAATAACTTTGTAAAACTATTCTAAAATGTAAAGCAAATATTTGCTCCATACGTTTGCGAGATTACAAACATATATTTTAGAGGTGGTAGAGCCACGCTGAAACTATTACTGGATTCAGCATAAATGGGTCAGCTCGCCCGGGGTAGTACCACCCTCTCACAGAAAACCGACGTGAAGTAACAGTGCTTGCATTGTTGCGTTTCATTCGGTCAGTGAGAGCGCCGGAGACCCACCTCCCCTCCCCTTCCACTTTCCTCTTCCCTTCCTCCCCCCCCCCCCTCCCTACACAGGCTGGCAACGCACTTGCGACTCCCCTGGTGTTGCAAGTGTCTATGGACGGTGGTGATCACTTACATCAGGTGACCAACCTGTTCGTTTGCCTACTATGATATAAAAAAAAAAAAAAAAATATTAAAAAAAAAGTGTGTGTGTGTACTTATGTGCACGCGTTAGAAGTTATACTTCTTTGGCGTAACAAGATAAAAATCTTTTCGAAAATTTTATCTTTCACCTTATTCTACGTTTGTAGAAAAAACGACACCAACAATAGAAAAAAGGTATTTAATACATTGAAAGTTTTAATACAAAGAAACAAAATGTTGACTATAGCTTTTCTATAGTGAAATTACGGTCTCGGTTTTTCTTGACGGTGTGCGCGCGCATCTTAAAAATTTACTCTCATCATTTTTCCCTAACGCGCCAAAAGAAGTATAACTTCAAAAAGTTAATATCTAAAATATTACGTCATAACGGCGATTACTTTTATACATCATGGAAAATTGTGAAGAGAATAAACTACGTCGTCACGAGAAGGTTCGCTATCGAGGCGATCTCATCGAGCGAAACTAATGACATTTTTATTTCTCCAGAGAAATGCATTAATTTCATTTGTTAGACCATCGACGCCGGAATAAGAGACATCTTTTCTATTTTACGATAAAGTAGATTTTGTATATCGCAGGCAAACCTATTACTGTACACTGAAGGCCAATAAAATTATAACTTCTATTATACACTACTTACAATGTACGCCTGAATTGCATTATCGAGAAAGTACGAACTTCAGCTGAAACGCATAAATTAAATCACGTTAAAATAATATTTAATTTACAATTATTGGCGTACTTAGTGTGATATTCTCTGAATCATTACATAGTATAAAACAAAGTCCCCTACCGCGTCTGTCTGTCTGTCTGTTCACGATAAATTCAAAAACTACTGAACGGATCTTTATGCGGTTTTCACCAATGGATAAAGTGATTCACGAGGAACGTTTTGTGTATATAATTTGTCCAGGATTTTTTTATAATCAGGGCGGGACAACGTCTGCCGGGCCCGCTAGTTAGTATATATTTATAAGTATACTAGTTTCTGTCTGCGTGGAATAGTTACTTTGGACTAACGCTAACACGTATCGAAAGCTCTCAGAAGGAAAAAAAAACGATTTTGCAACATTCTTCATTGATTCTCCGCTCCTATTGGTCTTAGAGTGATGATATATAGCCTATAACCTTCCTAGATAAATGAGCTATGTAACACTGGAAGAATTTCAAATCAGACCAGTGGTTCCTGAGATTAGCGCGTTCAACAAAACAAACTCTCCAGCTTTATCATATTAGTATAGATTATTGTAATTGACCTCATGCTTGTTAATTTTATTCACTTGTTTTGGTGCTTAATTATATAAACATTGGGATGATAGAAAGGATATTAGCAGAAGTTTTAAGAATATGGTATCTCAATTTTGCATACATACAATACAGTACCGGTACCGGTACATACTTGATAATTTAATATATGCTCAAAAATCTTTGATAAGCTAGGTTTAGTAAATGACTAGCATAGTTTTAGTACCAGACAATATACACAAATTATAAATTAGCCATCTCATGAGTTAAACTTAGGAAGACAAAAAAAAGATTTTTAGGATATACAATACGATAGCAATGCATTTAGGGATCATTATGTAAACAATAATCATATCTGAAAGTGACTTCATTCTGTATATCTGCTAAAACAATAACTAACGACTCAAAATTAAAGATACTTTATTCAATTCAGGCTCTGAAATGGCGCGAATGAACGTCAAAACTACCACTATTCGGAAAACAAGCAAATCATTGAGAAGAACCGCCAAGAAGTTTGATATGAGTTATCAAACCTAAATAAGTAACCTTTTTTTTCTCTTTATTTTTTTAAGGGACTTTTATCATTTTTTGACATGTCAGTCCCATCGTAACTTATATCTATATACAACTAAAACTCTTAAATCTAAATTACACAAATAGCCTAACTACTAAACCTAAATATATTACACAGCTTTTTGCAACAATCCGATATCGGTTCTGACAGAATACTGTGATACACACCCACAGCCCCGATATTAATATTATACTGTTTAATAAAACGCATCCTCTCAATTTCATATTTTTTGCACTCTTTCAAAAGATGATGGATGTCGTCAACCTTACCGCACTCGTTGCAAATTGGTGAATTTATAATTTTCATAAGGTGTTTAAATTTCCCAGATGGAATGTGTCCGGACCGTAATCTAAAAGTAGAAATAAGTAATGTTCTTTTTATATTCGCCTTTACCAACCACGGTACAGGTGGAGGCTGACACTGTATAGTACGATACCAAATCCCCTTCTCTCTTGAGGTCAAATTAAAATATTCTTTCCACATTGTATGACACCTTATCTTAAATTTATATAATACCTCTGAATAATGTGGATGAATACTTATCTCTAAGCCTTCTGCTAAAGCTAACTTTGTTAAAACATCAACTTTCTCATTTCCTTCTAATCCTATATGAGACGGAACCCATTGCAATCTTAAACGCATAAAAGAGCTATGAATTTTCAAGATCTCTCGAAGTATTGCATAGGCTATCGAAAATCCTCTGTGACCAGAGGCACATCGAGCCAAAAGCTGAAGAGCACTCTTGCTATCCGTTAAGATAACAATATTTTGATGCAATGATCTTATACCATGCTTAATAGCTTCCAAAACTGCAAATAGTTCCAGTGTCATAATAGATACATTTGTTTTTACGTTATACAGGCCAGCACTGTCTGTGTCTGGTTCATAATATGCAGCACTCTGTCCCTTACAAGTTTTCGCACCGTCTGTATATATTTTTACCTATTCATTATATTTTTCTATGAGTTCTTTTGTTATTTCATATTTTAG
Source organism: Antheraea yamamai (assembly GCA_036509395.1). Lineage (NCBI taxonomy): Eukaryota > Metazoa > Arthropoda > Insecta > Lepidoptera > Saturniidae > Antheraea > Antheraea yamamai. The sequence goes on from AP028427.1 coordinate 9,241,806, forward strand.
AGTACTTAAATTAAGTGTATCTTTTGGCCCTGTAACACTATCTAGACTTAATTTAATTATATCATTAATATCTATATAAGTAGGCCAAACATCTAGAGAAAACATTGAAAGGGGGTAACTCGAATGAATATGAATATTTTCTTTATGTATCTCATTATAAGCAATTGTCAGCAAAGGTTTTTTTTTCTAATCCAGTAAGAATTATTACACAAAGTATTGAGAGTATCTAGAAGTAAAACTATTTGGTTGTTTGTCCATGAATGTGCTTTTAGACAAAATTTTTGAGCTAGGTATAATCTTCTTATATAAATGGATGGTATACATAATTCGCTCTCCATGACATGAATTGGTGAGCTTTTAATAAATCCACCAATGATCCTTAGGGCTTGATTCTGAATTTTATCTAACTTAGATACATGTGTCTTTGCACTATTGTCATATAATATACAGCCATAATCGAATCGACTACGAATTAACGATATATATATATATTTCTTAAATGTTGAGGATGTATACCCCAAGTACATCCTGACAATACTTTTAAAACATTTAAAAATTTTGAAACTTGTGCTGCAATTTCATTAATATGTTTTCCCCATAAAAGTGATCAGTCTAGCCACATACCTAGATACTTTACACTATCTGCTAAATCTATTGAAAAAGATTTTATTTCTAGTTTAATTTGTTGTCGTCTATGACCTCTGCTAAAAATACAATACTTAGATTTACTCGGTGACAATTCCAAACCTAATTTTGTAAATATAGTTATCATATAGTTTAAAGCGACCTGTACATTATATTGACAGAATATTAAATCTTTGTGTCCTACATACAAAACAAAATCATCTGCGTATTGACTAATGTAAACATTTTTAATATTGTGACAGATCTCATGAGTTGCATTGTTAAACAATAAAGGTGAAATAGGATCACCCTGAGCTAATCCTTGATATGTCCATCTCGTTATAGTTTCTCCGTTTATACCAGTTTGCATTATGAGATGTCTTTCATTTAAAAAAGACCAGAAATAATTGCAAATTTTTTGACCTACTTCAACGTCATCAAGAGTTTTAACCACTCTATATACGGATACGTTATTATAAGCATTTTTTATATCTAAAAAGAGGCCAACTGTAGGAATATTTTGAGAAAAACCAATTTGTATATAAGTTACTAGTCTAGCAAGAGAATCCATACACGAGTGAGCTTTTCTAAAACCTGTTGTTTGACATGCCAAAAGTTTATTTTTTTCAATATACCATTCTAAACGTTTATTTATCATATTATGTAAAATCTTGCAAATACACGATATTAGGGAAATTGGTCTAAGTTTGCATTCCATTGCAGAATTGTTCTCGGATTTAGGAATAGGGTGAACTAAAATCTCTCTCCATTGTCGAGGAATATAACCATAATTAAAAATATATGTATATATGCGTAATAAATATAACTTACAATTATCAGGTAGATTAAAAATCATAGAATATGAGATTCCATCATATCCAGGGGCAGTATCAGAGCTCTTAATGTTTTTATTAAATTCTTCTAATGCAAAATCTTTTTCAAGAGTATGGTTAATTGATGTAAAATTAGGGGGCGCATTTATAGCAGAATGAAGAAAGAAAGAAGTTAATGACCATAATAGTTTTTTTTAATCTATTGACACATCGTAATTATTTATTTTCATACATTTGATCCAACGCATTTTTCGCCACACATCTGTAACTGATGTTGATTTATCTAAATTGTTACAAAACGTATGCCAACTTGTTCTTTTCGTTTTTTTAATTAGGTCTTACGATTCTTTAACTTTCTTATTTAATTTTAGTAAGTTATCTGGGGTTGGATTCCTACGAAAGTTACTAAGCGCTAATCTACGCTCTGCTACTGCTTTGGATAAATGTGTACTCCAATACTTTTTTGGCCTAAATTTATTATCTGGAGATGTGCTTATATTAGTTACGGGGATATATTTATCAGCTGAACTATTAATTTGATTAACAAAGTAGTCATCATGAAAATGGATGACTTCATTACTGTTAATATCTAAATCACAGTGACTATCAAATGTCTCTTCGAGAGAGAGTCGGTATGCAGACCAATTAGCCTTATTGAAATTACGTTTTTTAACGGTATATCTGTCGTTACTATAACCGTATAAGCCATAATGTTGATCGATCAGAACATGCTGAAGATGATCCGTGAAGTGGCGAAACACGTGTAATCGATTGTCTTGATTACACGTCAATCTGCAACATATTTTAACTAATTTATTGATAACTAGCTGCCCCGTGCAACTTCGTCTGCACCAAATCGGTTATAACTGGCTTCAATAATATTTTTAAACGCGAAAAATTTTAATAGACCTAAAACCCGATTGCAGCCACCCCTACCGTTTCCAATTGTGAATCCAAACTATCAATGTACCCAGATGGTATCTGAAAAATCTTTTAAAATAAGCCTACAACCCGTTCGTGGCATCATCTACCGGGTTCAATTAAAATATAAAGTAACCTACATATATTGGCGGTAATGTAAAAAAAAGCTTTAGAGGTCTATGGACCCCCAGTTGGAACGAAGTTCCTTTCCCTTTTTTGTAGACGTTTACTATAGTCAGTATAGTTTACATAATAAAATATCAAGTTGATAGAGTTAAATTGTAAATTAAACGATAAAATAAATAATAATAAATTAAACACTGAATGTTATCATAACTATTTTCAACTTGTATTAAAACTTTTTCACACTCCATTGTATTGAAGAAAAATATAAATATTAAAAACATGTGAGCACGACGCGTCAGCTATTCATCTAAGAGCTAGCAACGGTTTCGACAGCGAATTGCAATAACCCAGTTATATATAAGATATATAAAAATATCTTTATGTTCTTCGGACTAGCGTGTGGGCTACCTGGCTGCCGGTAAACGTTGCGTTTATTAATGCATATCGCACCTTTACAGGCAAAAATATTGATTTTTATATAATTTTAGAATGTTTTGTTTTTCCCTGATTTTGAAACGCTACTAAAACATGAAATTATATTGCCAGACATCTTTGTTATTAACAATAATGTGCCCAATGCTATTTTTTGTAAATAAGAAAAGTATGTTCAAACCATGTTAAGATAGCTGTAATTTTAATATTATTTTATTTAGACATAAAAGATGGTAAATTAAAAATAATAAGTATAGAATAACTTAGCTACAGCTATAGTTTAGCACAACACTGGCTGTATGATAAAGATAACGATAATTGTGGAAGTGCCTGTTATAGACGCATGTATTGAAGATGGCGTCACTCCCGAGTCATATGTCTACGTTTAACATTGTTTTTCATTGTTTACAATGAAATCTCAATATCATAATCATTACATAGTATAAAACAAAGTCCCCTACCGCGTCTGTCTGTCTGTCTGTTCGCGATAAACTCAAAAACTACTGAACGGATTTTCAAGCGGTTTTCATCAGTGGATAAAGTGATTCATGAGGAACGTTTTGGTATATAACTTGTCAAGGATATATTTTTAATCAGGGCGGGACAACGTCTGCAGGGCCCGCTAGTGGTTAATAAAATGAAATATGTTTTTTGCAATGGCAAAAATAAAATGGTTTGAAATGAATTATTTTATTTATAAAGAATATCATCGGGCACATTATTGTCAATAACAAAAGTGTCTAGCAGTGATAAATTCATGTTTTTAATAGCGTTTAAAAGTTACTGAAAAAAAATGTTTCTAAAATTATTTATAAATGAAAATTTTGACCTGAAAGGTGTAATGCGCATTAAAAACACAACGTTAACCAGCTACCAGGTATCCTGAATCCTGTTTGAAAGGGCATATTATATCTTCATATTAAAGAATCAGATTTTCTAAAATTCTCGTTCTTCCAATGTTGCTGGCTCTTGTACTAAGGTGTCGCAAAAAAGTCTAATTACATTACAAATTTATGTATTTCGTTATCCCATGCGTTTTATGAGACAAAAAGTCCTAGATGTAACCTTGTAATATTAGTTATCACTGTGTCAAATTTCGTCAAAATTGGTTCAGTACATTCAGAGTGATACGTGTTCAAAGGGGCAGACAAACAGGCAGATCCTGGAGAATCCCTTGCGTTTTATGAAACAAAAAGTATCCTAGATGTAATCATATAATATTAGTTATCACTGTGCTAAGTTTCGTCAAATCGGTTCAGTAATTTCAGAGTGATGCGTGTTCACGGGGACAGACATACAGACAGACAGAAAGACAGATAGACAGACAAAAATTTTAAAAGGGTTATTTTTGGCTTCTATATCGATAACAAAGTCTAACCCGATTATAATTTTCAAAAAATATTTAATGTACAGATTTGGCCTTGTTACAGTTTTATTGTAGTATAGATGTAGATAGATAGATAGATTATTATATATATATTAATTATATATTGTATAATTAATATATATATTAATTGATTCGCTTTTTGTTGCAGATAGACGTAGTAGTGTTCAATCAATTCCAAGCGGAAGTGCAAAGTAGCGTCCACTATAATTTTTAATAATGGATTTCCGCAAAGTAACGCCTTCTTCAATCAAATATCAAGACAAGACAAACAAATACTTTGAAAAGTATACGCTTACATCATTTTAATAAAATAAAACCATATACACGATTAAGTTTCTTGTCGGCTTTTCTCGATGACTGAGATATTTTAATATTTTTTAATTAATTTTTCTAACGAGCCATGGTCAATCTTCGCACGTTACACAAGTAGCTTTCCACTGTCGATATTTATGTGCAAGTTAATTCTGTATATGTTGTCTGTAGAACGTCCTACGCGAGAGGCTCTGCGTGAGCCGCGTTCGCAACAGCGTGAACTGCAACCCTCCAACATGCTGAATTATAGAATAGCGGGGCGACATTTGCCAAGAAATCGAATAGGTCCGCCCTCGCGGCTTCAACACTCTGAATAAGTAATTTTTACCGTCTGCGCAGTTTTACAAACAAATTAACGACTTCATGTTGTTATTTTAATAAAAGTTCCTTGTTAAGTTTCTCTCGAGTTCCATTTTTACGACTCTCGCCATCGTTGTTGTGGCTTTGTTTATGTTTCAAATATCCAGCATAGTATACCGCCCCGACAACTTTACCCGTTAGAACAAAACAATTAATTAAGACTTAAAATATGTAAAATTTTAAGTAAACGTAACGTATATGCTGCGATTCAGATGGAGGCTGCGGTGCGGCGCCTCTCCCGTCGCTTAAAACTGCTCATTTTAATTTATGAGCCTCGAGTATTGCAGTGCTTATTACTTCCGTTGCAATTTCGGAGACCGGAAATACATTTTATGGCGTTGTAAACCATGAAAGTCTTAGCATAATTGCTGTGTAACATTAAATTAGTTTGCTCATCAATTATGTGTTTATGCTAATATGTCTGTGGGGATGAAAGTCGTTATTTTAATTTACATTTTAATTATGAAAAACGGAGCTTTTGTCCTGTTCGCATAGTGTGAGTAGCATGTAGTGTCTGAACTTTAATTTTGGATAGAACATTGGCTGTTAAGAGGATTTGGAGTAGGGAAAAGTATAACCTAATGCAAATGTTAATTGTTGCCCGCAACAGATGGGAGCGACGCTTCGGCCAATTGTCGCGCCAAACATTCGTAATTTAAAAAGCAAAATGAAATAAACCGCTTGGTCGCAGTACATAAATTTCATGTTTGCCTCGACCGGCGAACTGGCAGCGGATATTAATCAGCGGATATTGAAATATGTTGTTTTTTGGGCCGATTGATAAACGGCGCGTTGCGCTCAGGCAGGATTAAACATTGACGCCGCCTCGCTCAATTATTAACTGTGCATCTATATCTGCTCGCCTTCGTGTTTTGATTGCTTTTAAATCCATAAACATTGTTTATTTATATACAGAATCGAACTTTCGACCACAATTATGCGTGAAGGTGTTATAGAGTTGACGTCAATAATTGTTGTAAATATCAGTTCACAACTTAAATGAAGAAATTTATTACAAGAAGTGTTATTACAAAAAAGTGAGATACGTATTGAATATTTGCTTTAAAAAGGTTTCGTATTAAATGCACCACGACCGCTGAATGTTCGCCATCTTGCGTTTTTATTTCGCTTAAGTTAGGTTAAGTTAGACTTGCGAAAAAGGATAACGCGAACTTGCCTCGGGCGACCGCGGTGCATTTAATACGAAACGTTTTTAAAGCAAGTATTCAATACGTATTTAACTTTTTTGTAATAACACCGTGCGTCTCGACACTACGTAAGTGGGACAAAAAAGAAAAATAGTAGTTGTTGTAAGTACTTGTTGATGGATTTTTAACTTGAGATGAATACATACTTTGGTTCACTGCCATGTTGTAATTACAGAAAATCTTCGTTTAATATTACTTAGTAATATTACTAACTACTTGGTTCAACCCCAAGCTTTTAATCCGGTGTAAAGTGGCAATCCGTAAGCACTTTTTAAAAAGTAGTTTTTATTATCACTTATCTCTTATTGGTCACGTGGTGATGTATAACACTGGTATACAGTGGTTTTGTTGCCCTGGATATAAGACTGATTTTGGATATATTTATGCTCACAATTCATGAAACTATCAATGATTTTGTAAGAATTGCTCTTAATTTTGTTAAAATTATTATTTTCATTTTAAACTAAAAAAATCGGAAAACAAGAAATAAAATGACATAAATGTTGAAAATATTAGTTTTATTTTGAAAGATTCAGATACATTCAAGTAAATAGAAAAAAAATGTTAAAAACTTTCACTATGTTTCCATAAAACGCCTTTTATTAGCTTTTCTTTTATAATTCTTCTTTGGACAATCTCTTTTTAAAGACCAGCAGTAATCTGCCATCATATGACAATCCCAGCGACCCTGATACCGTTCTTCCATCACCTTTAGATCCTGGTGGAACCGCTCTCCGTGTTCTTCACTATAATTCCCTAAATTATCCGGGAATTTATCTAGATGAGAATTTATCATGACTGATAAAATCAATTTTTATGAACGAAAAGCTGATTATTGTTCAAGTTTTGAGATTTGTGAAAATCATAAAAATAAGAGCACAGTCAGTGCTTTCATAAATATATTCTTGATCTGGATACTTGAAAACATGAGAATTTTCACAGAAATCCAGGGCAACAAAAAAAAAATCTTTTTTTGGAGAGCTGTGTAATAAGCTATTCATTCATTAGGATTATCGTTTTTATATGTAGCTCTTAGTTTTAATACTAATAATGAATAAAGAGGAAAATTCATTTTAAATTAAAACTCGTCGACTGTAAACAATTAATCTCTTTAAAAATCACATTAAGTCTTTCCCTGCAATTACAGCTTAAGTAGTTGAGAAGATTAAGTTAAACCAACAATTTTCATTAAATATTAAGACGGGCTGAGCGGAATGCAGGTTGTCGCTGCAAGCGTCTGCGCGCACAAGATTTATGATGTGGCCAACAGGCGAATATATTGAAAATGTAGAACGCTAGCAAAACCACTAGATATAGTATAACTGGACTCCATTTATACTATATCTATATTGAGATATAAATAAATACTAGAGAAATTATTTTATCATTACATAGTATACAATAAAGTCCCCTACCGCGTCTGTCTGTCTGTCTGTTCGCGATAAACTCAAAAACTACTGAACGGATTTTCATGCGGTTTTCACCAGTGAATAAAGTGATTCCTGAGGAACGTTTTGGTATATAATTTGTCAAGGATTTATTTTTAATCATAGCGGGACAACGTCTGCCGGGCCCGCTAGTAATTTATATATGGAAATTCTACAACAATTCATATATTTTTAAAGTTTCCATATTGTTAAGGATTTTTGTACATCATACAAATACTATCGATTATTAAACGAAAATAACGGAAAATATGAATAGAAATCTATAAATAGATACTTTAACTTGTCGATCGTAAGGAAAAATACTGTTCCCAATATTTTATTGTTAACATTAAAGCTCGTCAATTGCTATTAAATATATATATAGGAAATTTATGAAAAATATAGGAGTAAAAGGTACTGAACGGTTTTGCCTTTACCTATTTAATAACATAAAATGAATATCCAGAAAAGCTGAATACACGGTACTCATTTATCTAACTGAATTCTTGATGACATGAAATAACTCTATGAGAAATATATTCAAAAGCTATCGCCAAGCATTTATGTGTTCCATTAAATGCACTTCAAAGCCAGTTTTGTTAATTTTAATTATTCAATCCCATTATTTATCATTTCAACACAAACCAATTTTAGACAAGTTGAAGTGTTATAAAATTCATAGTCTTTTAAAAGTTATTAATTATTTTACTACAAAGTCTTAAAAGCACGAATCATCTAGAGATTCGAAAAGAAAAACTAAACGGAACGTATGTTCCACGTAAGAAGGAAGTTACCTTAATATTTTAGTGTACAACATTTTTTTTCTTGTAATGCATGCATCCTTATTGCTGTCGGAAGTACAGCCAAGCCGCTGCCGTAATTTCGTTGTTAATTGTTCAACATTGTATATATACAGGTAAGACTCTCTTAAATGTCTAAATTTAGATAATATTATTTAAATTATTACAAACTTCGTATGCCTATCATCATTCTCTACTTACTACTCGATAGTAGTTCGCGTTAAGACGTGAAATCTACTCAAGGTTTGATTTATCTATTTGAATAATATCATTGCACCTTTATATAGTAAAACCATAAACAACGTTACAAACAATAAGTAACACATGACTGACATCACTTATATGACAAGCATCATATCTGGTGTAACCGACTGTCCGGACCTTCTCAAAGATATCCGTTTTAATGTTCCTACAAAAAATATAAATATATTAAGTTCACAAGTAACCCTAACCGTATATGCAAACTTATTTTGAACGTTTTAACTCAACCCTACGCGAGATGTTTTCTTAGCGGAACTTTTCAACGGGCATCAAAGAGTAAATAAGAGGCCCTTTTGTAAAGTGCTTCCACTCTATAGTACGCTCAGTATCGCATCATTAATCTCTGTGCAAACACGCTTCTCACCTCCTCGCCAAAGCACGAGGGCGAGGTCTAAGAGTAGTTGTCCTTAGACTAACTTCGCTAACTAACAAGGTCAGAACTAATTGATAACGATCTATCGTGACAAATGAACTCAAGACAACCCAGTGAGGACTTTTAGAATTATTTGAAAGATTACGTGACCATGCGTTCCTATAAATGTTTTTTTTTTTATTTAATCTTTATAGACAAATAGTGAGTACACAATAAACAATTTTAAACAACAAATCATTCTGCAAGAACACTTAAAAAAATATTTAATAAAAATATTTAATATTCTCTTTCTATAAAAACGACGAAAACAAAGTACAATGGTTGTAATGATTGTAATATATCAATTGATTTAAATAAATAAACGTTTGAAGTAATAACGTATAAATTATGTTACAGAATTGGCTGAAGGAATACAAAAAAGATTCAAGGTTTAAAAACACATTACAAAGGTCGTTTGTAAAGAATTTATCGTGACGTGACCCGATGAAATTACATTTTAAATAGTCTACATTCACACAGTAAGTTTGAGTAACGGTAGTTTTATAGTTATTTCACATTAGTTACTTTAATTCCAGGTAAAAACACATTTGAAAAAAATTACGTTGTTTTCTTTATAGTTTTCATTTATTGGAAAGACATTTAGTAACGGAGCGATTTAGTACAATACAGAGATTGTTGTATTATGCATTTACTCATTCTTTTATATTTCTAAACGTTGAAGTAATTTATGAATGACTAAACTGTAAGTAGAATATTCTTATCATAATGTTTAATTGTACCATGCTTTTTAAAATCTTGAGTTTTGTTAGCCGCAGATAAATTAGACATAATATAGAGTCTAGAGAGGTATTTGAACTTTGTGGTTCATTTCTTGCTAACTTCCCGGATGAATGAGGAATGGTTTCAAATTAAAATTTCATCAAAAACATCGAGTACTTTAATTTGCTTAAATCAATTAGGTATAGGTTACGAAAGAGAGATGAAAAAATAATTTATAATCGTCCTACAATTATCTCCTATTTTCGTTGGTTGTATGTTAAAAAGTAAATCTTTGTTACCTTCGTTACACTGTCAGAGTTATCTGGAAATTGCTAAGTTGCAATGTGTTGCGTATTACGTATTGCGACACGCTGGCCACCAACAGCGCAAGTTGCCATTACAAAAATTTGAGGACTCGTCACCACCGTGGGATCGTGAGAAGCACATATCGGATCCTAATTTCGTGTCACCATTCGTTTAGACTTCAAGCAGTAGTTACATCCCTTAGGTCAGGTCTTAGATTAGGTTTTAGTAGGTTAAGTTTTATTTGATTATTGTATCACACAACGACAGTAGTCACCTCTTTAGTTTTAGGTTTTATATAAGTTAAATGGAATCTTTAAATATTAAAATATTATTAGAAGATAGAGTTCTAATGACAAATTTTAGACTTTCTAGATTTGAACGTTTGACCATAATTTCACCCATTAGGTGAAATAATAATGAACGAAATAAAATGGAATATTAAGGTAGTCTAAATATGCTCTAAGTTTAGTAGCACTGGCTCTCAAGTATAGTAGTAGTCGAATTATCTCTATACATTCTTGGCGACAAAATTCGCTACTGTTATATTTTGTATATACTCGAAGAATTTCAGTATCTCTACAAAATAGCTCTCACTGAAGGATACATCGTCCTGTGTTTCAAATTGGCTTATACCGGCCTGGCCAAACCTTATTGATTAGTTAGTCAAAGTTTGTCCCATATTACAAGGGACAAGGTGAAATTGATCTCATATCTTCCATTAAACTTTGATATAATATTCTCAAAGTTAGTGATATGATCACAATGAATTATGTCGATACGGATCTATAAAATTTGATATTTTAATTTTTAATACTCTCGTTTGTGATATTTCTAATTAATCAAGTTAAATACAATTAAAGTTCTACGCACTGTCGATCATCTTTCCAAACAGCCTGTTTGTAATCGACCTCATTAATAACTAACCAAGTCCCTTCTTGAGACTGATTTCTTCAAGAAAGATCTGTGATGTACTCTGCTTCCTTAAGTAAAAAAACAAAAACACTTTTCCATATTGATAGAATGGTGAAAGTTGTGGGAACCCGCTTTACACAAGCAGCGCAGAACCAGTCGATGTGTCCACCTTAGGAGGAAACCTATATCCAGCAATGGACGTCTTTCGTCTGACTGAAGGAATGGATCATGACATTTCTTTATTTACAGGGGCATAGAATAGCACAAACTATTTTCTTCCAGGTAACGTACGTAATGTAGAAAATACAAGCCTATATACTTGTTTTACAGTCAGTAAATGTTCGGGAAATAATATCTTATAGCATAAGTTAGCGATGATGGCTTAGTTGATAGCGTGTTCGGACATCGTGTCGATGGACGTAGGTTCGAATTCTTGCAATTGAGGCGGAGCTTCCAGTGAAGGACAACATCCAACGACCATAGAACGGTGGTAGGGTTTTTACTAAGTTCGCCTGGCTAGCTACCACCCTCAAGTTGCGGATATGTCGCCAAACACCTGTTGGTGTGTTCCGATAACTGCACTTGAGAGCCAGACCCCTCTCGGTGTTATTACAAAAAAGTTAAATACGTATTAAATACTTGTTTTTAAAAGGTTTCGAATTAAATGCACCGCGGTCGCTGAATGTTCGCCATCTTGCTCTTTTGTCTCGCTTTGGTTACGTTTGATTAGACTTGCGAAAAAGGATAACGCGAACTTGCCTCGGGCGAGCGCGGTGCATTTAATACGCAACCTTTTTAAACCAAGTATTTAACTTTTTTGTAATGACACCGTCTAGATTTAGCCTGTTTACCATCTTAGATCATGTCGTCATTTAACGTCATATTAAATTGTGGTCAAATGCTAAAGGTACTAAGGTACATAAATAAATACGCATAATTAACATATAGCAATCTATAGTACGTCATAGAAATAAGATAGATTTAAAACCCAATATGAATATCAAGAGATAGTGAGATAATCAAGACTATTAACTCATAGATCAACTGAAATGAATGTAATCACTCTCTTAAAAGCGTCACCAAGGTGAATTTTTTTACTCCAAGTATATCCAGATAAGTGTCGTCTTAATACTGTACTTAGCATAAGCTGTTGTTGAAAACGCTCTGTTCGGTTGCTCACATAAGTACAACGACTCCATGTAGGTTGAGGTAAGCCCACCAAATGAAACGTTAAAGTCAATAACAATTTGTCACAGAACAGTTACGTATTTATTTGTCCGTTTCGGCAACAGTGGAGTTACCATTTTGTTCGTAGCGTCACGTACGTGACAAACGACTCGTCTTAGGGATCGCCAAATATCGTTTAGTACGTGCGAGAAGAAAAACCAACCCACTGGGTAAATAAAATAAATCAAATATATAAGTAACAGACTGTTCTTAAACTGAAATTATAGTAGAGTTTTTACTTATAAAAATTACAACAGCCGTAGAGCGAACACCAACTTACGTTTATTTTAAACGGGAAATTAGCGAACTTGATTTTCCATATTTTGATAAAATTTATTATTAAAAATATTTAATGTTTAAGTTTCTTCAAAACGTGCGAAACACTTCACTTGTAATTGTTCAATACGAAATGAGAAGTATTACGTGCCAGTACGAGCAATATAGATTTAGCAAAAATACAGCGAGGACGCATGAAAAATGGAACCTCTGCCTATAAAATATATTATACAATTTGGAAAGAAAATACAAAGTTTCTCAAACAACCTTGAATTTCAATTTCAATAAAAAAAAACCAAACTATTTCAATTGAAAACGTACCTAACTAAATTCAACATTCATTATTCATTATTTTGGTTTAATAAGGTGTGTATAAAAATATAAAAACAAAAAGAAAGATTAAAATATTTCTAAAAACTATAACGGGAATAAAATTTACGTATAGTAAAAGGATTGTTATCACCAACACTAATCAATATTTATTATTATTTTTTTATATTCAAATGTTTTAAGCAATACTTATTTTAACAATGCTAAAGTAAAGTTTAAGACTGATTACCCAGATATTCTATAAATATAAGTTTTATGTGTGTGTTATATACAAAATGCTCTTACGCTACTTTACCTCGTTATCGTAAACGCGTGTTTTTTCCGCAAGGAGATAGCCGCTCTACGCCCGCTCGTCCAAGTACGTAAGGACTCGAAATTGTTATCACATCCTGCTTACATTTTATCCAGAAAAAGCCAGTGTAAGTTGTAACTGGCAAATACCATTATGTACATCACATTAGCGTGTCCCGCGTAACAGTAATGTCATCATGTTCATTTGTATCGCGACGTACGCTGGATACATATAAATAAGGTCTTCATTACAGTATTTCAAAGACGAGTTATGTTAACACGTGTTCGCGAGCTTAGGGGCGAAGTTCACGGATACGGGCCAGTCCGAGCCAAATGAAATTTACACCCGTGACACCCGTGTCCGAATTTAGAGATACAAGTTGGATATTCTGTGCTTAATCTATACTTACATATCAGTTTTGTAAATAATGAATATTGTATTGTTAAATTTATAATCTACTAGCTTCTGCTCGCGACTTCGTTCGCGTGGAATAGTTACTTTGGGCTAACGCTAACTTTATCTCGCAGCTTCGATATTTTTAAATAATACGTATGTTAACCCTAATTTTGAAACATTCTTCATAGGTACTCCGCTTCTATTAGTCTTAGCGTGATGATATATAGCCTTCCTCGGTAACTGAGCTATCTAAAACCGAAAGATTTTTTCAAATCGCACCAGTAGTTTCTGAGATTAGTGCGTTCAACCAAACAAACAAACTCTTCAGCTTTATATATTAGTATAGATGAGTGAGACAGATAGCAGTAGGTAGATTTTCAAAAATACTGACATAATTGAGAGATTGACGTTCATTGGCTCAGTTGCCAATTTTTTTCTTTATATGGTCGTGCTTGTAAACGGAAGATTTAATCTCATTTTTAAACGAGTTCAAAAAGGAAGAGGTTCTCAATTCGATTGTACTTTTTTAATGTACCTAATTAAAATTAAATCTGTCACATTTATATACTGATAATCAATGAATATTGTAAAACAAATTCGTTTTTCGCATATGTTTGTGTGTTCTCTTAGCTCTTCTAAACTACGTGACGGATTTTGATACAGTTTTCACTATCGTTCATAGAATTTCTTCTAGAAGTTTCATATACAAAATAATTAACGTATATTTAATACTACATATTATAAAAGTAAGTCCTCTGCCTCATCTGTCTGTCTGTCTGTCTGTTCGCGATAAACACAAAAACTACCGAATAGATTTTCATGCGGTTTTCGCCAGTACAAAAAGTGATTTATGAGGAAGGTTTAGGTGTACAAGGTTTTTTTAATTATTGGTGCGGGATAACGTCCGCCGAGCTTGTGTGTATACAATAAATAAATGTCGATGTATTCTGACAATGAAGCCGTAAGAAAAAGTTTTCGTTTACACGCTAACGCTGCCTAACTCTTTGGCATATATCAAAATGATTTACTAAGGAACTATTCCTCCTTAAAATAGTCATAGAAAGTTCTCAATGTTTTATATATTTATTAAGGGTAAGCCCAGTAATCACTTTTATGTTTTACATATTATTAAAAATTATCGTTTATTTGCGAGGCTTCTTTATTGAATACAGTATTATATTTGTTATCTTGTAAATTGAACATAGATAAAAATTGCTTTTTATAGCACATAATTTTATTGAATATCTTAGGAGTTATAACTGATTTGAAATTACGTGCAACATGAAACAAGTTGTGTCAAGATTCTTATATAGCTATTATGACTTTGTTGAACTGTAGATATCAAAACCATAAAAACTGGATCCAAATCCTTTAGTCACCAATGACGTTACATTAGAACATTAAAGCCATGAAAAACCGGAGCAGGTCGCAAGTATATAGCGCAAATCTACAACGCGTTTCGCGTGTTATTTTTCATTTGAAAACTTCTATAGACGCGGTGAGCGGTATTTTTTTGATAGGAGAAAAAGTTATGATTTCGCGTCAGCGATATACTAGTAAACGTAACCGACAGTTGCGTCAGATTAGCCTATATATATGTAATATTTATATTTGTATTAAGATCGTGCAACCCATTATATGATTGATTAATTAATAAACTTTATAAAAATGTATATGATGTAATGAATGATTATTGCTCAGAGTGTCAACAGATTTGAAAACAGACTAATGTTAATAATTTCAATATACAAATCATGAAATTTAAATAACTCACACTATAATTAATTTAAAAAAAAGTGTGTGTGTACTTATGTACACGCGTCAGAAGTTATACTTCTTTAGCGTAACAAGATAAAAATCTTTTCAAAAATTTTATCTTTCGCCTTATTCTACGTTTGTAGAAAAAAACGACACTAACAATATAAAAAAGGTATTTAATACGTTGAAAGTTTTAATACAAAGAAATAAAAACAACAAATACAAAGAAACAAAATGTTGACTATAGCTAACTTCAGGGTGTCCGTTTTTCGTGACAGTGTGCGCGCGTATCGTAAAAATTTACTCTCATCATTTTTCCTTAACGCGCCAAAAGAAGTATAACTTCAAAATTCAAAATAGAACACAGCATTGTTTTGAGTTATCACTTCTGTCGGCAGTCCTTATGACTGCTTCGACTTTTTTTTAGCTAATTTATACTTTCGAATAATTTTTAACTGCAAATAACTATTATGCGAAAATAAACAGTATACGAGTATATACCGCATCCAAAATTATAGCTCCTTGTGCACACTTCACATACATGCGGTAAATACGCGTTTCCCGACGCCCGTACGGGTCCTACCTCTGGCGTAAATTCACTCAAGGCGTCTCCGTCAGACTAGAATGTGTTTTTATTGTTTTAAATGCGTACGTTACTTTCGCAGCAATATCAGAGTGTCTTTCTTGAAGGAGAATTTTATACGAAGTTATGTTGTTGTACGTGGTCAATTACGGGACGCGGGAACTTACTCGGTACCTACATGTTTAACTTTTTGTTGTTTCCCGTATCTTTAAAAAAAGGAAAGATTACTGACGTGACTATAACGATGTTATTTCTCTCTATTTCTGTTTCTCTTTATTTGTAGAATGAAAAGGAACGTGAGTAGGCATTATTTAATATTTTGTACAAATTATTCTGTTTTATGTATTCACGTTTCGGTTACCTAAACTTAAATCCAGAAGAGAATAAATTGAAACAATATACGATAAAAAATATATTAAGGTTATAAAGTACCGCAAAAATTGGTTTTTGTTATTTATACTTATAATAATAACTCCGAAGTAGTTATATTTATAACTAGAAGCCACTAAAACAACTATTTTTTCATATTCATATGAACCTTTTCATACAATTCACGTGCATTTTGATTCATAAGTATTTAATATATCATATTTAGAAATAAGTATCCCAGAAGGGTGTCGGTAAGCAATAAATATTAAGGCGGCAAACAAACGGGCCGGATTAAACATCAGGGCACGTCTTTGGCAAACTTTCGATTCCAATTCGGTGTCAGTCGATATTAAATTAAAAGCACCCACGCATTCCTTTCGCGTCTTTTTCCTGTCCATTTGCGAGGACCGTGTAGAACCCGAGGTCACGCTACTAACCGAAAGCTCCGAGCTACGTTTAATGCCATATGGATAAGATAGAAAATATTTTGCACTTTATTGTAACAATTCGGGTTCTGCAAATGTATAGTCCTCTAAATGTATCTTAGAGAATGTATGTTTGTTTCGTATATATAAGTTTAGTTTAATTTAAACCGTGTGTCGTATCCATATTATTACGATTGTTCTAGGGAGGAATTACTAGGCAAGCGAGTGAATGGCGACGCATACTTGAGTGATGGAGGACTTTTTATTTGAATCGTGTACGAATGCGACGCGACGAGACACGACGGTCCAAGACCCGAAGCGTTGTTGTAACTATATAGTTACGTCACATTACTTACATGGATAGATTGAAATCCTCTAGGCGACAATAAACAATACATGATGCAGGCGTGTTTCGCTAAGTGTTTCTTTATCACCACTACATATTATGAAACAAAGTTTTTTACCTCGTCTTTTTTATGTCATATGAGGCAAACGGACAGGTGGGTCACCTGATGTCAAGTGATCACCACCGTCCATAGACACTTCCAACACCAGGGGAGTCGCACGTGCGTTGCCAGCCTGTGTTGGGGGAGAGAGGAAGGGAATGGAGAATCGAAAGGAGGAAGAGGAAGGGAGTTAGGCCTCCGGCACTCTCACTGACCGAACGATACGCAACAATGCAAGCATTGTTACTTCACGTCAGTTTTCTGTAAGAGGGTGGTACTACCCGGAGCGAGCCGACCCATTCATGCTGAAACCAGTAACAGCTTCAGCGTGGCTCTACCACCTACCAAATTGTCTGTCTGTCTGTTTGCGATAAACTCAAAAACTACTGAAGGGATTTTCACACAATTTGTACCAGTAGATACAGTGATTAATGAGGAAGGGTTAGGTATATAATTTGTCAAGGTCTTTTTATTATCAGGCCGGAATAATGTCCGCCGGACCTCCTTGTATGGGTGTAAAATGTTAGCTATACTTTATTTCACGACATAATCGACTAGTCAAATTTAAATAGAATCCAATTAATAAACGTAATTATACATTTTTTACAATATACATTAGATATGTTACCCGTACATGAACCTAAAATAAAATTATAGTATTTGATTTGAATGATCCGTATCAACGAAAGAATTGACACTTCTGTGTACAAACGCTAACCTATGTTCTTTGATAGAATTAATGAAATTTGACTGATCGTATTTATATCATTACATAGTATAAAACAAAGTCCCCTACCGCGTCTGTCTGTCTGTCTGTTCGCGATAAACTCAAAAACTACCGAACGGATTTTCATGCGGTTTTCACCGGTGGATAGAGTGATTAATGAGGAACGTTTTAGTATACAATTTGTCAAGGATTTTTTCATAATCAGGGCGGGACAACGTCTGCCGGGCCCGCTAGTTATATATAATAATCATTAAAATTTATCGTTATTTTTTATAAAGTAAAAAAGGACCCATGAGACTCTTATATAGGTTCTTTATTTTTGCAATAAGTAGAAAAACTCGGTACCGTTACTATAGATGATAAGTATAATAAATATTAATGCTTTCTTTGACATTGTTAAACATTTTTATATTGAGGTAACGTTAATTCCAATGTATTCCAACAGAATATATTATTTAAAAAGATTGTACTTGGAGATCCCTTTACGTCGAGGGATGTTGTAGCATGACAGTACAAGATCGTATGACCGTCTCCTGAATTTTAATGATATTCTTCCTTTGATAGTCGTAAAGATGATTGACCTGGATTGCTGTCACCCGCTTTTAGGTTTACTTTGTGTATGTTATTTACTTACTGATGGATCTAAAACGACGATATTTGTAAAACAATTTGTTCGAGCCTATTTTATCCTACTATCAAGTTTAGTCTTTCAGCCTGGTCTTAATCGTAAGTCGTATTCCTCACATTTTTATATATATCGAAAAAGCGTAAGCATTACAGGTGGTTCGAAAGAAAAGCAGTCATTCTATACATACTTTGTGGTTTGCAACGTCGTGAATGGTGTTTAGTACGTACAAAAGATATATTTAAAAACTAGCCACCGCCCGCAATTTAAATCAAAATATAAAAGAAATAATAATAAAATATAACCATTTCCATTAAAAACTTTAATGGAAATATCGATTAATTTGGAAATATTGATTAAATAAATATAGATTACTTAGATGTGTATGCCAGTCAAAAGCTAATACCAATATGAGCGGAGCACCAATGAAGAATGTTTCAAAATCGGGGTTTTTTTTCCTTTTGAGAGCTTCCGCTGCGTGTAAGCGTTAGCCCAAACTAACTATTCCACGCGGACGATGCCGAGGGCAGAAGCTAGTATTTTATATATATAGTACTAGCTGCCTCCTCCGGCTTCACTCGGGTATACTAAGGAAGAAATTGACAACAAATTTTCCCTTTACAGTACGACCATGTAATAAAATGAAATGGCAACTGAAAATCTGAATATGTCATACTTTCTTACTCCATACTTTCTTCTGTCGCACGTGCTTACTCATTATTTTTTTTTTTTTTTTTTATTTTAATAAAAAAAAATATAAAATTTTTTTTCTTTTTTTTATTTTTTTTATTATTTTTTTTTAAATTTTTTTTTTTTTTTTTTTTTTTTTTATTTTTTTTTTTTTTTTTTTTTTTTTTTTTTTTTTTGTTTTTTTTTTTTTTTTTTTTTTTTTTTTTTTTTTATTTTATATTTTTTTTTTTTTTTTTTTTTTTTTTTGTTTTTATTTTTAATTTTTTTTTTAATTTTTTTTTTTTTTTTTTTTTTTTTTTTTTTTTTTTTTTTTTTATTTTTTTGTGTTTTTTTTTTAATTTTTTTTTTTTTTTTTTTTTTTTTTTTTTTTTTTATTTTAAAATTTACCCAAAAAAAAAAATTTTTTTTTCACTCCACCCTATTACTCATTCTTCATATGAAGATTTTTTAAATCTAATATTTAACATTTTCGTAAGACTTCCTTCCCCTACCAATTACAAACGCAAAAAAAAATCGAATAAGTACAGCCGTTTTGAAGTGATGCGCTTACATACATTTGGCGATAGATTTTTATTAAAGCAATAGATAATAATAATAGAATAATGTAATAATGAATGCTAATAATGTTCCATCGATTTGAAACTTGTCGACTTATTTTCCATTGGAGTCGTTTCCGCATTTACGTTAATAGACGTGTCACTAAATTTGCGTTTTCAATTGAACGTCGTCCGCGTAACGGAGGCGGTGCGCCGCGCCGGTTTCAATCAAAACGGGCACGCACACGCTCCACATCCTCACCACCATCGCCTTTTTGAATAAGAATTGTCTTTTTCGCTGTACTCAGCGGTGACTGCTGAGCTACTAAGGAATTCGCTTCTTTTGTTTATTTCAAAAGATCATATGACCAGCAAATATTAAATCTACACCCGCCATAAATTATTTTTTACTCCTAAAGTCATACATATTATATTACTCAATTAAAATTATCGTAACAATTATTATAAATTTGAATGTGAGTTCGGTCGTTTGTTACGGTTTGACGATTCAACTGCTCAAGCGCACACCATGAAATTTTATCAGATATACAAAAAAGTGGATAGGGTACATCAAAATATCTGATCTTTTCGCACCCTTAACAAGTACTATAATAAGCATAAACTATAAAACCTTTTCTAAAATATTTGAGTAAATTTATTTAGTAAATCGAAACAGATGAATGAATACGAGTATATTTAGGTTTTTACGTACTTTCAAAACATATAGTTGAAATCTCATGAATTTGCAGCGGTTAGGCTTTAAGAAAATTTACTGGATTCCAACGATATCGAATATATAGATTAGGAACTAGAATTGTAAGAATAGTTTTGTCGAAAGTGTTGCGTTCGGCGGAGAAAAAATAGATTTAACTTTTGCAGCTTGAAAATCGATCAGATTCAAATCGCCCTTGTTAGATACGAGCTCTAGATTTAAGATCTAGATGAACTCATTCATGACCTCGCTCTTCTTATAAATCTTTATTATTACCGCCCCGAGATCCGATTATGTATCCAACGATAAGATAAGTCATTCGTAGTAAGAAACTATATGAATTACCAAGTAGAAATGTAGCTCGGCTGATGTTAAATTGTCACTACAGTTTATAACCACAGTTCTCATCAATCTTTTCGGCTGCTCTAAATATAGCTATAAGTTGGACTTGTGCATAATATCGTGAAACATTTAACACAAGAGAAAGTTAGAACATTATTATAGGAATCTAAAATTGGCATTTATTTATCCTTAAGTTGTCTCAATGTACACCTATACTAATAATTATAAAGCTGGAGGGTTTGTTTGGTTGAACGAATCTCACGAATTACTGTTCCGATTTGAAAAACTATTTCAGTGTTAGGTAGCTCATTTATCGAGGAACGCTATAGGCTATATGTCATTACTAAGACCAGTGGCACCAGAGCACCATTGAAAAATGTTTCAAAATCATTTGTTTCTTCCTTTTGAGAGCTTCCGATGCGTGTTAGCGTTAGCCCAAAGTAATTACTCCACGCGGACGATGTCGCGAGCAGAGGCTAGTATAATGTAATACGTATTTATACCTAGATTTGTTTTTTATGCAGTTTTATTCAGAGCGATCAAAAAAATTGGCACAGGCTATCCATATAGCGAAACATGATCTCGGGGATAAATGAGTCGACCATGGTTCTGCAATCAATTCATGCACTGAATCTCCTCCAATCAACTATATAACAAAAGATTCCGAAGTGGTTCAGATTGTAGTCGTATAGCTGTATCTACAAGATTTTTAGATATTTATTAGATAATTAATAGCAATTATACCAACGACTCCCGATACCTTTAACTCAGATCAATAAGTTACTAGGAAATGCCTAAAACCGTATTTTGTTTTAAAGTTTACATAAGTGGTTTGCATAACATAATTGTCTAATATCTCCTTGTAATTGTCTAAACAGTTACTGCTATTTTTTTCTGTTTGTTTTCTTTTTACCTACATATACAAAGAATTTATATATAGAAGAAGTGTTTTATAGAATATTTATCCTGGTTCTTATTGTGAATATAGAACAAAAGTGATTTCCTTTTAAGACTTGTTAATGCATAAGTGGCAATAATTTAGCAGCACGTTATTGATAAATCACTACATAGTATAAAACAAAGTCGCTTTCTCTGTCCCTATATCCCTATGTATGCTTAAATCTTTAAAACTACGCAACGGATTTTGATGCGGTTTTTTTAATAGATAGAGTGATTGAAGAGGAAGGTTTATATCTATAATAACATCCATTAAATAGTGTAGAAATACTGTTATTTTTGAGGTTTCTAATGTGATGTTGTAAATAATTACATTTTTTCCGCTTACATTGCAACAAACGCAGGCGGGCCACGGGCAATAATGAATAAATCAAAACTACTGGATCGATTTTAATCATTTTTTCAGTGAATGACATAGGCTATATATTTTATACCCGTGCGAAGCCGGAGCGGGCCGCTAGTTTGAATATATAACGGTTTTTAAACTACAATTGTTGTTTATATTCAATGAGATGTGAGGCGTTTACCACTTCATTTATCTACATTTTATCTTGTTTACTCTCTTATGATTACAATCTCTGTTACCCAGATACTAAATCTTTTAAACAAAAATAAAAAGAAAAATCGTTTCCGAATAGGATATGTCTAAAAACATAATTATAATTCGCCAAATCCAATTAAACAAAGCTACAAATTTCTTAAAGTTAAAATTAACGTAACACAAGTTAGAAGTGAAGTTTCGCAAAGTTACCGAGACGAGACTGTAAATTTCTACAATCTGCCAAGATGTTCTAATTAATAGCATAATTTCAACAATAGTATCGGGATCGGCTCCACACTAACCGGGCCGGGGCGTCGCGTCGCTCGGGGCCCGTGCCCACCCGCCATGAAATTAAACCCGACTCGCGCCGAACGAATGATTGAATAATAAACGAAAGAATTCGCGTCCTGCCCTTGTATTACGTATTCATGACGACTGGCCCCGTGGACGTTACATGTCTGTGGCATACGCTACGCTCCACTCGACGTTCTTACTCTAAAAAAAATAAATATAATTGATACACTTTTATAAAAATATATTTATTAAAACTTTACATTTAAATGGCGAATTAACATCGTTTTGATTCTATTTATTTTTTATGACCACTAATAACACCGATAAGACTGAATACTGATAATGTAGACTATTTATTTGGAATATTTTGGAAAAACTATATATATATTTCTAAACATAAATGAAAAAAACACTAATCGGTGATCAAAAAAAGTATAACACTTACAGTGATTATAATTTCTACTACTCCGTATCCAATAACATAAAATCATTAAGAAAATAAATACATAACAAGATTACAAAATCAGAACATAATTTGAAATATTACTTGAAGTAAGAACTTCAAGGTCAGACTAAGTAACCTCGTATGAACGATTTGAGACCTTGCTAGGTCAATAGCGTAGTCAGTTCGAAAAAAAAAAAAAAAGATTGAACGCCTAAGAGTTCCGTCCTTAAAGTAAGTGACATTAAATATAATAAAATCTATAGATGTGTTTGCCATCTTAGATCATCACATCTCATAGACCATTTGGTAGTACATTGTGATCAAAAGCTAAATCATATAAAGTATACAAAATGTGCTAAAGAATAAAAACGTCTCATGTGAATAAAACTGCACATTTAGCAGTTTCTAGGTCGGTACTTATAGTTACATTGATGTATAATAGTCAAACTTGAATATGTCACAAAAATTGTAAACGTAAAATGAATTATGTACAAGTACAAAATTACGGAAAACACTTTGCCTTGAAGAGAGCAGTTTTACGAATATTTTGTATAAAGATTTGTAATATTGTAAGTGTAGTCTTGTAATATTGTAAGTGTAATCTTTATTAGCTTGAACTATACTCACACTAGAACGCATGAGTGAAGATAGAAAGGGCGTAAACCCTGTACACAAACACAAAGGTAACTAAATTTGAAAACGCTTATTTCATACTAGCTGATACCAGCGACTTCGTCTGCATTATTTATTATTTTAACAATATATTTTATGTATAGAGGGTAAATAAAAAAAAGCAAAAATATACTTTGCTAAAAAATTTCTTTGTAAACAATGTTATTCGTTTACTTCCCCTCTCCTGCACATGCGCATCATACCGCTAGCCCACTTCTCAACAGCAAGAAAACACGTATCGCTGAATGTTTATAAAAATCATAATTTGTTAAACCTTTAATAACTGTTTTCTTTTTAAATAAGCACTAAGAAAAAAAGCTTCAAATAAAATGACCGAAACCTATCTCTACTGGATTTTTAAGTAATGAGCGTACAACAACGATAAACCTTAAACATTTTATTTATATAGATTAAGGAATTTGCAAGGGAAAAGTGCTTATACATTATTTATACTTACCCCAATACTAACATTATGTTTTGATAGAAAGAACAAATTCTCTTACTTTTGGACTACTAACGACATTTTGGTTATATGACTGGTTTACACCGTTATTTTTTAGAGAATTTTGATTTATGGCATAAATGAAAAAAATTGTATTTTTAGGTAGAGTCGCCAAATATCGTCCCTTTATTGTAAAACAAATCTAAAAAAATAAAATAAAACGTCACGGCACTAAATGAAACGTCTAAAATTAGGTTCTTTATTCCTTCGTTCTTAAAAATAGTGAAAAACGCGTTAGGATTGTTAGAAAAAAATACAAAATATCTTTAACAAAAATACTCAAATCATTAGAATATATTTTTGGGCTCCTAATTACGTCCCGGGACGATATTGAGATCACAATAATCAGTATGTAAACTGGAGTTGTTCTTACTCCATTTCTGTTATATAAAATTGAATATTACTATCATATTAATATCTAATCAGCCTTTCTTAATTATTATAATCGTTGGTAAGGTATAAGTAGGTACTTCTAATTCTTCAAACAAATAGTGAACACAAATTTTGGTCCTGGATTTTAAACACAATCTTCGTGCGTCCATTGGAAACATTGAATGCATCTTATCTCTTTTTCCCCCCTTTTGTCTTGATAATAAGTGACGTGACTGTTATGTTTACTATACGAGATCCTAATATCGTCCCGGGGACGATATAAGGTTCACGTAAGGGGACGATATTAGGAAATTTCTATTTGTTTTGTCGCATCCATTTAAGCAAAAAACCGTGTCATAACCTGAAACTTTTACATAATTTTTTTTTTTTTTTTTTTTTTCTTTTCCTTTTTTTTTTTTTTTTTTTTTTCTTTTTTTTTTTTTTTTTTTTTTTTTTTTTCCTTTTTTTCCCTTTCTTTTGGTATGGTCCTTCTTCCTTTTTTTCCCTTCTTTTGGTCCCTCTTTTTTCTTCTTTCCCCTTCTCCCCTTTTTCTTTTTTTTTTCTTTTTTTTCCTTTTTGTCTTTTTTTTTCCCTCCTTCGTTTAACATCTGAGCTATTAATAGTTAGTTTGAAAAAATTATTTTATCAATAAGTCAGGCGTCTCAATATTTTATAGAATCCGAGAACATTCCAATGAAAAACTCACCTTGAAAATTTTTCTTCAATTTCGAACTTCTCTGTCTGTACGAACGTCGTGACGCACTCACTTCTACACAATGGCCGACTGATGCAACTAGCTTTCAGTTCGCGCTACTGATACTAAACAGCGGTTTTTAAAACAGTAGATATTGAAGGGGACGAAATTAGGTTTGGGGACGAAATTTGGCGACTGTACCTTACCTATATTTGTTGAAATGTACCTAAATGATATTCTTGCCGCATAAAAAAAAACAAAAATATTATAAACTAGCCGACCCGTGCCCACTTCGTTGGGCGGTGATAGGCATTATCAAGCTACAACTTTTCTCTAGAACTCCATCATATATCTCTCATAGTTAAAGCAGCGTTCGTAAGAAACGTTTTCGTTCGACCATTTTTTCTCCGACTCCCCAGATATTACCCCCTACAACCTCACAAACTTTACCTCTTTATAATATTATTATAGATAATATAATTAGTTAATAGCTTCTGCCCCCGACTTCGTACGCGTGGAATAGTTATTTTGGGCTAAGACGCAGCGGAAGTTCTCAAAAGGAAAAAATACCCCTATTTTAAAACATTTTTCATTATTGCTCCGCTCCTATTGGTCTTAGCGTGATGATATGTAGCCTAAAGCCTTCCTCGATAAATGAGCCATCTAAAACCGAAGGATTTTCTCAAATCGGACTGGACACTCACAAATAACGTGGCTTTATACTGGTAAAAGAATTTTCAAAATCGGTTTAGTAGTTCTTAAGAATACCCCCTACAACGTCACAACGTCATAAACGCACAAACTTTACTTCTTTATAATATTAGTATAGACAGTATAGATAAAAAAGATCTGCGATAAATAGTCCTTTCATAAGTTACAAAATTAAAGAATATTCATAAATTAAAAAGAAAACCCTAGCAATATATATACTAACTAGCGGTCCCCCGCGGCTCCGCACGTGTTTTTATTAAATGTATTAAAGAAATGTAAAATTGTAAGTAGGTGTGTACATTACAGAAATGCTTCTACAAAAACATTTGTAACTACACGCCATCTACTGTAACATGTAACGTGTACATTAGATATATGAATACTAATAGTATATCGAATGGGGTGGTATTTGTCATCAGCAACATACCTGGAACTTCAACCTACTATATATCACAGTCAGTGCTCACTAACACTATATAAGAAAGTAATGAAAATTTTAAGTTATACATTATCGAACAATATGTCTTAAATCTTTTATTATATAGATATAATATGCCCATATCCCCCCCCCTTCCTTTTCTTTTTTTATTTTTTTTTTTTTATTTTCCCTGTCGATATACTTAAATTATTTTTATACATTGCTATAATCACTAAGTTATGTAGACGCAAACGCGGTAACTAAAACAATATGGCCGCCAAATTGACCAAAAAGATGATACAATTAATATTACATACAAATATATGACTTTCAATTATGTATATTTATTCTTGGAGTCCAATAAAGCACACGTGTCACGCCGTGGTAACATATTTTTGATCAATTTCACACGGACGAATGCACAGGTAGCAGTTCATCACTACATAGTGTACCAATTCAAACAAAAAAAGAATCATTAAAATCGGTTCACAATTGACGAAAATATCGATTAACATACATAAAAAAACACACAACCGAACATAGTAATCTCCTCCTTTTTCGAAGTCGGTTAAAAACAAAGTCCTCTGGTCTGTCTGTTTATCTGTTCGTGATAAAGTCAAAAACTACAGACCGGATTTTCATGCCGTTTTCACCAGTAAATAAAATAATTCATGGGGAAGGTTTAAGTATAATTTTTCAAGGTTATCTTTTTATTATCGGGGCGGGACAACGTCTTCCGATCTCGCTAGTTATCTGCCCGTAAAAGTCCCGTGAAAGTCGGTCCGACCGATTAGGAGATAGTAGAATATTGGGGACGAAGTCTTGAGTAACAAAATAAAATAGTCTAAGTTACTTCTTATAAGGTGAGTTATCTGCCAATGAAAGCCTCGTGAAAATCAGTTTAAGCATTATGGATGTGCAATAATATTTACAAGGACAATAAAAAAAAACCTAAATTACTTTTTATGAGGTATGCTATCTACCAGTGAACACCCCGTGAAAATCGGTCCAACCATTTTGGAAATAGCAATGCGGACGAAGCCGCGGACAAATAAAGTACAATATGTCAACCGCTATAATTTCGGCTATCTGCCAGTAAAATTCCCGTTAAAATAAGTCCAGCCGTTTTGGAGATTACCCGGAACAAACAAACAAACAGACAAAATATAATAATATATACGAAATATAAAAAAAAAATTGTTTGCTCATTTGTAGCCATATACATTCATCAAAAAGTAGTTGTTTTAATTGTACATACACAAACTTTATTTTTATAATACGCAATAGATAACAAATTTTGAATAGGAAAACAAAATAAACTTTGACAATGTTTGCGATAGAAACTTACCACGTTACCATGGCAACGTATATAATATTAACGCTAACGATATCTCTCAAAAGGAAAAAAAGTGCCCGATTTTGAAATATTCTTCATTGGTGCTCCGCTCCTATTGATCTTTGCGTGATGATATATAGCCTAAAGCCTTACTCGATAAATGAGCTATCTAAAACCGAAGGGTTTTCTCAAATCGGACTGGTAGTTCCTGAGATCATAGCGTTCAACCAAACAAACAAACAAACTCTTCAGCTTTATATATTAGTATAGATTACATTCAAGTTTTTATTTATTAATGTACCAAGTGTATTATTATACGAATTTTCGAAACCGATTACACAGCTCTACAAAAAAAGATTTTTTTTTGTTGCCCTGGATTTCTGTGAAAATTCTCATGTTTTCAAGTATCCAGATCAAGAATATATTGATGAAAGCACTGACTGTGCTCTTATTTTTATGATTTTCACAAATCTCAAAATTTGAACAATAATCAGCTTTTCGTTCATAAAAATTGATTTTATCAGTCATGATTAGGCTTTTGCGCAACTTTTTTGCTCATATAAACATCACGTGATCCCTCCTCTTAGCGCTCCCCACCCTTTGCTCTGCAGAACAGCTGAGATCTCAGTTATTCGACAATACGAAGTACTTATACGGGAATCTAAATACGTTCTTATGAGTTTATATTCCTCTAATTACTGAATTTATATTTAAATATATATTTGTTTAAAAATTTATTATATTTGTTTTGTCTTTTAAAATATGAGTTCGTCACGAAGAAAGTGTAAATATAGTTCTGATTTGTTCTGTTATATTTGCGGTGTTTATTTAACGAAAAAACAACAACAAAATATCACAGACTTTGTGAAGGAGGCTTACAATGAATATTTCGGTTTTAAAATAGACAAACTAGAAAAACCATGGGTTCCTCATAAAGTTTGTAAATTGTGCGTTGAGTCTTTGAGGTTATGGAAAAAAGGAGAACGTTCTGGATTAGACTTTGGTGTTCCGATGATCTGGATGGAGCCTACAAATCATTTCGATGATTGTTACTTTTGTGTTGTAGATGCTAAAGGTTTTAATCGCAATCAAACCTGGAGATATCCAGATTTACAGTCTACAAAATGTCCTGTACTACACAGTGAAAATCTTCCTCGGCCTATTTACGTTTCAAAAGTAGTACGAATGCCCTCAGAAACAATGATGTTACCAAATACACAGAAATCGGGACAGTCTACAAGTGGAAGTGAATGGGAAGGTGAAACATCGACGCCTAAGTTATTTTCTCAAAATGAACTCAGTGACTTGATTCGTGATCTCTATTTATCAAAGCAAGGATCAGAATTATTAGCTTCAAGATTAAAAGAAAAAAATTTATTGGCCCCAACAGTGACAATTACAACATACAGAACACGAGAAAAAGAGTTATTGCAATTTTTTTGTGAAGATGAAGTTCTGGTGTATTGTAATGATATCGCGAAACTACTTTTAGACATGGGTTTAACACAATACAAACCTACTGAGCGGCGACTTTTCATTGACAGTTCTAAAAGAAGTTTAACCCTCAAGAGAAGCACTATCGCTGCTGCGCGATCCAGAAGCACTGGGTATGCCATACCCGCGTGTCTTTGATTAATAATATCTTTCGATCAAATTATCCGATATAGAATTTTTTTTTTTTCATTTTAAAGCTTAGACAGTGTAGATTAAGAATATATCCATAGAATTGTCATAAAGAAAAAATTATCTTGAATAATATAGAAAAAAATCAACATAAACCCTTAAAATGAGGTGTTTTATTCAAATTACCATATTTAGGCAGAATTTATAGATAAAAAATTTTTCCCGACGGCATTTGAAAGGGAATTAAATGTACTTTTAGATAGTTATTTCGTCATTTAACTGTAATTGATAAAAGATATTTATTTAGTTAGGTAAAGTTCAGTGTTTTTAGAATGATAATACTTCATTAAAAAATATGGATTCATTATTCTTTTATTAATACAAACATTTAAATTACTTTATAAAACTTATATTTTAAATGGATTGATGCTACAAAAAATTAAGAATATAACTTCAAGCTACATTTTTCACAAATTTTGGCTGTATGTTCTTTACACATTGGAATATTACATTTTAAACACTTATAACATGTTTTACTGCACAATGGTAATAAATTTGCATCTATTCCAATTGCCCATTCAACAAAACTCAAAGAGGAGTATGAAAATGTAAAATTAGTTTTAGAAAAAATTAAATACTCGGAACATCAATGGCCGATCTGTGTAGATTTGAAAATGGTTAATTTTTTACTCGGTCAACAGAGTGGATACACAAAATACCCGTGCTTTATTTGTATGTGGGACAGTAGAGCAAAGCAACATCATTGGAATCAAGATGTTTGGCCTGTGAGAGATTCTTTAACTGTCGGTAAAGCTAATGTAATAAGGGAACCATTGGTAAGCCGAGACAAAATCATACTCCCACCATTACACATTAAGTTAGGAATGATCAAGCAATTTGTTAAAGCATTAGACAAGGACGGAAATTGTTTTAATTACATTTGTAGAAAATTTCCAAAGCTTAGTATGGAAAAGTTGAAAGGTGGAATATTTGATGGTCCTCAAATTAGGCAAATGATAAAAGACTCAGAATTTATTAAAGTTATGACTGTTCCGGAAAATAAAGCTTGGGAAAGTTTTGTATTGGTAGTCGAAAATTTCCTAGGTAATCATAAAGCACCAAATTATGAAGAAATTGTGCAAAATATGCTGACAAATTTTCAGATTCTAGGAGCAAATATGAGTATAAAGTTACACTATCTTCGCAATCATCTAGATAAATTCCCGGATAATTTAGGGAATTATAGTGAAGAACACGGAGAGCGGTTCCACCAGGATCTAAAGGTGTTGGAAGAACGGTATCAGGGTCGCTGGGATTGTCATATGATGGCAGATTACTGCTGGTCTTTAAAAAGAGATTGTCCAAAGAAGAATTATAAAAGAAAAGCTAATAAAAGGCGTTTTATGGAAACATAGTGAAAGTTTTTAACATTTTTTTTCTATTTACTTTAATGTATCTGAATCTTTCAAAATAAAACTAATATTTTCAACATTTATGTCATTTTATTTCTTGTTTTCCGATTTTTTTAGTTTAAAATGAAAATAATAATTTTAACAAAATTAAGAGCAATTCTTACAAAATCATTGATAGTTTCATGAATTGTGAGCATAAATATATCCAAAATCAGTCTTATATCCAGGGCAACAAAACCACTGTATTCCAGTGTTATTTGCAGTGACTGCAGCACGAATTCAAAATTTCTTTCCAGTCAATATCAAATTAGCTAAGTCTCGAGATTCGTTCAAACGTATGCTACGTGATTTCTACTTCAAACATCTGAATGTTCGTGAATCTTTACTCAATAAGTATTATGCACACGTTTCTCGAATACACGTGGAAGATTGGTAGGCTTTTTGCCTTAAATTCTATATTTGCCCTTTAATATGCATTTGAAGCGTTAAGTAATAATAATAAGTCACGTATTTTAGACTTTTTTTTTGTAGGTGGTGGAGCCACGCTGAAGCTATTACTGGTTTCAGCATGAATGGGTCAGCTCGCCCAGGGTAGTTCCACCCTCTCACACAAACACCGAGGTGTGACGTGAAGTAACAGTGCTTGCATTGTTACATTTCGTTCGGTCAGTGAGAGCGACGCAGGCCTACTTCCCCTCCCCTCCCCTCTCCTTGCAACGTCCTTGCGACTCCCCTGGTGTTGTTAGCGTCTATGAACAGTGGCGATCACTTAACATCAGGTGACCCGACTGTGTGTTTGCCGCCTATAACATAAAAAAAGACACGTATTATTAAAGGTTTTGGAAAATTTTACTTTATGTTTAAAAAGTTGATTTTTGCAAAATATTTATAATGTTGGTTCACGTCCACCGCATATTTAAACGCGTCCACCGAACCATCTAATATTAATCTTCCGCTGTCTCCCGACCTTCCGTCTGTCCATTTATCAAAACATTTTTGTAAACCAATTAAACTTACAAAACGTGACTACAGGATCTCTTGTTTAACTGAAACTCTATTCGTAAGTAATATTCTTAATGGATTTATTTTATAGATGTTTATTTTAATTAAAAAATTATAAAACTTAAGCGACAATTGTTAAACTGTATCGGTGTTATTACAAAAAAGTTAAATACGTATTAAATACTTGCTTTAAAAAAGTTTCGAATTAAATGCACCGCGCTCGTCCGAGACAAATTCCTTTTTCGCAAGTCTAACCTAACGTAACCAAAGCGAGACAGAATAGCAAGATGACAAACATTTAGCGACCGCGGTGCATATAATTCGAAACCTTTTTAAAGTAAATATTCAATACGTATTTAACTTTTTGTAATAGCACCGAATGTGATCTGACATTCTTAAGAACTGTCTTCATTATTTTTCCAAATGCGGGTCATTTTACTTCATAAAAATAAAATCAAAATCAAGAATACTATATTTAATTTTGGCTCTGAGAAGGCGCTTTTGAACATTAAGGCTACCACCGGTTTGAAAAACAACCCAGTCATCGAGAAGAACCGGAAAGAAACTCGATCTGCATATTTTTACAAAACATAGATTCGATTTTGTCGATGCGCAGATAGGAACGTCATTTCCATACGTCACCATCGTTGACGTATTGATCCAATCTATAATAAGTAGCTTTTAGACATTAAGACCCGCTTGATGAGGTATTTAGATATAGATAGTACGATAGTCAATTTTGGAAATCGAAATAGAGCGAGGGAATTGTTCAATATTGGAAAAGTAGTAGTAATCAGTTGTTTTGATCTTAGAAGTTAGCGTAAAATTACAAAAAAATAGATATGAAATTTTAATATGTAATATATTGGTGGTATTCCTTATTATTTAAGTTTATTTCTTCATTAAATTTATTATGCATCAAAACTTATCGTGCGTAGATTACAACTAATAAAACTCTAAAACCTATTAAAGTCAATTCAAAAACATGATCAGTACTGGATCTAACATCAGAATTCCCTGGGTACGCCCGATCCCCGCAGGGTTCGACCGCAAAGCAACTTAACCCGAAATTAAATCAAAAGAGGGGCTTAACCAATCAGCCCGAGTGGTATCATTGAATCGGCAAAGGAACACTAAAATTACTTCTTGATGCGGAGAAACGAAGATTCATCGTAAAAGTGGTGGGTGTAAGCGTGGGAGGAGGTCGAGGGGGTTGTCTGAACGGTTTTCCGTGTTTCGCGGAGGTCTGTGCCCGGCGATTACGCCGCACGTAGCTACACCGGACTGCCGGCCCGGCACCTAATGCTGTGTTTCAAACATGAAAAACCGTTCCGGTAACGCTGTAAACGTTAACTTAGAGATTTATTTTTCTTTGGATTTTAAGAGGTTCCTTATCTTACTGACTGAAACCTTAGCACTTCTCTCAGAGTACATTTCAAACTTTGTAGTCGAGATAATTAAATTAAACTTCGTACGTGACCTGCTTCTTAACGAAGATAAATGATATCGGTCCAATAGTATAACTGTATCACAAATAATTTCCGACCAAATACTGAAAGATTATAAAAAACAATAAAATGATTAAAATGCACACATTTAGTAGATGGATATTTTTGTGAACTACTCGAATCTATCATTTTTGGGACGTGACGTGATTACCATTAATTTATATATATAGATATTTTGCATGTTTTTTGTACCGTCTGCGGCGTACTTGGAAATCCTTACCTTGTCATTAATGTATGTACCACAATACAACAGTCAAATGAAACCGTTAAAGTAAATTAAAAACATGAAGGCGATGCTCTTAAATAAAGTTACAGAAGGCGAAAACCTACAATATTATTTACACTTACAATATTTCTCAATTTTCCTAATTAACAAGAAAGTCTTTGGATACATATTGTACAGAACGACAAAGGGTCCCACAATTTACGCGCGTGGTATCCCAAGACACCTGGGTCATGTCTCCTTTTACTTTATCCCGTTAAGATTAAGTTCCTTGAATTTCGGCAAATACCTACGCAGCGCCCCCACAGCGAAGTGAGTCATTTAGCCCCTGTTTACTAGATTAGGGGATTTTTTACACCACAGAGCTTCTGGGCCGTCCTCCCCGCTCCTTTGAATGTGTCATAGCGATGTCTATACGACTACTTTATTACTTCTTAGAAGAATAGGCATAAATTTTATAAACCCTCTTTTATGTTTGCAAAAGTAATAGAATTTTGTCTGGCAAGAGTAACTCATAGGGGAAAATTGACAGAAAGAATAATAGAAACGACTTCAATTATATTCTATACAGTTGTTTTATATAAATAGTATGCCATTTTTTAAATCTATTGCATTCTTTTGTTAATTAGAAATTTATTGAATTTGGTTTATGTTGTGGTTCATTGTAAATAAATGTATTTATTTAACCTAGTACCTTTGATTAATAATTCAACTTAACATCAATATGATATATGGTTCTCTATTTTAATATAGCGATGGGTTTCACTACCCCCTCTTTCGAAATAAACACGAAGCAAAAATAACTCCTCAATGGTGCTATAAGTCAAAACGTCCAATAGATTCTCCCAAAATTTACCTTTCTCGGCACAAACGAGAAAAGGCGGTCGTAAAACCGACCCGCATTCCTACCGGCAAGGTCACTCGCGAATGTAACTCTTGGAATTGAAAAATACATGTACTCCTTGTGTATTCACGGTACTTACGTTTTATTTGTCTTTCAACATTTAGTATTGGCGAAATGAGAACGCAGTCGCTCCTAGGCCATGTAAATTTCTGATACTTACTCAAAAAACGTGCGTTTTATTCTCATGTAAAAAAATCCATAAATCCTATTCTTTGATAATATTTTCCCTGATTTACCACTGTTATATAGAAAAATCGATAATGTAATATAAATACAAGAGCCACAAATATCTGGATTATTAAAGTTATATATATCAATATCAAATTTGTGTCTCTTTCTCGGCTACTTCAATCGTCGAGCCTCAATAAAAAATTCTGATCTTCACTAAATAATAATATATATAAGAATATATAGTATTTGTTCCTCTCCCATGGGTCATAGCGTGATATTAGACAATACATCCTTATACGATGCAAAAATATTATTTAAATCTGACTGATACTTTCAGAGTTTAACAAGACAGATTAGCAATTCAGATATACAAGAAAAAAGCCTAGAACCATACGTCCCGCTGTTTAAGAGAAGTTCAGTGACAAACATACTTACAGAAGAATTATATACATATAGACTAGCTATTTTCCGCGGCTTCGCTCGTGTTCAAGTAAATTTAACCTATACCATGGAAATAGTATTATTTCTTGTTTAAAAGTAGCCTATGCCCTTTTCTGTACCCCTGTCAAAGTTATGCAAGATATAATGCAAGTCATGATGATTACGCAATATATAATGACGACCGAGTAATTATGTAAAGCATGAAACGGTAACAAACAAGTAAACAAACCCAGATTCACATTTGTAATATTAGTTAAGATAACAATGTAATAGGTGTTCACGTGTACTACATCTGAGAAATTATGTAAAACCAATTATCACGCCGTGTTCTGCCAGACGTATGTTTGTCACGGATAGTCTACGAAGTTATTTAGAAATGTACACAGCTCAACAGTCACGTGTACCTCATCTCAATTACCCGACGCTGGGCTTGTGCGTCGCAGCTTCGCGTCGAGACGTGGGCGTCGTGTTGTAAACAAATCAGCTCAATAAACAGGGTGGCCGCAGAACAATGCACTGTCAACATAAGATGGAATATAAAAGCGCGACCAAAGTGACGGCCCGGTCTTACAGTTCTTTTATAACATACGATTTTTTTTATTATAAAAATTTTACCTATGCAACGTTTGATTGCGAGGAGACCACCTCCACACCTATATTGGTAGAGAAGCAAAACTATACACACGGTTTTGCTCTGGTTCGAAGGGCTTGATGGTTGATATCATTCAATATCATTTCACCTTAGTCATCAGGAAGAAAATTATTATGACTGCTCTCAGAGCTGCGGACCTATTGAACTTGGTTGGGCGTACAGACATATGTAATGTGGTATGTGGACTGCATATTTATAATAATAGCACCCCTGTTTTTTTATTACAACGATAGTAGCAAAGCAGCATGCGGGCCATCTGATGGTAAGTAATCATCGCAGCCTATGGACGCTTGCAACACCGGAAATTTTACATGCATATTACCGACCCTTCAATAACCTATTTACTTTCCCCTTGAAAAATCCTATACTGTAATCCCCTGGAAAAAGTTCAGCAGAAAGTTCATTCCACATCCGGAGCATTCATGGGAGGAAACTCCTGTGGAAGCGGGTTATTTTAAGCTGTTTATATGTTTATACATACTATTTTGCAACATAAAAAAGAAGAAAATCCCATAAAACATATGGGTCATTCCACCAAATAAGAACATTTCTACGGGGCGACCCTCGCGGATTATATTTAAAATTTATGGAGGTGTTCTCTATCATAAGACAAAAATTCCCTGAGAGTTTTAGCTCTTAATACGCAGCGGTCTTGAAGTTATGATTTTTTGAAATTTTGGAAAAAATATTTTTTCAACTTTTTCGTCAATTTTTCTGATATGAAAAACATTTTTAAACAAAATCGACAAACATTGTATTTTGTAGGAAAAATTCTCAGCTTTTGAATGAAAATATTTATTTTTTCATAAACTCATCAGAAGACCCTTAAAAATCGAATTAAAGTGGAAAAATTGATTTTTTTTTGGTGTGCAGCCCAAAATTCTTCAAATTTGAATTTTTTTTCTGAAAGCTGAGAGTTTTTTACACAAAATATAGCGTTTTGCCGATGTGCATATTTTTTGTTTCGTCACAATTAAATTAAACGCAAATTCATTATAATTAAAATACTTTTATTTTTGAACTTTTTTGAGATGTGGACACAGTTTTAATGAAAGCATAACCACTTATACTTATACGTGTCAGTATATATACTGAAACCACAAGAGGGGGAAAAATTTTACAGCGTTGTTTTTTTTTTTTTTTATGATGATTTTTTAATAAAAAAAAATGTGTTAGATGTATTTTTTTTTTTTAAAAAAAGTGAAAGATACACCATTTTTTCTTTTTTTTCTTTTTAAAATAAATTTGTTTTGTTTTTTTTTTAAATATTTTTCATCTCAAAAAATTAAAAAAAAAAAAAATTTTTTTTTTATTTATTTTTGTTTTTTTTTTTTTTTAAGAAAAAAAAAAAATTAAAATCCGAAAACCCTATTTTTTTTGTTAAAAATTTCCCATTTTCAAAAAAAATTAAAATTTAAAAAAATTTTGTTTGCCCACCAAAAAAAATAATTTTTTCCTTTTTTTTTCTTTTTTTAAGGGTCTTCTGATGAGTTATGAAAAAATAAATATTTTCATTCAAAAGCTGAGAATTTTTCCTACAAAATACAATGTTTGTCGATTTTGTTTAAAAATGTTTTTCATATCAGAAAAATTGACGAAAAAGTTGAAAAAATATTTTTTCCAAAATTTCAAAAAATCATAACTTCAAGACCGCTGCGTATTAAGAGCTAAAACTCTCAGGGAAATTTTGTTTTCTGATAGAGAACACCTCCATAAATTTTAAACATAATCCGCGAGGGTCGCCCCGTAAAAATGTTCTTATTTGGTGGAATGATCCATATGGATAACCTTATGGAGCTTTAAAAATTGTCGTTCACACTTTTGATATATGCAAGTATAACTAGTAGCATCTGAAATATTTTTATGATAGAAATATAAAAAATGCTCACATAAAAATCTTTACAATTAAAGTAGGTAATTAATTCATAAGTAACACGAACGAAGCTTTAATAAAAAACCAATAGATGCCCTAATAAGAGAAACGTATTTTAAAAATCGAATCAAATCGCGAGTTATAAATACCTCTGATCAGCGTGCCCCAAATCCAATCAGCTATTGAATTAACCCGGCCCGTGTGACGGGAATACGGATTCGCCCCATCCTCACGTCAAATGTTTATCTTTCATCTGGCAGAGCGTTAATGTAAGTGCGAGTACAGAGTGTAATGATAGGCCGACTCGAAATAGGTATACCTACAAATGGTGATGAGGCCATGTTCGGGAATTACGTGCGACACCTTTCTCTTCCTGACTCAATAACTACCTACGCTTTGTTAATGTTTATTTACCAAACGAGTAAAATCTTTATGAATTCTCTATTAACTGGACACAACTGTAGTAACTGTAATATATGTAATAAATATTTCCATATATTATGAGTGACATATGAGAGTAACGTCTAAATTTTCATAATAGAATATAGGAATTTCTCGGTAGCGTTATTTTTATAACATTCGTAATAACGGTAGAGAAAAATCTGAAGTGGAAATCCTAACTAATATTAGAAATACGAAAGTGAGTTTCTTTGTTAAGCTTTCACGTCTTATTTAAGCAACAGATCATTATAACATTTTGCATATACGCTGTGAGGGGTACAAAAAAGGTCAAAGGGGAAATTGTATCTAGAACAAAGTACTGTCACCGAGGGATTATTAGTGAGATATATATTAAGGCGAGGGAAGCTGCTGGCAGAAGCTAATTTCATCAACACACCCATAACCCATCAACTCTTACCATCATCATATAATAGATGTATAGAGTGTAGAATACACATTATATACCGGTTGTTCACCAAGTTTTCGGTGGTTGCATTCTTGCCGGTAAAAGTATCTTACAGTAGTCCTATTGAAAATTAATTCTAAGATCTATATAAACTGAAAAGAATTGTATCGCTACATTGCAAAATAAGCTATATCCAATTTTACCTGTTGCTAATATTTAACGTATTTTTCAAGACCTTGAAGCGTTGTACATGTAAAATACAAAGATCATAAAAAACCATAAGAACAGCAAAATTTGAACTTCGTTCTCGGTGTATAAAAATTGGAAATCTTAAAAAAATTAAACACGTTACACGAACGACTAAAATTGGATTCAGCTGTTTTTGTAATTTAACGACTCAATTATAAGATTATCGACTTGGTTGCATTAATTATTAACGTTAATAACACAACTAAATATATAAACAAAACTATCCAGTTATTAAAATAGGACTACTCTACTTCAGGGACAAATATCGCTATATCTCGTATCTAATAACAAAGTTCTCGGGAGGGAAAACATACGTATTTGCTGGGGTTCGGCAACAGCTAAACAACGACCTCTGGCGGACAATATTTTGCTCGGCTCCCGTGATATCGGTTTATTCAAATGCTCCGTGTCTGACCCGGGCTCAAAGAATCAACCTGCATAATATTATACATATTGAAATTCTTGTACCCCTGAACATCTACGGTATATTATTATATGAATAAATTTATAGCCCGCTGATATGTGAAATATAAATTTATTAGATAATATGATAGCCATAAAACATATTGTATACGTATTTTTATATGTTTCATATACTATTCATTATTTTATTGAAGTTATACTTCTTTTGGCGCGTTTGGGAAAAATGATGAGAGTAAATTTTTACGATGCGCGCGCACACCGTCACGAAAAACCAACACCGTGAAGTTATTACGATGCACGAGCACAACGTCACGAACGACCGACACCCTGAAGTTATTATGATGCGCGCGCACACCGTCACAAACGACCAACACCCTGAAGTTATTACGATGCGTGCGCACACCGTCACGAAAAACCGGCACCCTGAAGTTATTACGATGCGCGCGCACACCGTCACGAAAAACCGGCACCCTGAAGTTATTACGATGCACGAGCACACCGTCACAAACGACCAACACCCTGAAGTTATTACGATGCGCGCGCACACCGTCACGAAAAACAGACACCCTGAAGTTAGCTATAGTCATTCTTTGTATTTGTTGTTTGTATTTTTTTGTATTAAAACTTTCAATGTGTTAAATACCTTTTTTCTATTGTTAGTGTCGTTTGTTTTACAAACGTAGAATAAGGCGAAAGATAAAAATTTTGAATAAATTTTTATCTTGTTACGACCAAGAAATATAACTTCTAACGCGTGTACATAAGTACACATACACTTTTTTCTTAAAAGGATGTTTTATATATTTTTTCATTCAACTTTTTTGTGTGTTTATTATGAAGATATAAGAAAATTATCTTAATCGCAATTAAAATATAGTTTTCTGGGCACTTTAATAAGCACTTATATTTATTACATAACCTTGATACTTCTATTCCCATATTTTAAATAACCTTTAGTGTATGTTTCAACTTGTTGTTAGTAGTTGACAATATACAATATGTTAATATATAGTATAACTAGCTGGCCCGGCACATGTTGTCCCGCCCTGATTATAAAAAAAATCTATGACAAATTATATACCAAAACGTTCCTCATGAATCACTTTATCTACTGATGAAAACCGCAACAAAATTGGTTCAGTAGTGTTGGAGTTTATCGCGAACA
This sequence comes from Antheraea yamamai, assembly GCA_036509395.1. Taxonomy (NCBI): domain Eukaryota; kingdom Metazoa; phylum Arthropoda; class Insecta; order Lepidoptera; family Saturniidae; genus Antheraea; species Antheraea yamamai. The sequence goes on from AP028427.1 coordinate 9,282,016, forward strand.
GACAGACAGACAGACGCGGTAGGGGACTTTGTTTTATACTATGTAATGATGTATATAATAAGTTAATTGATAGTCGTTTTTGTTAGTTATAAGAAATAACTATTAATATACCTACCTACATTATAACCTAGGTAATTTTTGCTTTATGTTCAAATTCGTCATACTATACATTTGACCTTGTCATTTGATTATGCTATGCCAGATATTCTTTTGTCTTGTCAATTCTTTTTTTTATTAATAAAATTGAGAAACTTCAGTATGCTTATTTTTTGCTCAATTCTCTCGACGTTGTATAACGATTACAATTTCTATCGTTACATACTCATATATATCTATTAATACCTTTAGTAAACAGATATATTTCCAGTTTTACCATCTAGTTGCATCGTCAACGAGAAATAAATAAATAATATTTTTATACACTATACCTTTAGAATTTCACCACAATCAAACTTATATTAAGTGACGAACGTGCAGGAAGATGATAATAGGCGGTAACCTAGGACTGGATCTCAAGTACACACCCATTGATGTTTCATGGCAAATTTTCAACTCAAGCTAGTCAAGCGAGCACCACCTTTCATCGAAACCCCTGACTCATTGTAGGGTTCGAACCTACATCAATGGACACAATATTTGATCTACATTTATGCATATAAACCTAACTAACTTATGCTCGCGACTTCGTTTTCGCTACTTTTTTTTCGAACTTAGTACACTGTTAGTCTGGCAAGACCTTTACAGTTTCACCGGACTACTAAAACGAGCGCTTAAGGCACTCAGCCGATTATATTTGGACAAGTAGCTGAAGGGCGCACAGCACATCGTGGTTTGGTCTGTTATCGATACCGCGGATCTAACTTAGCTAAGCTATTCATACATATATTCGTTTTTGAACCATACAATTGAAATTGTATTTCCTCTATTGTATACAGGACATTTTTTTATAGAAGATACCTTATATATTTTCAATACCCGAGACAACTTGTACGCAAGTATTTCATGACGATCAGAAGTCCGGTGAAGCTGTAAAGGCGTTGCCAGGCCAATAGCGTAATCAGTTCGAAAAAAAAGAAAATTGAGTAGTAAAGGCGTAAGAAACAAACAAACTCACTTACCTATTTTTAATATTAGTTGGGATTATTCGTTCAATTTAGAATAATATTGAAATAGAATATATAATGTAATATAGAATTTATAATACATAATCAATGAATTAGAACAACGTCACTATCTAGTTCATGCAAAAGAAATTCAAAGCAAATAAAAAATTATGTCCAAATATCAATAATAGTTACAGTAATGTTATTACAATTCAGGATATTGTGTACAGGATGGCTTCGAGTAATTCAATGATCAGATCAGATATCGTTCGTTCCCTTGGGAAATCCTGTTTATTATGATTAGGTTTTGTCGCAGAGTAGGCATCGATGCTGTGATGCTGCGGACTGGTAAACAATCATGATTACGACATACACACATCAAAGTAACCGACTACTTCAAAAGCAAAATTTTATTGGAAGCATTTACATTTTTATTGGTATGCTAGGACACCGGCTGCCGGTTCCGCCCTGAAACGTAAGTGATTTTGAATTTTCTGATGTGTATTTTATTATCTGATTTTATGTGAGCTCAATATGACAACGTATTACCATAGTAAAAACATTACGGTCACGTATTTCAAGGCTTTACTGCGGAATTGGGGTTTTTTAATTTTTGTACCTCGTGTGGGAGTTATATCATACATATTTTTTATCTGCAAATGATTTGATACATTAAAATGTTTTAAATTAAGTGATTTTTTCATAATAGTGTTTGAGCAAAATTGTCATTTCAAGGCGGTAAACTAATAATTTCGATATGTATTTTAAATATATAAACAATCAATTGAAGAACGATAGAATGATATGAGGTTTCCGTGGTTAAAATTTTATACTAAAAATCTGTTAACCTGTTTACAGACAGACCGGCATTTTTACGTGATATTCGTGACCAATAAAGCGAAATGACGCCCCTATCTGTTCATCCACTAAACACGAATAAAGTATTTTTTGATTTTGAATGGCCATTAAATAGGCATCTGTCATAAAATTTCGGAAAAAAATCATGTACACACAGTAGTACTATATTAATCGATATAGATGAAAATCTGTCATCAGTGTTAACTGATAACTGTATCAGTAATTACGAGTAGCTACTTTTGAGAAATCACTTCAATTTTTTATATTAAAGTGGTAAAATCTGTTGATATTCTAGTCAACCGTTAAATCAGAGATAAGTTATAAATTAATTTATGACTTACTAGCGGGCCCGACAGACGTTGTCCCGCTCTGATTATAAAAAAAAAACCTTGACAAATTATATACCAAAACGTTCCTCATGAATCACTTTATCCACTGGTGAAAACCGCTTGAAAATCCGTTCAGTAGTTTTTGAGTTTATCGCGAACAGACAGACAGGCAGACGCGGTAGGGGACTTTGTTTTATACTATGTAATGATAATTCCCTTCCGCTTCATTAGGTATAAAAAATGGCAAAGGAATAAAATCCTGCAAAAAGTAGCCTAAAAAATATTTTCGAAAAATTCAGAATTAAATGGTCTTAGTTTTTCATTATAAAAATATGTCAAAGGGAAAAGGAACCTGTAATAGATCCGGTCGCAGAAACACCACCCTAACACACGAGACGGTTCTACTCTGTCTTCAATAACACCAACTTATTATGGCATCAGAAACGACGCCTGTCTTTGAGGTTGGTTGTTAAAAGTTATAAGCAGTAGTGACCAGTTAGCATCAGATAAATTGCAATCTTCTCTGATATCAAAAAAAAATCACTAGATTAACTCTAAATCATAACTTATTCGTCTGTTTTAAATACAAATTTAGGGAATTCATTGCCAAGAGTCTTCTTCAATGATAACCAAATAAGTTTACTTCATAATGATAAACGCTTAGTGTATAAACAATTTGAAATGTATATAGCTAGAGAGCTACTTATATCGAGAGGAATAAAAGATATGAATCTTTATGGAAAACCATTAGGTAAGGAAGGCATTGTTTGTGCTATCTATAGGGCATGTTTGGGCGGTTCGTGATTGATTCCACTGTAATTTCCATACGCGTGCTCTGTTCATATTAGCCACTTTATACCGCCACCACTAAATAAAGACCTCCCGCCTCTACTCGGTTGTTTACGTTCATTATAGTTCGAGGGGTAACACTGTATAAATTGAAAGGTCTGATTAAAGTGGTCAAGTTCTCTAGGACTATACAATTGTGCGCCGAGGCGACCTCGCGGCGCCTGTCGAGTCACGCACATATATTTTTTTAGTCTTAAAATATATTGCTATTTATTGCTCTGCTGTTACCTAAGTAATAAATGTATTGGAAGTCTATTAGAACCATAAAATTAACTACGAAAACCTTTGTTTTTTTATTTATTCCGATTATTCCGTTTTGGGCATGTTTTCATTTTGCAACCTTTGATTATGAGCTTTCGCATAGCTTATTGTTATTAACTCGTGTATCCAAATTCACATATCTAATGTACACGTTACATGTGACAATAGGTGGCGTGTGTTACAACTTCGTTCGTCGTGTTCGTACTTACAAACATTTTTGAGCATTTCTGTAATTGTACATCTCACAATTTTACATTCCTTTAATACAATTTTGAAAAAACGCGTGCGGAGCCGAGTGTGCTGCTAGTATAAATATATAATTTAAAACTATACTATGGATATGTATAGGAATAAGGATAAAATGTAGCTAAAATTGAAACGACAGTTGTGTTATCTGCAATCTGTGCATCTTCATACATCATAGGTACAGTTAAGTACATTGTACGTAATATGGTAATATAATATGGAATAACAGAGTCAAATAATGTAATTTAGTTTATCACGTAACCACTGTTTTGCGGAAACACTAATAACCGGCGCTAGTGTGACAGGGAACTGCCAACAGATATTGTCGTCAATTTGTTTCGGGACACAACTCGACTCGCTGTTTAGGATTCGAGGAACGGCCGAGCGACCCGAACCGCCCGGCCTTATATGAACACACCGCCAATGAGAACAACAAAGTTGAGATTTTAGCCGATTAGCCGATGTCACGTTATCATCCCTTTTTTCGGGTCCCAAGTAAATAGGTATATTATCTTCACAAATACGTCCCGTGTCCAAACAAATACGAACGACGCGTAAGTTAACGTGGAAGAACATTTACGGGAAGTATCCTTACACAAAATAAAACTGGTTTATTATATTTACACTAAGCTTATAATACTCTGTTATCTTGCACGCTCATTATTTACTACCCTAGGTCTGTACATAAATAGTATAGAATTGCTACCTCTTATTATAAAAATTGTATGCATTTTCTATACTACACTAAGAGAAAGGATTTGATATTTTGTTTGTAGCGTATAAACAAATAAAATACTTAACCGATTTTGAAAATACTTTCATGTGTAGAAAGTTACATTATCAGCGAGTAATATGGGCTATATTTTATTTACAAAACCTTCATTAATTCTAGCAAAGATCCGACCAAAAGCTAGTAATTAATATACACGATATGTTAGGTAAGTTAAAATTTTAAATTCAATTTTTACATTAGCGTTGTAGCATTATAGTATATATTATTTTAATAATTAGGTTTTATTTTATGTGACACATGTATAACATATCTTTTTTCTTAAATATTCTTATATTTTGAACTAGCGGGCCCGGCAGACGTTGTCCCACCCTGATTATAAAAAAATCCTTGACAAATTATATACCAAAACGTTCCTCATGAATCACTTTATCCTCTGGTGAAAACCGCTTAAAAAAGTAGAGTATTTTTGTGACTTAATATTTATTTATCATGTGTATACGTATACGTATACAATAACTAACAACTGGTAGCGACTTCGTCCGCGTTAGATGGCAATGTTATTTATTGATTATTGTTATATATTTATTAATTTTAATTATATATTTTAGTTTGTATATTGCAATTAATAACGATAAAATATAGGTTAGATCCTACCTAGTAGCGAGTTGCTAATATAGATAATAACCTGCATAAAAACACCTAGGTTCCAATTTTATGAACTATATATGTGTAATCCAATTAATTTTTGGTAATTAGACATTTACATTTCAACAAACACAGAGTAGCTGCGTATGCCTCGTTACACAAATATATTTTTTAGTGCGAGTAATCTTAAATTTATGATAATATATTCTAACATATTCATTAAATTCATTCATTCGCATAGTCATTTAAGTCATCAAGGATTAAAATCAAAAAATTAAATATGCTCTATAGGATAAATAACATGTTTAGTTGGATAAGGACTAATAACTTATAATTAAAATGTTCCAAATTGGTTCGCAAATAACCCATTATTTTTTAGTGATATGCAAAAGTATGCACTTGTAAGGCCAGCAACGCACTTTAAGGCCGGCAGCGCACTTGTAATTCCCCCGGTGTTGCTAGTGTTTATGGACGGTGGTGATCACTTACCATCGGGTGACCCGTCTGTTCGTTTGGCTCCTATAATATAAAAAAAATGTAGACGCAATAAAAATATTGTTACAACTCGATCATTATACGTTGATTTTTCATTATGTTCTATGAATATAATATGGATTTATTATACATACAAATCTTCCGGACGATATTCTGCAAATGATAATGGCATTAGTAGGTATCAAGATCTGGTACGTAATTTGAAAGAACTAAGTTAAAACACAAACAAACATAATATTTGTTTTGTAATATTTAGTGATAAACTTACTTACTTACTATAATTATCGATATAGCTGTGTAACCGTAGATCTCAATATCAAAGTAGCCGCAATAAAATACGAATAAGTTATGTCGTCATTATATAATCCGATAAGAAATAATTAATGAGTGATCATTATAATAACAATAAAAATTTGGAATCTTCGAAGAAGAGATCTCCGCAGTATCAGAATGATCAGAAAAGAAGTGCCTAGTTTTAACACGTAGACACATTAGGTATTCTATAGTATACTTTACAACAGGCGTGAAGCGAGGCGGTAGGGGGTAGTAAGCCTTATTTGAGACGATCGCGCGTGACGTGAAACTGGAAACTTGACTTGTATGTAGCGTAGCGTCTTGCCGCCCGAATTCTCATCAAATCATCCTGCGGCAATGTCGCGCCAAATCCCAATGCGGGATCAAAAGATATTACGTCTAAATTGAACTAAAGCCGGTGATGATACCTAATTACATACGCAGACCATTTTATACTTTAACTACTTACTGTTTAATGTTCTAAAACTTTTATCACGTATTTTGAACGCATAATGGGCATTACAGTTATTTTTTAGCTACAAAGTAATGTCTAAGAAAAAATATTTTTTTATTAATTCCCAATAGATTTTGATGAAATTTTGTAAATGGGACGTGTATGCTATTTCGATATATTTTATTAGATATAAAAAAAACTCTTATCACACAATATATTATATATATATATATTCAACCTCGTATCCTGTAGTCTTTTGTCGGTAAGAATAGATGTCATTATAATAATATCTTGTGTGATAAGCGTTTTTTTGATAACTAATAAAATATATCGCAATAGCATACACTTCCCATTTACAAAATTTCATCGAACCGCGAATATATATGTATATATTATAATTTTAAATTGCTAATTTATATTTGAGCAAATAATTTTGTAAGCGACTTAATTTACTATCATAACTCACTCACATGTTTTCCTAACTTTATAAAATAAATTTTTTCATTAATCCACCCAAAAAATATCTCAGTGAGTTAGAATAATCATGTAGAATTGATAAATATTTCTCGAATCGTAAGTCGGCTAAGAAATAGGCAGACGAACTTATAAAAGTAATTTCCAAGATTTTTGGCAAGGTCCAGTCTATCAAGTACTGAACTTCATTGTTTATTAATAAACTTAAGTTCTTTACCAGGTTATTATGTTATATTAGTGGTTTTCTACGTAATATAGATTGTTTATTGTGAAATGTAAAATGACATCTGAGATATTACGAAAATTCCCTAGAGTATTCTAACATGGAAGCTGTCATTTTGTTAAATCACCGAAGTCACAAGAAAAAACTACGTATAGTAGACATATAATTCGAAACAACCGTTAACTGGATAAAAGAAAGCAAAATCTTTAATTACAAGGATGAGTTTTAAAATTAAAACTTTCTTTAACAATACCAATGATAGTTTTGTACCAAAAACAAAAAGCATAAAAACACATTTCCACTGTTTTAATGCATATGAGCCGAACAAATAATGAACATTAAATGAAGAGTGGAAATTTTACTAACAAATAAAAATCGCAGCGACACCTGTAAGACGAGACGTTCAAATTATCTTAAGGGATAAAAAGTGACTGAATAAACCCAATGAGATTTTCCTTAGGCTACTGTCCTCGCGAATCATTAATTTTAATTCGTATCCCGTGACGACGCGACGCCTTCCGTAATGAATTATTGGGAATCGGTGGAGTGCCCCCCTTCCACCCTGCAGACTTCTTACAGTTATTCTTTGGGACTTAGCATAATGTGAAAAAATGTTGCGCCGCCTCACTGCATACTAATTGCTTGTTGTGCTTCTTTTTAAGTAATATTCGAAGTTACCGACCGGAACTTCGACAGCGCGAGACAAGATTAACAACTTTCGCCCCCTGATCGATCACTTAACATCAGTTTTATAAACTTGAATTTTTTTAAAAGTATTTTAAGATGAAAATATAAAGGTAGAAAACTCTCGCAAAAGCAAACCGCTTCTTATGCACTAAATCTTTGGATATTTAATGGGTTATCTTTCTTATTCCGTATAAAGTTACGAGGTTGAACATCAGAACTGGCAACCGCGTGCCAAATATATCTTTCTATCTCGAAAATGTTACTATCGTGACATAACAAATATTATACGTCCGCATCCATATTTTAACATTACATCGAAGGATATGGCTTACAGGCTGACGTATAAATGTTAACATGCTTGCTCACTAGACAGAGAAACTTGTATTTTTTAAACTTCTGCCATCCCGTAAGATGGTGCAGAAAAGTTACAATTGTGTTCTCCCTATGTCCCCTTCAATATGTGACCTGCTTATTTATTGGAGAGGCGTCGGCGGAGTTCTCAGACAATATGTCGCGAGGTACCCAGGCAAACGCACGTTCAACTAAAGACTTAAACAAAACACAATTTAATCCAACAGAAAAAGCGAACTATTTGATTTATTTAACTTTTATATTGTCTTCCGAAGGTTGGACGTTGTTAAGGCTTTTGTAGTTGTACATGTGCATGACTACTATGTATTCTAGGTAGGTTTGTAAAGTACACCGGTCCATGTAGGAGCCAGATCGTTCAGTATTCAGAGCACAGTCGTCATTAGGCGAGCCAGACGTTGGATTTCACGAAGAGGCACGAATGGACTGACTTTAGACCTATTGAATAATGATGACATTTTTATTCGAGAAGTTATTTTAGAACTTATATCGCTGTAATATGAAAAATGTTTACTAGAAACGATGGAAAGTACGCATCTACGCATGTGATTCGATTAATTCCGCACAACTAACTAATATCAATAAATCGACGGACCGTAATTTTACGGATAAGCTAATTGGTGAGTAAATCCACATGAAAACCAAAATACCTTATGCATTTAACTTTTGCCGTTGTTTTACGGAATGCTGAAATTTAAATACAGAATCCATTTTGTGTTCAAATGAGTTTTCGGAATAGCCAATTAGTTGTTAGCGCCCGGCCGCCCTCGTTCGCTTTCATTACGCTATATAGTTTCCCAAATATCTGAGCTCCTCAGAGATATATCTTTCGGTTGCTTTTCCATTTTCTTCTAAGAGTTTGCTTATGCGGAGGGCGGGGAGGAACTCAGTTGTAAAATTTTAGTGGTATTTCGCGGCTTGTTCTCCGCGCCAAGCGACCGATACATCTTTCGAATATTTTTATTTGAACAATATAAAAATATTTTTCCAGACAATTGAAAGATTCGTAGATTTTCAAATGCTCGAAATGAACATTAATTTGTTACAGTAAATAATACTGTTTTAAAACGAAAGCGTAAAGTTTAACCTCTATCATTAAAATAAAATTAAAAATACACTAACAGTGTTTTCTAAGTTAAATATATATTTTTTAAAGATTCACCACTATCCATTACATAAATAATTATAAGATTAAATCCACTGTGGCTAAATATAAATTATAAGGAATACCTTTTTCATATGTCAGTACATGCCATTTACGAATTTAGGTATAAGTCAAAATTTTAATCAGCTCTGTAATATCTCATCAAATACCCAATTACTAACAAAATTAATTACGAGTAGAATTAAATTCCACAAAGAGATATTTTTCCGAAAGCAACTCTTTACAACGTGCAATTCGTTACTTATTTCATAACGCAATCTTCCCGGCTTCTTATCTAACAACGAACATATCTCGCCCCCGCTCTCGAGGAAAATCGTCCAATATAAAATCGGTTTAATTTGCGCTTTTCGCACTCAATGGGATGGAATAATATCGGGCAATTTGGTTACCGCTGGCATAAATATAGCGGGCCGCGTTGTAATTGTAACGCGGGCAATTCGCGCCTCGTAACGACCGACGAGGAGAAAACTTCACCAGTTCGTGAGACTGCGGCCGGCGCGACTGCCAATGAAGGAGGCACATACTCTCTAAGTGCTTAATCTAACATTTGCTCTACTCTATACGATAAATGTATAATCGAAAAAAATATTATTAATGTTAAGTTATTATTAACAATTCACTCCAAATAGCTTTAATTATAATACTTAACACTAGTTCATATTTATATGCTATAATCGATGTGATGAATAGACATTAAATAAATATATGATTCCTAAATTGCAATATACTCTTAAACTCATTTTAAATAAATCGAAATCAAAATTGTTTAATACATTGAAAATAAATATCCGTGAATATGCAAAAATGCTTGATAGGCAAGACAAAATTTTACCAGAATATAAAGTATTTTTTACGAGTGTTTATAGTATGCTCCATTACATAAAGATTAATTTTATTGATGACTAGTATAATTAGAGTAGCCTAAGTAACCCGCTGTAATTTTAGCTACCTACCAGTGAAATTCCCGTCAAAATCAATCCAACCGTTTCGGAGATTACCCGGAACAAACAGACAGACCGACAAAAATTTTCAAAATTGCATTTTTGTTATCAGTAGCGTGTATACTTTCGTACCCAATTAGTAAAAATTATTTATTTTGATATTACATACAGACACTTCATTTTTATTATATGTATAGAAGACTAGTAACAATTTATACATTATTATATATTTACAAAGCGTTCATATACAGACGTTACATATATTCACATGTATCGGAAAAATATCTTATATAGAAAGCAATTTCTTCCGAATGGCCCATTATTGGCTACGGCAGAGTAACATACGAGATGATAATGATAATTTACAAAAACTATCGTAGGCTTCTTTATAAGATATAGGTTTGTTTACTAACAATACGAGATTGGATAAAGCGGTGATGTCAACATTTCCAGAACAAAAAATATAAACGGATCTTTTATTTGATAGCACAAGCATGAGTAACAACTCGGGGAACAATTTGCTCGTAACACATGACGGAACAGGGGACCGACCTACGTCGCGTGATACAATAGCTGACAGTACTGTCTTTCTCGTATTACAAAGATAACAAACAACAAAACAAATTCTTGATACTATAGAATTAGACACAAAAGTAATTACCGGTGCGGGCCTCTTCTTTTCTCCGTTGCTTAACGTAATAGAATAAAGAATGTCATTTTCTTTTACTCTGACCCTTCCGCGGTTCACGCGGGGAATGCAAAATTCCCGAAATTAGAGTGAATAAACCTGCGTTGTAATTAAAGTCGGGTACAGCGCGCTCAGGGAGCGTTGGCCGCCCATCCTTCTTGGCTGGCCTACGAATTAAGCACCGAATTGCTTTAGTAATTCGAAGTATATATTCCTTGCCCTCAGTTAAAAATAAATCACTTTTACTGTCCCAATTTCGCCACTTGAATCTCGTAATATTTTCTATCTTTTTTTTAAAGATTACATCAGACTTTTTTTTTCAGTCAACAAAGTGTCAGCAGTAGGTACACCGGATAACGTAAGATATACCAACAATTCAAGTACAAAAATTATTTTCAATATATATTGAGTGCCTTACTATTTCAATTTGACGATATCCTGTTTTTACCACGACAAAGTAATTAGCATTGTGCCTAAAAGGACAGTAAGACTAGAAACAACGGCAACTAAAGAGCGATCTGCAAAAATTACAGACTTAAGAGAACGAGAACCGTGATGGTTTTATCAACATATGCAGTAATGATAGTGACCCAGTGAAATACAGAAACAATCAATCTGTTTAAATACTTGCTATACGTGGGAGGTATTACCGCCGTGGCTACAGGTCGTGACCAAGTACTGTACAATTTTAATATCGGCATATTTGGTATGGGAAAGATGTTGGATTTGGATGATTACCAAATGACTTAATTTAGAGTTAGCTGATACTTTCATTCTATCCAAATAACATATATTGCAATTATATCACTTGTGAAAATATGTAGTAGGTTTATTTATATTAGACTACACCGCCCGGCTTCGCACGTGTGTACTAATAAAGAAAATTATACTAAATCTGCCCGTTACAGTACGACCATATAATCAAATACAGTGGCAACTAAACAATTGAACGCCAATCTGTCCATTTTGTCGATAATTTTGAGGATCATCTACTGTCTTCTGAGTTAATTACTTTTTATAAGGAATATTTTTAACACAATTTTTTCACTTTTCTTTATAATTTTTCAAACATTTTCTCTTACACAAACCTTGTTCTGACAATCAAAAATACAACAAAAAAAAAAGGATAAGCCAAATAGGTGCAACCGTTCTGAAATGATGCCATTATACACATTCGCCAATTGATCTTTATTCATATAAATTTTTCCTTTTTCCAGACATAAATTTATTTGTCTCTTGGAAAAAAGAATAGATATGGCAATATAGTCTAACATCAAAACCATTTATAAACTAAAATATTTAAAATATATATGTATCTTTTTAGTTTACGTTTGTGTGATAATTTATTAAGAGTGTTATAAGAGTGTCATAATAAAAATTGATGCAGGTGTATTGGAATAAGTAATAAAATACATTTCAATCATTTTTAGAAATGTCTATCTATTTGTTTGAACACGCATCACTGTTAAAGTAGTGCATTCACGATAAAACCTCGCCAAGAAAACAATAAAGCATATCCTCGAGTAACATTTAGTCTTAGTTTCATTAAAGTCGATTAACACTATCAAAAGTTATTGCAATTTTAATGACGATGCGACTTAAGTAAAGTAAACAAGTAAATAGACTTAATACATTCAGATGATTTTATCACTCATTTCTTAGATTAGAATCCAGACGGACCGAGTCGCGGGCACTGCTAGTAACACTATAGATAAATAAATTTACAATATGTTTTAGTTAACGATTGTTCCATTAATAATAAAAGTCCTTGTTATTAAGTTAAACAATATATGATGAACGGTGTTTGTTTAGAAAATTTCCAGAGGAACATTAACCTATTTTAATATAAACAGCAAAGAACATCATTTCCTACGGAACCAGTAAAGAGTGAAATTACACCTAAACTAGTTACGTGTCGAAAACGAGAAATTCTCAGAACAAAAAACATTTCTGTTACCTTCAATTACCTTCCTTGCTTTTATCACTAAACGACTAAACTTGAAGTAAAAGGAACAAATCCTTAAGTAGATATAATATTATATTATTATATAAATGGCTTATATTACTTTTTGTGTAGGCATGAAATATATTTTTATGTCATATTTTTATAAGAATGTTTGCAAATTATAAATCGGAAGCATCTTGATAAAAAATAATAATTAGAGGCTGTATATTATGTATAGAATATCGCTCAATAAGACACAAAACATTTTTCTTATCCAAAAAATCACAGGTGCAAATAGTGCCAAGAAATTAAAATACCGTGTCTTGGGTGTTAAAAAGTTTTAAAGGTACATTTTTAAATATATTTTTTTTATATCATAGAAGGCAAACGAACAGGTGGGTCACCTGATGTTAAGTGATCACCAACGTCCATAGACATTAGCTACACCAGGGGTGTCGTAACTGCGTTGCCAGCATATGTATAGGGGAGGAGCGAGGGAAAGTGGGCTTCCGGCGCTCTCACTGACCGAACGAAACGCAACAATGCAAGCACTGTACCTTCACGTCGGTTTCCTGAGAGAGGGTGGTACTACCCCGGATGAGCCGACCCATTCATTCTAAAACCAGTAATAGCTTCAGCGTGTTGCAACTAAACAATATTATTAATAAAATTGGGATCTCGCTTCTAAATTATTGAAAAGGTATAATATTTATGTATTTATACCAAGAGAAGGTAAATATAATAACAATCCTTTGGTAAATACTGTCTAAAAAATCAACTTAATGCGGTTTTCATACGGCTAAATAAAATTTGATAAGTGCTTAAAAGGCAGCAATTTACTTAAACCAATGGCGAATATATATTTTTTACTCTACTATTATAAACAACTAAAAACCATTGAATATATCATAGAAAAATATTTTAACAGATATGCAATTCTGTTTTATTAATCCAATTTGTAAAAATCAGTTTTTTGATATAGATCCTTTCAACACTAGGTCACAGAATTTCTTTCTCATCATTATAATTTGGTTATTATTCCTGAATAATCTTGCTTTTGAAACAAAATTTCATCGTTAGATTATGTTTTTCAATTATGAAACAAAATATCCACCTAAACTAAGATGGTTGCCATCAACAATCAACAGGAGCAACAGTTAAACTAGGAACGGCTCTCGACCACTTCCGCCAGTTCCGCCTTCCCAATGCCGCAGCCACCCAAACTCGAGGCAAACACTTGTCAATGACCGTAGGGATGTTGCCATTATTTATATTATAATATCGATTATATAAAAAAAGTATTAATAGTACACAAAAATATCTACATAAAAACGTAACATGAAAACATTGGAAATGTGTAGAGTAACATAACTTTACGCCTGGGAGATTATTTGATTGTGCAACACAGTTACTTAGTCCAAATTTATCGTGAACAGTTTGGTGTGTATCTTGTATTTGTTAATTTTGATAGCAGTTAATATGTACTTTAGTGAGTTAAACTAGGAAAAGTTAATGAAATTATATAACAATATCTCACATTTGTCTATTTACTGTAAGAGAACGTAGCAAAGTCAAATCATAAATATTGTTCACGACAAACTGTAAAGTAATCCTCATTACACCAATATTATATTCGTACTCGACGGGATAACATTGTCACACGTCATGAGAAATCAATAACGCGTGAAACTAAGGCTCAATTTCTCATATTATAAAATTAAATGGTTATAGCATATTTATGTTCTACTTAGGTAGATTAATTAGGTAGATTCTACGTTAAAACTCATGGATTGTTAAAAAAAACACGGCGAGTTCAATAGTTTTATGCCAGGCATGGAATGGTATGTTGCAAACAATTTTAATTCAAAACAATTCTGCTACATGCTACTGTTGTATGAGAAACTATAATATCTTTATTATATAAAAATCAATGTTTGTATGTTTGTCCTCTACGCGTGCCGAAACTACTGAACAGATTATGATAATAATTTAGTAGCGTGTTATGTGGACGCCCGAGATAGTTCCTGGCCTAAAAAATCTATATATGTATATATAAATGTTTTTTAATCAATAAAATTGTTTGCCTTCAAGAAAGAAAGGGCTTGTTTTGGACATGTTTGACATATTTCAATGAAACATCAGTTATCACAATTAATCAATTCCATTTTTATGAATTTCATTATTTAAGAAGCTATGTAGTTCTGGCATGGATACGAGGATATAGTGTGATCCAGAGTAATGAAGCTGTTGATGTTATTGCTAAAGAAGCTATCCAGACTGAATATTTTGATCACTATAAAACCTACGTTCAGGACAAGACTGATTTGTTTGTATTATGGAACTCAATCTGGAATGTATCCAACCAAATTAAGGGCAAATCATATGCTTCCATTCAGAACAACATTCCTGGTAAGCCATAGCTTTATAAGTTTCATGACTATTATAAGTTTACTGCGTCTACTATCTATAGACTGAGGATCTATCTGTAGACGTGTGCTCTCCAGTCCATCTTGCAAAGCTCAGAATCAGAGACAACTCAATATGTGAACGCGGGTTGGATGAAGACACTCTAGAACACATTTTTTTCAATTTAGTATTGTACTGTATGATATTTTACCTAACAATATACTACATCCATCTGATTTTAACACAGGCACAAAGGTGTGTATTTTTTCCTTTTGTCAATACTCTGGCTAATTTTATATGTTTTAACAAAATTAAACTTTAACATAACACACCACACAACATACCAGTAATTATTATGTAAATATATATTTATTTAAAGCATGACGACTATAAGTATTGTATGTGTTTTTGTGTATTTCAGTGGCCTTGTCTGGAAGAACTAAATTATATAATAAAAATCTAATACTACTTATAAAGTGACTCTGCCATGACTGGCTTGACACTGGTTGAATTCGTATCAATGAAACTCCAATATAAAAAGCTGGTACTACCTACTGATCCGATTTTGAAAATTCTTTCACTATTAGAAGGCACTTATATTAAATTACTTTCTATTTTGGTAAATCTATATTTTCAATAATTGATCACAATAAATGTAATTAAAATTATCAAAATTCTATCAAATTGCGTGCGTTGCTGGAATGATTTGAAATAAAGGAATAAAATCCATATCAAAATTACTGTTACCTTTGCAAAAAATACGAGACTCCATATATCTGAGTTTAATATTTCAGCCAAAAAGATTGTTTATGTGAAAAAGAAAAAAAATGTTACAATTACTAAGTTAGGTAAGCTAAGGTAAGTTAGGTAAGGTTTCATGTATACTTTACAGATTCTTATTAAAACAGATAGCTAGATCAAAATTAAAATTTCATGGAGATAAAGTTTACTTTATACAGCATGTTAATTGATGGAGTTAGTTAGATTAGATTAAATTAGTGTGTTGTTGCGAGGATAGTAAATGGAGCGCGGAGGTGAGGATCAAAGAAGCAACCGAAGTGATACCGGAAAAACATTTATTGCCAATATAGTATATAGGATTGTTTGGAGTTTAGGAACAGGTAATAACCGATATGGCGCAGACGAAGTTACGCGGATCAGCTAGTATACATATAAAAACGTGACAACCCAAAATAGAGTCTCCAATCGTGAAGTGCATGAGTCATTGTCACGGATTTCATGTCATGTGAAATGGTGGCATTGACCCAGACGACAGACGCCTTACCAGGCTTTATAAGTTTAAAAAAAGTTTGTGTGTACTTATGTACACGCGTTAGAAGTTATACTTCTTTGGCGTAACAAGATAAAAATCTTTTCAAAAATTGTATCTTTCGCCTTATTCTACGTTTGTAGAAAAAACGACACTTACAACAGAAAAAAGGTATTTCATAAATTGAAAGTTTTAATACAAAGTAATACAAAAAAACAAAATGATGACTATAGCTAACTTCAGGGAGTCGGTTTTTCGTGACGGTGTGCGCGCGCATCGTAATAACTTCAGGGTGTCGGTTCGCTTCGTAAAAATTTACTCTCATAATTTTTCCCTAACGGGTCAAAAGAATTATAACTTCAAAAACATTCTAAGCTTATTTTTATATCATTACTAGCGTTTGGTTGGAGCTTCACCCACGTTAATGTGGATTTAACCTTCACCTTAGGAATAGTATTTTTGTTCAGGATGAAAGGTACCCTATGTCATTTTCTGTACCCCCGACACCGTGTATGTAAAATTTCAAGAAGTAGTTGTTGAGTAGTTATAACGTGAAAACCTAACACACAAACAAACTAACAAACATTTAAAACATATATTTGTATTGAATCAGTTTAACAACTCGTATCAAAAAAATACATGCTCATAAAAACGTAATGTAAACTTATATTCATTTGTAGTAAAAGTATACAAAAGTAAAAAATATCGATAAAATGTTCAGTCCCTATCGACAATCGACTGGTAACAGTTTGCAGAACGGCTGATTGCTTTGATAATCGCCGGCTGAGACGTTACAAATGACGAGAGAACATCGTCTCACAAAGACCCTGAAAGAACTTGCAGTTCCTTTACAAGACACATTATTAGTATTTTCCTCTTTGTTGTTGTTGAAGCAATTTACTGTTTTACCTAATTACAGAGCTATTTACCGACTGCTACAATATTTACTTTGTCATCGGGTGAGAAATTTACTTTGTAAATATATTTGATATTATAAAATCTATTAAATAATTATATTGTTAAACACAAAGAGTGGAAAATAATGATTTATATGTAAATTGGCGAAGACAAAAGAGATAAGTACCTTTCTCGTCTCAAGAAAAACCGATTTTCTTTATTTATTTATTTTTATTCAATAGTTATTGCTGAGATTCAGTGCTATCCATTAAAGTGATTTGAAAATAATTCGTTTATTTCTATTTTCACAATATATGTACAGTCTTTCACAATAAAAAAAAACCAGTGCTTGTATCGGTGTGTACACGTGGAAGAAGTGAAACTTCTTTGGCTTATGTGTATTAAATTGTATATACATATAGAATGCTCATAAACTATACGAATACCAACTATACGAAATCCCGTAGTATACATACTTAACCACTCTAGTTTTGAAAACCATAAGGGTTTAAGCTCCATACAAACGAAAGTAGACCTTATGTAGCACAGGTCAACAAACATTTTGGCAGCATAAGTTTAAAAAAAATACTGGATTTATTACAAAATTTGAATAATAACAAATTATGTAATGTAAAATTACAATTTTTATATAAAATGTATTACTAAATTATTCTTACATTCCTAAGAACTTTTTTTTTACTTAACCATGAAGTTTACAATTTATTTATTGTATTTATACTTTTAGGTTAGAAAAAATATTATACATTAAATATATAATTAAATAAATATTAAATTATTATTATATAAATATTTAAAATTAATTATTTAATCATTTAGACATATGAATAGGATAACTTTACTATTAGTATACTTTATTATTATAGTTAACTTTACTATTTTTCCTCCCTATTTATTTCATATAAAACTTATTGTAAGAAAATATACTAAGACCTAGCTAGCTAAAGGGTTATACTTAAGATTAAAATAAAATCTATACCTATCAATTCAGTGGTCCTAATACCAAAACAAAAGCATTTGTTTTTCTAATATGCAAGGATAGCAGTTTTTTATGAAATACATAGCATCCTTCTTAGTCATGTTACATTGTAAAAATTAATTGATATTCATGTGAAAAAATGTATAAATATCATGTGTTGAGAGTCTTTCTCCTATAGTGGCCCTTTGTATACTATTCAGCCATACAATAAGATTGTTACAGTATATGCAGAAACCAATGAAATTCAAAAACTATCATTATACTTTTGAAATAAAGATGAATTTCAATAATTTATACTTATTACTTTATAAAATAATTTTCAAAACTGATTTAGAAATAAAACAATTACATTTTAATTTCAAGGTATCATAAAAGAATGAACACAAAATGAATAACTAAAGATTATAATGATATTTGATGACCACTGCTCTGCATATACAGAGCACCTAAAACATTACAGAATTATGGTTTTGTTTTATAAAATAGAATATGAAAGTAGTAAATAAAATACACAAAACTATGTGTCGCAATACTCTGTACAACATATAAATAGGGACATCTTTCTAATTATCTACTGGAAACGACGTTCGAGTTTGTGAACATAGTGAACTGTATTAAACCTAGATAAAACCAATTTCAATTGTGTTAGTGATACAATTATTGATACAACTGAAAAATATTTTTATAACATAAAGTATCTCAAAAATGCAGAACAATTACTCCCTAGCACGCATAAATAACTCAACATTCTCGCAGATTGTCAATGCGTCACGTGATGTTGCTACAAAGAATTATTAGCTATACAAAATTAGCTAATAGATCATAAGAAAAAACGAAATATATTTTAAATTAGCTATAATTATTTATGAAACAAGGTTAACAATTTCAAATATATGATAATATAAAAACTATATATAATTTTCATATAATTAAATATATTATTGTGAGAATAGATAATTATGTTCTATAAGACTCATAGGCATATATAGGGTACACATACTAAATGTCTTTGCCGATGGCGGGAAATTTAAAAATTTTTAAAAAAGCGCGCGCGGCCGATCTGCCGGTCCGAGAGCTAACGGATTAACTATATATTTACTCATTTTGGTATACTACTAGACCCAGCCACACGCGTATACATACTTACATGTACACACAAATACATGCCTACCTACCTTTACGTCTAATGCGTAATGGATTTTTTCCCCTAGCAAGCCACAAGAATTTTTACTTAAAAAAATCAAATATATTGAAACTTAAAAAAATTATTAAATATTGTCAAGTTTTGACCACTTTTGTAACATTTAGTCACTCGTCATTAAGTTTTGTATGTATTTGTATGTAGGTATTTAAACATGGAGAATATACTATTTATTACAACAAATAACAACAAAAATGAACGTAACCGCCGACAAAGCTAGTTCTTAGTAGAAATACTAACATATTTTCTATATGTATTATGTATGCTGCTTAAAGAATTTTACAATTAAAATGTAATTTATATACTAGACTGTAATCACAACACATTTAATACAAGAATTTGATCGTTTGAATTTATAGTGATGCAATTTAGAGAACACATTACCAATGTAAACTCTTACAAGCAAAAATCGATAGAGATTCAGCGACAGTGTAAACTGCTATACTAAACTACAACTAGATTCGCCAACTTACTAACACTAGCAATTGAAAAATACAAAGTTTCACTCTCCGTCCACAATCGAGACCAACAGAGTAACGACAATTCGTGGCAAAGTTTACGTGAGCGCTATGTCGCTTCATACTGAAATTTATTCAGTTTAGTTTGTTTACTCCATATCGGAGTTCCTAGAATGTAGCCAATGGCTTATTATATCTGGAACCGAGCAAGATAAGACTTCAATGTTTCTTCTACAAAACTTCAGTGAATTAAGTAGATACATACTATAGTAAAAACGATTATATCTCTGGATATAACACTCGTATATTGTGGTACATATATAATTATATATTATTCAATAATTTGGATGACTCCTTTCGTTTTATCAACGAAATATGTTTTACGCGACCCAACACGACACGACACGAAAGTAGGAAATACGGCCTCAAATTCTACACGTAAAGAAATCATTAATTGTTGTATAGGATCTGAAGAACGTTTATGACTTAAGGTCAGAATATAGAAGAATCTATACAGAATCTTTTTAAGGTAGATTGTATCATGGAATTTACTACCATCAGGAATTACTTTTTTTATATCAAGAGGAGACAAACGAACAGGTGGGTCACCTGATGTTAGGTGATCACCACCGTCTATAGACACTAGCAACACCAGGGGAGTCGCAAGTGCGTTGCCAGCCTGTGTATGGGGGAGGGAGGGGATAGGGAATGGGGGAAGCGTTAGATAAAGAGGGAAGGTAGGTGGGCCTCCGGCACTCTCACTGACCGAACGAAACGCAACAATGCAAGCACTGTTATTTCACATCGGCTTTCTGTGAGAGAGTGTTAATAACCCGGGTGAGCAGACCCGTTCATGCAGAAACTAGTAATAATAGCTACAGCGTGGCTCTACCACCTACAGTACATTTCTCTATGCGTTATGATCTTCTGCCAGTTTTTGAAAATTACTAGTTATTTATCTTATTACCATTCTTTTTGTACCAAAGGTTATGATAAAATATAAACAATTTCTATGTAATAAAACAAGTGATTTTCAAATTCGAAGCAATGAACAGCTTCAATGAAATTCAAGAGAAACAATATAAGCATTTTCAGAAGCAGCACTTAACGCAACAGAATAAACCTTCAGTGGAGCCGCGTAAACACGGAAATTCCATCCGGCAGACGGTTTACACGCCCGAGGTCATTCAAGTTTCATTACCAATAGCTCTACCCTTATAACTTATTCAGTTAGGGGCAGGTAAGGTATTTTAACATTCAATTTGCTACCTTAAGAAGCGTTATGATAGAAGTAAACATGAATACGCGACCCGATTACAATACCAAAATTGAATAAATAAGGAATGAATGCGTAATATTTAATAGGACTTATAGAATATTACTTAATGTAAAAACTACTTACTACATTATGAAGAGGTAAAGTTTATGAGTTTGGACGTAGGAAGTTATGTCCGGAACTACGGATTCGATTCTGAAAACTATTTTACTAATAGGAAGCTATATTATCTCGTTGTACTATATAACCTTATATTTTATTGTTATTCAATTAGAATTCGTAGTCGACACGTACAAAGTCGCGAGCGATTGCTAATTTGTATGCTGAGTGCCTTAAGCGCTTTCTGGAAACGCTCGGTGAATCAGAAAAGGCTCGTCAGGTCAACAGCTATTAGTCAATTTGAACAAAGAAGTAATAAAATTAATGAAGACAATCATGATGGTAATACGATTTGACCGGTGTATATCGATTCGATATCCGAACGCGCAATGTACCGACAAATTCCGTAGTGATAAAACTTGAACCTGAGAAATGTTCTTGTAGTACGACAGTATGTGGCGTAAAATATAGATCTGTGGACCTCTGGAAGCTTGAAATCGCCAATACGTCGTGGGCTAACGTTGTAATTATTATTATATCTTCCCAAGAGAAGATTTTTGTCCTAGCATTGAGACTCATACAGTCTGGCATTATTATATATATTTATTAAAATTTGTGATTTAGATATAAAAGGTAATCTCCGAACTACTAATGCGATTCTGAAAATAATTGCATTCATAGAAAGCCACAATATTTCTAAGTACTTTAACATATCTTTTCTTATTATTCATCCTTCAACTGTAATTTCTAAAACATTATTTTTAAACAATCTCTACAAACGCACAAGTAGTGTAGTTTTAGAGCTTAAATAATATAGTTTTATCGTCATTAAGGTAGTTAGACGTTCTCCTCCCACAGACCTTAATAAAGTCACGAAAATAAAATAAAAAAAGATTGAAATAAAAAAAATCTAGTTCTCACAAACAGCACAACTTACCAGGATCAATAATAAATAAGACCCTCCAGGCATGATTAAAAAAAACATTAAAATCGGTCAACTTCAGCGGAAGAACAATTCAAGCCCCGGAATACAGATATAATTTAAACGCAATTCTAATTGACAGGTTAATTAACACGGCGTTGGTAGTGCAGAACACGTACAAAATACATTTCAGTATATACAAATACATAACACACACAAGTGGAATGTAAATCTTTGAGTTGACACAACGAAAACAATTTTCATGCCTGTACCAAGGATCTGAAGAATTTATTTCCGAAAATTAGACTACACAGCCTACGGTATCATAAAATATACATTTTGAAATATCTTTCTTCTTTATATATAAATTTCTGCTGTACGTGTGTATGTCACTGAACTCCTCCTAAACGGCTGGACTGATTTTGATAATAATTTTTGTGTGCGTGTTCCAGTGGATCAGAGAATGGTTTCGATTCACAATTGGACACGGTAGGTGGCGCTGTGGTTGACTTTTAGGATTTTTTTTATTATCAAGGCAGGACAACGTCCGTCAAGCCCACTAGTATTTTTATATATTACTAGCGATTTGCCCTGGCTTGGCACAGTACTAATATGGCGTCCTAAGTATCTAAAGCAGTCTACATTCGTTTGTTCACGCTTTGGTATTTACAGTGCCATCAAAGTCATCATTGTTCATCAAAATTATAGAAGTTACGCAAGAACCTTCATACAGCATTTTTCTGTTGCCTGTAATTTTAAATCTCTGATGTATTTTAAGATATTTGTTGAAATTATATGCTGTTAAAAGTAATTTTGATTTACATTCATTGTGCAACGCAACTACGATATTTAATTTGATAAGGATTAATACTATGAGTAGTCAAAATAGTATAACGAAAATGGTTACTGTGGGTAGATTACATAGATATATACCATCGCAGACTTTATGCAGGCATTTTTAAGATGTACAATGTTGCAGTACATCATTTTTATGTATCTCATGGGGTTTAGCCAGTATTACAAATGTAAGCACCTGAAAACTCGTTTTTACGACTTCATTAGAATACATCGACTTTCCTCTACTTTGTATAAATACCATATACATATAACATGTGCTATACATATAAACCTTCGGGAAGAAATTCTCCAAACGATAGCGAAATCCATAACAAATTCTGTCGCGTATTCTGTAGGTGGAAAATAAAAAAGGAAGGCAATATTTCCAAATGTTTAATTTCGCAAGGCAAAGATTGTAAAATCCAATAAAAATGCGTGACGTCACCGCCGAGTACCCTCGCACACGGTTCCGTCTAACGACGATGATCATCAACGTCGTCTTCCTCTGATATCTTTCATCTCCGCGACCTTACCGCCGAGTACCCTCGCCGAAGGTTCCACCTGCTGTTGATGTGCTTCTCGATATCAGTGTCCGACAGTAGCACAGTCTCATTTCCCAATATTATAATTGGGCAAATAAGAATCCCTCTGGTATTATATATCCGTTATCGAAAGACCAACGAATGAGCCACGCTAAAGCTGTACTGGTTTCAGCGTGAATGGGTTGGCTCGCCCCCGGTACGCTCTCTCACAGAAAAGCGACGTGAAGTAACAGTGCTTGTATTGTTGAGTTCATTCGGTTAGTGAGAGCGCCAGAGGACCACTTGCCCTCCCCCTCTCCTCTCCTCTCCCCTCTTCCCCCAAACACAGGCCGGCAACGCACTTGCTACTCTCCTGGTGTTGCTAGTGTCTATGGACGACGGTGATCACTCACCATCAGGTGACCCGCCTGTGCGTTTGCCACCTGTAACATAAAATAAAAAAGTGTGTGTGTACTTATGTACACACGTTAGAAGTTATACTTCTTTGGCGTAACAAGATAACATTTTTTTCAAAAATTTTATCTTTCGCCTTATTCTACGTTTCTAACAATAGAAAAAAGGTATTTAATACATTGAAAGTTTTAATACAAAGAAATACAAACAACAAATACAAAGAAACAAAATGTTGACTATAGCTAACTTCAGGGTGTCGGTTTTTCGCGACTGTGTGCGCGCGCATCGTAAAAATTTACTCTTATCATTTTTCTCTAACGCGCCCAAAGAAGTATAACTAATAAAAATAATAATTGTGGAGCTACACACAGGCAGATTTCTTTATAGTAGTAGTTGGAAATCTATCGCCAATGAATGTTTCCACAGTCGCACTTGAGAGCCAGTCGCTTTAGGTTCAACGCGTTTACCAATTTAGAACACATCACAATTTACAATAAGACGAGATTGTGGTCATACGCTAAAATCTATACAGTATAAAAATAGACACGAAAAGCAACTTTGTTTTTATAATACTTATATTATTTACTGACTATAGACATATATGTCAGGTTTTCATCCCTCCATTTGAAACGAAAAGTAATACCATTTTAAACCGTACCGGGTTTGACAACCGTGTAAATTTTAAAGCATTATAGTAGTACAAACACCTTTAAGGGTCTTGTCGTCCCACCCACGGCACTTATGTAATAAAACCAAGAAAGTAGTTCCAAGGAAACCCGCGACAGCCATTGCGGCCCCTATATTACCCGTCGCAAAACCCTCCTTATTACTGAGACAAACAAGTTATTCGTTTCAAATTGAAAACTTTCCACCCCACTAGCCATACTGGGGCTGTGGCCCATAAATTCCCGCCAATTTTGTTTTATTTCGCGATGCAGGCACGGTAATAAAAGTAAGCTGGACGTGAGACAAAGCCTCTGGCTGGGATTACGTAGCCATAGCAATGGATCACTGCTGACCGTGATATGGTGTCTAAACAACGGCACCTGACTAACTCGCTTGGTTCTTATATCCTCTTAGATTTTTCATTAATTTTACTAACATTTAACCAATCGATCAAACAATGTATTACATCGGAAATCGTTCTTGAACTCACCCATACTAATAATATAAATGCTAAAGTAACTCTTTTTGTTTCTATGTCGGTTTGTTACTTCTTAAAGGAAGTTGATATAAAACCTGGATAAAGAACATAAACAACTAGTCACTCGGAACATTGAGACATGTATATCATATCATATTTATATATACATTTACAGTACAGTAAAGTGGTGATACTGTTCTTAATAATAAGTACAGTGTATTACCAAAACGAAGGCGACCAACGAAACATTTACAGTACATCGGCAGTCGTCGCTGTCATTCCCATCCGCAGACTTCTCATTTATATTAAAACAAATTCAAATTCAACTCTGGTTATTGAAACCACTATAACACCCAGAAAAAAATACTTACATAGACATACGATTAATATTCTGCAAACATGAACATAATTACAATTTTATTCTTAAAAAATAAATGCATTCATTTGCAATTGGAAATAATATTGATTATGATTAGTTAACTCGAGTAGCCGATGTATGCACTGAACGAGCTTCAATAATATATCCTCCATTGTTGGCAATGGAAACAAAACTATAAGGCACATATGTGATCTTTGTACTGCACTCATTCTACACTTCTCATACGAAACGTGTCGTGTAAGCAAAATCTTTAGCCAAGACCAACAAAGCAACATGTTTTTATTTAAAATTGCAACTGGAAAATCGAATTGTATTTTGTCTGGAAAACATCTGCGACCACAAACTTTTATAACGCAACAAACACCACCGCGGTCTTAATGAAGTGTGTCCGGTATACAGAGGATACCGACGCCTTAAGAAGTATGAGGTGAGGCGAGTCCACCGTTTTTATGGCGAATAAAATAAAATCCTTACGCGTGAGTAGAGATACGTCCAATGCATTGCCTGTGCTACATAAACCTAAACTAATTTAAACTTTAAGCTTTAAACTATAAAGACCACATTCGCTTTTAATTTGTTTCTCTTGAACAAACAAAGACTGGTTCGCGAACTGGATTACGAACAGTTACCAGCTATGTACAAAGGTTATGATCCGTTGTTATAGCAACACGCCAAATTTGATCCCAACATAAAACTAAAAAGTAGTCTAGTAAAATATTTACTGTAGAAAATTTGTATGGGTAGCTTGAATAACGCTAGACGTATTTATGTTAGTTCTTGTATATATTCTAGAACCATTTCCTGAGTGGGAAGTAAATATCGGTTAAATCAAAAAATGTTTGAACACTTGAAAATGACATGAATATTTGATCCATTTTTCACTGCAAAAAATATTATCACATTAATACGTAGTAGACACTTAATTATTTATATCTACAGTGTTGATAGCATATGACCGAAAACAAATTTAGAAACGTTCACCTAAATAAATTATTAGACAACCATTTTATTGTATGTGTTCCTAAATGTAGTAGTTACTTAAAAAACGTATTTCTTTATCTAGTTTAAATTGCTGTTATCGATATTTTTAAATATAAATACTTTTTAACTTAAGTCAATCAAGGGATAGAATTCTATCGATATTCATTCACGTGATGCTGGCACAAATGCCTACCGTTCTGATATTCTGAAATATAAAAAAAACACTATGAAGTCTTAGCTATTTCTAAATGTGTACTATCAATCTATATGTATGTATATATAAAAGTATACTTACTGACATACGAACGCACAATCCAAATTACTAGGGCTAAACCCGTGAACATTTTTAGTCTGATCAAGGCCCATCAGATTACTAGCGTATAGTCAGTTCGAAAAAAAAATCATGAACACGTGTATGTATGGAAATGTAAGGTGATGGTGAAAAGGAAAGTGAAAGTCTGTATGACGATCCGTCACTTTTTCGTCAGTAAGAAAGTCACCTATACTTTCATATATATATAAAATAAAGAGTCTAATATAATTACTTCATACAAAATGCCTGCGAGGCCGCGGGAAATTACTAGTTATTATATAAAAAAGTTTATTAACAACCTCTCAACAGGTGAATCCCAAGTAAAATAACAAACGTATAAAGAGAAATAAGGGCCAATAATTTTTTGCTAAAACCTTAGTTTATGCCATTTTGGAAGAAAAAAAAGAATTAGCAAATTTGTCCGAAGCACAAAAGTAACATTTTTTTGTATAGTATAGGGGGCAAACGAACAGACGGGTCACTTGATGGTAAGTGATCACCGCCGTCCATAGACACTAGCAAGACCAGAGGAGTCGCAAGTGTGTTGCGAGCCTTTTTAAAGAATTGTACGCTCGTTTCTTAAAGGTTTGTAACTCGTAATGGTTTGGAAATACCGCCGCTGGGAGTCAATTAAGGTTAACATTAGCTCGTAAGCCGGTTACTGATCTTATCCATTGTAGCAAACAATAAATAGAATGAAAATTATCAATCACGTACCAATATGTAGTTTTATTGGAGTTTCACGTACAGTTTTTATTAGGTTTACTATTTTGAAACGGTAGTCACATTGATATTGTTCAACAATTAACAACGTATAAGTATTAAATCGATACAACTGTTACAGTAATACACATTTTTTATTTAAGATATAACATCTACAAAATTTGTCATCTAGCGAAATAAATTCATAGACGATAATTCACAATATAATAGAGGCGACAAATTTGTAGTTGATTAAACTGAGTTAAAGTTGGGCAGAATTGTAATTGATCTAAGACAAGCTAAAACAGTTTTGCAATTGTCTAAGATCAATCTCGGAAACTCGGTCCAAGTAAAGAGGAAGAAGTAAAAGTAGCAATTAAATACCAATTTTATTAAAGGTGCATGCTGTTCTCATGTTTCATGTATGAAATTGCAATGTACTAGAATAATTTTATTGCATTTTATTTTCCCAACGTGGGCGAAGAGGCCGGGCGATGACTAAATAATGACCAGGATAACGCAGTTTTATTGCCGCATCCGTGTTGCGAATATATAAATGAACCCTCGAGGGAGTGTTAAAGACGCCGACAAGAACTCCTGTCGAAACAAGTCGGGCTCAGAGAAATGGCGCCGTAAACCTCCCTATCCGCTGAGACGTCATTTTGCTCTTTGCACTAAAACGTTGTATGAAACAAATACACGAAGAATTGAATATTTCAGACGGCCTACTTAAATCACTTTGAATAAGATCTTCATATTCGTTCGAATCATTTTTAGCTTAATAATAGATAACAATCAAATTACGAGTTTATATAGAACCACATCAGACATAGGTTTAATATCAAGAGTGCGAAGTAAAACTCTCTTGTGCACAATATATCAGGTACTTTAGAACCTTTGATAAGACATAAAGAAAATTAATAATTATGTACTAACCCAACTTGATGCTAAAGTATTCGTCGCTAAGGCAAACTTTATTCTAATTTGTGATGCTATTACAACAAGAAAGTGTTGCAAAACAAATAGTTTTATTAATGTCTTTTTTCAAATGTTCTTAAATTATGAACGAGAATACAGTGTATGCACCGAAGTTGAATGTATTTTATGTATTTAATTATACGACGTTTTCCTCACAGCTCCAGTTGAAATTGTGATTTCAAGATGATATAATATTAAAACTTTAATTGTGGAATATTTCGCCGTCCGACTCCATAGCCATAAAGAAAGCCGAGGTGCTCCGTTGATACACTATTAATGCAATTGTTCGAAAACAGGGCGAGGCAATAAAATTTAGCCTTCAGGTAAAATATTCCGCACAATTTCGCAGCCGTAGGCATAATTTTTCGCATTGCGGGTTTCAAGTCACGTTTTTCTTATTAATTCATTTTACTTATCAACCGTCTCCATATATACATGTTAAGGATAAGCTATCCAAATTACAAAATCATATCTTCATGACTGATATTAAAATGCATTCAAATATTTTTTTTTTCCTCGAACTAACTACGACCTAGCAAGGTCTTAGCAGCTTCACCGGACTACTAAGGCGAGCGCTTAAGGTACTCAGCACAAATATCATGCAATTAATGTTTCTAAAGTAAACACTATAAAATGATTATATTCCGATGGTTTTTTTTTAAATAAAGCCCGAAAATACCGAATAGTGAGGTAGACCTCATAGAAGACATTTTTAAATTTAACTCAGTATTTATGATGCAAAAATAATATCGGATATAATGAAAAGCAAATCACGAGATATAACATACTTCTTTTATTGTAATGTTTTTTTAAATCTATTAATTCTATAGCAGTGAGCTATCGTCTGTAGACAATAATAATCATTATTTACAAAAAAAAAATATTAAAACTGAATAACATTATAACGATACGAATGAATCTTAAATGTAAAATAATGACTGGAATTTTACAATAATATTTGTAAGATATAGTACCATAAAAATGTATCACAATCCTAAAAGTTACAGTTAAATATTTATTACAATGCTTTGGCTACGATAAAATCAAACAAGAGTTTTTCTCGCAAAGACCGTTCACTTCTATAAATTTAATGTAAAATTCTTTTGAGACTGCAACCCGTAAAGGATGGGATAAAACAGCATCTATAAAAATATCTTTGGGTTGGATTATTACGACTTCTTAAGCCTGACGTTGTACTCATAAAATGGAACTTTTCAACATGTTGAGCAATAAGATACAAGAACGACGACACGCGGCCGGTACTTCGATGCCAAGAAGGCAGAGCATACTAATCTCATACATACCAACACATTTAAATTTTACATAAAGAAATACAAGTGAATTAAACGATCAACCTTCGATACGCCGTATACTAAATCTAAAATATATATTTACATAGCTCTTGCGTTTGTTCTAAATAATGACTAATTTTAATCTTATCTGCCGCAATTAGGTTCATTTTGTAATCACTCAAATAAAGGATACAATATAAGTTATCAGATAATGGTTTGTGATTATACCTATTTTGTTTGAAATAATACCAATGAAATAGAAGACAACACGACAATATTTTTGAGATCTTTAGTTATTGTCGTATATATCGGTCATACAATATACTTACAAAATATTATATACAATACTAGCGGACCGGGCGGACGTTGTCCTGCCTTGAAAACAAAAAAAATCCTAAAATTCGATCGCAGCGCCACCTGCCGGGTCCAATTGTGAATCTAAACCATTCTCGAATCTCCACGAACACACACAAAAAATTTCATCAAAATCGGTCCAGTCGTTTAGGAGGAGTTCAGTCACATACACACGCACACAAGAAATATATATATTAAGATTACACTTCACAATCATTACATAGCGTAAAAGAAAGTCCCCTACCGCGTCTGTCTGTCTGTTCGCTATAAACTCAAAAAATCCGTTTGATAGGATTTTCATGCGACTTTCACCAGTAGATAGGGTTATTGACGAGAGACATTTAGCTATATAATTTGTCTAGGTTTTTATTAATTATCAGAGGCCCGCTAGTATGATGATAATTCCAACCAATTTTAGTTGTTTTATTTCATTTTAAACTAATAAAGTACCGGTTAACACATAACTAATTTTGATAACTTTGAAATTCATAACAATAACATACTTGTGACACTTCTAGAGCAAAAACTCATATAACTCTTTCTATCATTAAATAATACAAATATTCTGCTGAATACTGGCGAACACTCGAATTAAATTGGAATACCGGTTCTGGCTGATCGAGTAACATAAATTAATGCATATTGATGAACGACAGTTCGGATAGAAAGTTGTTATTATTAATACCTATTGCAGTCATCAATCGTCACCAACTTTAGTTCATCTTTATAAATGATCAACACCAGAAAATATACACTACCCACTAAACAGCACATTTCACTTCTACAGCCAGTCTTTCACTAAAGAATGTCAAGTCACATGAACGAAGCACATATATTTCTATACATCATTCGCAGTACCAAGTAGTTCGACGAACTTTCTTATCGCTCAATGCACGACGGACCTCACCCGGGACTCCGCGGAGTGAGTTATCTGGAATAAATAAAAAATACCCTCCATATACTACCTACATATATATATTATAGAATTTACAGTTTTTTTTGGACTTGCACACTATAAGATAAAAGAAACCTTAACCAACCAACCAGAGAGAAATTAAAGAGGAACAAAGAATACCAAATATAATTCAATGCTTACAAATCAAAGAGCTATTCATTCATCTCATGTTGTCTAATTTATGTAGACGCTGCAAAAGAATAAATATTTTCAGATACCTAACAGTTTATTACGTATTTTAATGTTTTAAACCAGGTAATTTAATTTCTTAGCTTCTTCTAAATTATACAAGCCTAACCGTAGACATATAAAAACCCAAGACGCACAGTCTCGAATCAAAATTAGCGCTCAAAACCGGCCGCACAAGCTCCCCAATATACATACGCGGTTATAGTTATGCGATAAACTTATGATTTTAGAAATTCAACTTTACCTGAATGATTTAAAGTTTTTTTTACAAGGACGCAAGCGACGCGAGACTATTTGAAATGACTGCATAAACGAAAATTATGCACTCATTTTTTGTGTACCGGCTGTGCGACGTTAAGTGTGCATCTTGGGTTTTTATATATTAATGAGCCTAATAGACTTACCGTCTGACTTTTCCCTATCTCGATATAATTAATTTCTTATACTGATACTGTTATGACACTGATCATACTAATTTTATTAAGTTTAAAATATAATTACTTAAACATTGTAATTTAAAGTAGAATATATCTTATGTTAATGAGTTAATCAAGTTGACCTAATAAAGACAAATATGACCTCATTAGATATTAATACAGAGAACAATGCAAACGTGTCCCAATACCCCTTATGCTTTGATACCAGGCCACCAGTAAGCGTACATAGAAAGCCATGTAAACATGATTGTAAAGTGTTTAGAAGCGTAATGGGAATCGTGCCTTGATTTTACTGACCTACAACGTAATTCATTGGTGCAACTTCACGACTACGAAACCGTCTAACAGACCTGGAGGAAAGATATTGCTGTTCAAATTTAATTATTTATATTTTTATTTTAATAATTCATGAATGACAGATAAATTT
This sequence comes from Antheraea yamamai, assembly GCA_036509395.1. NCBI lineage: Eukaryota > Metazoa > Arthropoda > Insecta > Lepidoptera > Saturniidae > Antheraea > Antheraea yamamai. The sequence continues at coordinate 9,314,224 of AP028427.1, forward strand.
TATTCACCAAATTTGCTTGTATTTCATAAGTAATTCATTTATTTTGTAGAATATATTACAATTTAATTAACAAGAAAGAAAGCAATACAAAATTGTGATTAAATAAAATTTTACAATAGTATTAAGATTATGTATTTTAGGTACATTTTTACGTCTCAATCATATCAGGTCTTGGGTTATCAGTTTCTAATGTCACAAGCTAATAAGTTTATTAGAATCAAAAGAAAACAGTTAGTTACAGTGCAGTAGCGGTATGGACAGTTCATAATATACCAATCTACATAAAACAATTAATATGACTACCGTAAGAACGAAATTTAAAAATCTGTCTGTTTATCGTTTCATATCAAATGTTGAACTGTCAGATATCGTACACAAGTTCGGTGTTAACGTTGTGGAAAAATACAACATTAATAAGTACAAAGTGCGAATACGTGCAAATAATATAATATGTGAATGCAGAAAAAGTTTAATTTAATTATAATATCAATGTGAATAATATTGATAACGTCAATAGATATGGATAATGAACATTGTATCAAATATTTATAACATACGACGTCACAAATTATAAGATTACTACTTACATTTGTCATCGTTTCTTTCCGATTCATTTGAGTCCATCGATACCGTTGAAATTCTTTTGTTTCTCAGTTTCTGAAGGAGTTCTGAAATTGATATAGAATATTTTTAAGTAATTTATTGTAAATTATGACATATACATGTGTAATAAAACAAAACAAACAATCGAGACCTCTCTCTGTGCACCCGTTAAAAACGATTGTAAAAGATAAACCCGATTGAGTTTCTTGCCGGTTCTTCTCGATTACCGGTTTTTTCCCCGAACCGGTGGTACTTCTGACATTCATAAGCGTTTTCTTAGTGCTTAAACTTAATAAAGTATTCTTGATTTTAATTTTAAAAATTGTACACACGTTTATTGAATTGAATAATTGAAAACCACGCTAAATGCTACTAAAATAGAACATGATATGTATATATCACTCTTACGCGCTTACTATGTTACGAGATATTCGAAAACCACTAGGAAGTAGAAGCGGTGTTAAATATGTAATAAGTAGGTATGCAATAATAGGAACAGACACAAATGCAAGAAAATTGAAGAAATCATGAATACTGAATTAATTGAAAAAATTAGTAATAAGTAGCTGACCCGGCCACGCGTTGCTGTGGCTCAATTATTATATTATTACATATTGATAAGAATTCACAATTGTTGTTGATAATATGACCAATAAACATAACTTATGCCCGCTTTTTGAGATATTTTAATTGTACTTTATCTGTTCAATTGCGTTATCGATTCGATAACTTGTCAAATTGCGTTTCTGAACACACAATCATACGATAAATGTCAGTAAAACTCAACGGACCATTTGACTGTTTATCTTATGGATAACTTTGTTGAGTCAATAACTTGGTAGTTTAATCGAGTATCTCAGAATTCGGGCATTAACGATTGAAACTATTTTTTTACTATAAAAAAACTACTTTTTGTGACAAACATAAAAGTTAAACATATGCTGTCCGTGACTTTTTTGTAGGCATTATCAAGCTCTACAACTTTTCTCTAAAACTCAATCATGTATCTCTCATCGTTAAGGCAGCGTTCGTAAGAAACGTTTTCGTTCGACCGTTTTTCCTCCGACTTACTATGCAAATCCGACTACCACAAAAAAGTCTTTTCATTTTTCCTGTTAATATATAGCTTATGACACTCACAAATAACGTGGTTTTTTATTAGTAAAAGAATTTTCAACATCGGTTTAGTAGTTCCTGAAATTACCCCATACAATCTCACAAACTGTACCTCTTTATAATATTAGTATACCTATGTATATGAAGAAATGGAGCAATTTTTTTAGTACATACATATGATGTGATGATAGGCTTATTTAGACAAATAATATAACAGAACAAAGATTCGAAAAGAAACTCCAACGATTTTATTGTATTCTTATTTAAAAATATAAGTTTTCCTTTTAAAACTTCTATATGAATCGTAGAGTTCGTATCTTGTATGTATAATTGCAAATATACTTTCGACGTATCGACACTATCTCAACTAAGCCGCACCTGACTGAGCGAGCACTGATAACAGCCTGATAATACAATACATTCTAGGAACAAATTTGCGACGTATTCGCGATTTACTATGAGGGAGTTCATGAAGTTAATGATATGTTAACTTGAAGGCTATATGAAATATAGCCAAATTAGATGATATAAAAATATATTTCGTGTTTGTCATCTGGCAAAATACAGAAATAGATTAATAGATTCAAATAAGATATGACTTAGCATTTAAAAATGCATATATCATGTGATGTATTACAAAGATTCTACTTAATTATAAGTTTGAAGATTTGTGTCGAAGAAACTTTTGCAAATTCACATAACATAGTATGAAAGCTGAACACAGAAAAAGTACCATTATATGTATATTTTTAGCAGTAAATTAACACAAAACACACTGTAACAACAGTGAATAATGTGATAACTACGTTATATAAATCTACTGTAATTACAATTACACCCTACATATGTATATTAGGATCATATAATCATAGCTCATAATTATTTTCAGAATTAATGGGTATTTTATTGTAACAGATAATTGATTGCAAATCTACTTACTATGACACTATGATGATAATGACACCTATATTTCTTCTAAAAATAAAATTATAAATTGAAATGAAAATAAATAAAAATTGGGGGAAAATCAAAGCTACCTAAACACACCTATTCAAATGACAAATATAAAATTATTGATGCAAAACTTCTTAACTCACGTCAGAGATGGGAATCTCGAAGTTAGAATAAGAAAGAAGAAGTTATACTGTTAAACCTACTTATCTTAGCACATTAAGAATGAACAGAACATCTCCACTCAACTAGTTACCATTATTTTAGTATTATTCATTATTAAAAATAACGCTTATTACAAATCCTATCACGTTTTATCGTTGCTTCGTCGTAATAAAAGAGCATCAGTGTACACAAACTCTTAAACAGCTACCAATATAGTTCCCTGGATGTTTTACATTACACTCGTTACTTTAGATAATGCACGTAGCTTAACCAGCTTATTTAAAAATAGGATGGACGATGAATACAGTTTCTTTACTTGTTGGTGTTGATTCATTGTCTCATAGAGAATCAATTTTTTGTTAAGTAAATAATATTATATGCAATATCATTTAGGGATTAATATAATTCAAATACTATATTATTATCTATACTTATTGTCATGATATCGTAAACTAAAGTTCATATGCCTGAAAGATCTCGCTATTTAATGAAAGTAAATTCACACAATAAGAATAACACGAGGATAAGTAATAAAGTCTATGAGAAATATTACACACTCGGTTCTTTTATGTTCTAGGAATAATGCACAACAAAGAATAGAAATTATTTCAACCTTTCACGAGCTGTTTTTTCACAGCCGATTATAAGATTTTTTTTTATTGAAACGGATTTTTTTTTGTAAACAACAATTTTGAAAACATAATCTTATATATTTATATAATTCACTTACCTAACAAATTTTATTATAGTTATTTCATAAATTAAAATATAATACATAGAAAAAATATTCAGCTAAAGAGGGCAGTCTAAAAAAATTCTTAATACTTTATAATTTCTAAGCAAAACCGTAGGAAAATAGTACCAATAAATATTGGAATGCCATTGACACTGTTATGGACGTGAATCATAAACATGCAATAATAATAATAACATCATTATTTGATTGACCCGACATAATGATATGCATTGCACCAATAACAGTAGTAACTTATAAAATAGGTGCTAAGTCCGGCCTCATATTGTTGATAAACTGACACACAATAGCCGTGGACATCGGGCGCTATCGTCGCCTCAAATTGCAGAATTTGTATAATAAACTTCGTATATACCTAACATTCAAACAATAATAGAACTTAATTGAACATTCGTCATCGTCGTTCACTTGAATACGCTATTTCATAAACTTTGCTTGCACAATTTCCTTTTTGATACAACTTGACCGTCAAATTATTTTTTAAACAGAAACTATAGTAACCTACTTCTGCTGAGAATAAGGTATGCTGATACATCTGATTTAGAATTAATATGTTCAATTTATAATATTACTAGCGGACCCGGCAGACGTTGTCCCGTCCTTATTATAAAAAAATCCTTGACAAATTATATACCAAAATGTTCCTCGTGAATCACTTTATCCACTGGTGAAAACCGCTTGAAAATCCGTTTAGTAGTTTTTGAGTTTATCGCGAACAGACAGACAGACGCGGTAGGGGACTTTGTTTTATACTGTGTAATGATACGTTACGAGAACCCACAAGCGTTTAATAAGTAACCATTTAAAAAATTTAATTGAATATATTATATTATGATTTCCCTTATCTAAATTAGTTTCAATTGTTAAAAGTAATCATCAGTATTCATGAGTTTACTCTTACAATTTAGATTAAAATGAATAAAATTATACACAGTTTAAGAACACTATTTGAGACGCTGATTCCTAATATTGAACCTACATACAACTAACAACATTTCAACACAACATATACTTGACATATTCAACTAAATACACGACGATTATATAATACTGTTTGAGACGGGTAAAAACCGTCGATCAACAAAAAAACCTATGAAACTATTCGGGGATGTAACTATCTATCACTAAATAATATCTTGTAACAAAATAATGTGCTACCAAAAATCCAAAAATATTACACAATTCGACTCATATCATCTTAATTCGAGTGAAAAATATGGTAATGTAAAAGCGCAAATTCCTTTATACTTCGATCTAAATATTCAAAATTTTTACTTTTAAATAGAATATTATAAGATAAAAGTGGGAATAATACATGTAAATTACTGTTTACTTAATATGATAAGTGCATTTTGCTACACCTTAAAATAAACATAGTTTCAGTTGCATATGCAATGTTATTCGCAAAACAAAAACTACGTTAAAATGAAACGTAGCGTTCCCGTCTTTCCCACAGAGTGCAGTACACATGCAAGTAGCTCCAATGGGCGACTAATAAAAAACCGAGTCGTCGACCCCGAGTGCGTCATTTCATGATAAAGGACCTTGCTTCTTCCGTCACGTATAAATACGGGGAGCAGATGACGATCAATTAAAAAGTTGGTTCGTATTAACTACGCCGGAATGAGTTAGTGCGTGCCAGATGGACTCAACGAATTTCATTGAGAAAGAGAACTTGAGTTCCCTTACAGAGACAAGGGATCTCAGTGTTGTAACATAAATTAAACAACATAAATTAACTACGAGTATAAGTATAGTGTTATCAGTAAAACGCCTATTGAATTCCGTTTATGATTTATACCTTAATAGCTAGTTTACTAAACTAGCATGAATGTAACGTATTTTAAGAATGGTGATATAATTGTGTGTGCTTGAATTGTTCTTTATTATAATTGAATGTGTTATATAATGGTATTTTTACTGAAACCGTGTATTTCTTTAGATGCATTTTTTAAATGTTATTAAATCCTATAACTTCCTTTATTTTGTGAAACAAAAAATCACTGGAATATAATTTATACACAGTTTTTTATGTACAAAAACTCTATAGTTTATTGCTAATGAATGACCAAAATGTTCCGGCGTAATATGTTTGAAATAAAAACAATAAATATTGTATTGTAGTTAATACTGAAAACACATTATATTTCAATATGACAAATGTCTCAGATATAAATTACAGAATGTTTGATTTAGCATAATAATATTGAATTATTTTGCCTTGATTCGATTTAATTATGTCTTTATAGCAGACATTTATAATTAATGAATCCTTACAACTACAAATAACATTACCTGTTGTCATAATTATAAAGACCCAACTTCAAAGTCACTACTTAATGGAAGAATTTCAAATGACCTTAATTTTATTAGAATATTCTTACCACTTGTATATATTATATTTATATGTTACGTTTGTATTTATTACTTTATTTTTTATTAGTTTACTTTGTATTTCCTATACTAATGCATGTATCAAGTTCTGAAGAGTTAAACTCACTTTTAACTCAGGGTTTATAAATCTACATTCTATTTACGTGAATCAAATTAAACTTCGCTTGATTTACTCACCTTTCTTTTGCATTGCCTGCTCCCAAAGTAATGACGTTATTTCCTCCACCCAAGCATTTCTGATGGCTGGTTCTGGTGTCTCTAGTTTATAAGATTTAAGATTTCTCTTCTTGTACCATATGGTGAATTTATGCTGGTCCTGTTCTTTGGCTGTTATTCCGAGATCGTCAACCGATATATGGTCTTTATATATGAAGTACTCCACTCTTGATTGCTAGAATTAAGAAATAAAACTTATAGTAATTTCATTTTTCTACGTAATTTCCCCATGGGAATTTAAAAATGGTGAATGGTCGTAATCGATATGATTCATATAAATTCACTATAATGGAATCCTAAAGAAATAAATAAGTAGCTGCTATTTATAGACTCTTGGTTATTACATTACCCTCTATGAGGAACTAGTCTATCACTATACAAGTTAAGGATAATGATAAAAAATAAAAATTATATGAAATGAAATAAAATTAATATTAAACTCGATTTTATATAGGCTACGTTTGTATTTATCATTTAAAACTATACGAATATTATAAAGCTAGAGGGTTTCTTTGTTTGGTTGGTTGAACGCGCTAATCTCAGCAACTACTGAACTATACTAATATTATAAAGCTGGAGGGTTTGTTTGTTTGGTTGGTTGAACGCGCTAATCTCAGCAACTACTGAACTATACTAATATTATAAAGCTGGAGGGTTTGTTTGTTCGGTTGGTTGAACGCGCTAATCTCAGCAACTACTGAACTATACTAATATTATAAATCTGGAGGGTTTGTTTGTTAGGATGGTTGAACGATCTAATCTCAGGAACTACCGGTTCGATTTGAAAACTTCTTTCAATGATAGATAGCTCATTTATCGAGGAAGGTTATATGCTATCATTACGCTAAGACTATTCCACACGGACGAAATCGCAGGAACAGCTAGTAAACAATATACGGTTTAATTAACCCAACAGAATTTAAATAGAAATGGTGTCTAACTGTTTTACTTCTATCACTGTTTTATTTCATCTAAAATGTCTGGAATATTTTAAAGATATCATTCAGATGTCAGTTATCGCTACTAAAAACCGCAAACGAGACGAGACGGTGAGAGTGCATCGACGCGCGAGTAGTAGTTATTGATCCAGTAGTTTATTTAACTTCATATAAAACTATACTAAGATGCTAAGTTTAACGTTATAATTTTTAAGATCCGAATAGCATCTTAAGAATAATAACAATAAGAGTCATATTACCACTAAATTCTGAATAAGGAACAAAAGCTATAAATATTTGGTACGTGTAAATGTATCTACTCAATATGTGTTAATAAATTTCTGGAATGCTGTCTGTAATAAGGTGTATTACTTTATTATTATGTATTTCCTGTGTCGTCAAACAACGTGATAAATTAGTCGCTCTGCGGCATTGACAAGGTCATTTAACTCTCGCCGCTACAAACAATCGGTATTGTGAATAACAATAAACAATCATTTGTACAAAGATCTAGTATGTTTTCGTTACGTACACTCTATTTGTCTGTAGATATTAGATGCATTTGGAGCAATTTATTCGCTTCTTAGTGTTTAAAAGCGTATATCTTTTGGTATAGATATAGTATAGGTGAAAGAAATTCTTTTTTGTGAAGTAGAATGAATACAACCCTATAGCTGTAATCCTTAGGGCTCTTCTGAATTTTATGCGATTAATTTTAATTTCGTTCATAATCTTATTAATCAGATTCATTCTGTTTACTATGAGCTATATCCTTAATTTATATATTTTTTTATATCATAGGAGGCAAACGAACAGGCGGGTCACCTGATGTTAAGTGATCACCACCGTCCATAGACACTAACAACACCAGGGAAGTCGAAAGTGCGTTGCCAGCCTGTGTTTGGGGGAAAGGGAGGGAGGGGTGAGAGGAGTGGAGGGTGGGCCTCCGGCGCTGTCACTGACCTAACGAAACACAATAATGCAAGCAGTGTTACTTAACGTCGGTTTTCTATGAGAGGGTGGTACTACCCAGGGGGAGCCGACCCATTCATGCTGAAACCAGTAATAGCTTGAGCGTGGCTCTACCACCTACAATCAAAGTCAAAATAAAAAAAAAACCTATCAACTTTAAAGTAACAACTATGTTATACACGGAAATAGCATCAGCACTTCAATGTTCTGACAAGGATGCCTCAACACTACCGCGACTTCGAAACGGTATTGAGATAGTCAGATTTACAGTAACGCTATGTAACTATTTAAAACATTGTTAAAATAGTGTCAGTGAATTAGATTAAAACTACCGATCTATACAAGACTAACACCAGAAGCTTGTCTATCAGTTCTCAAAAGTTACAGAGACGATAAAAGTAATTGTTAAGCTTAATTTATTTTTATAAACACATTATTATAGCGGTTGTCATAACTAATTACAAAATATACGTAACCGCATATTTCAGCAGAATAATCGACCTAATCAAATTAGGAGTAAAGATTTTATTTACTTGTTTCTTTTTTCTAAAAGTTAAAGTAAATGTAGGTTTTGTAAATGATTAGAAATCTGCTTCTTACGTATGCTATACGTAAACGTACGTACGTGCTACACAACTACCCCACAGACTAAGGCTAGTATTTTCCAAACACTAACATGAACAGTGTCACTTACATGGTGCATTAGAAATAGCATAGTTCAATGGATGCTGTAATTAGAAATGAAAGAAGAAATCCAAGTTCTCAAGATTACAACGACTGTATCCTTAATAATTAACTATTAAATAACTAATGTTAAAAGTTATAAGGCTCACGACACTGTATAACCATAGAACGAAGATGGATGGTTCGTTTTCGTACCCTCAAACTAAGTCCGCGACACGACGCCAGAATGGCGCGTCTGCGTAATAAACTATGTCATTATGTCATATCAGTTTAACATTGACAGTTAATGTACTATTATTTTATCGAAACATAAGTTACGAAATAATTTTTCAATAAAAATTATCTATAAATATTTTCTTAGCAGAACAAATTTCGGGCTCAATTTTACTTACGCAAATTTCTCCTATAATCATACAAATCAATCAGCCTATCTAATGAAATCTAAATACTACTAGTGTTATATACCTTTTATTTCACGTTAAATTATCTTGATCATTTGTAATTTAATATATCATTTAAAAACGTCTCATGAAGAAACAAATTTTACACTTGAGTTATAAAAATTTGTCATTTTTTAAGAGGGACCGTTACGGAAAACGTCAATCAGAATTTCCTTGACTCTGCGCAAAATTTGTCAAATAACAAAAGTCTCCATTAATTGTTAAAAAATATTTTGTTCAGAATAAATAAATCTTATCATATCTTCCATGTAGCTTCGGGTCACACTGTTTTATTGTATTTATTATATTTTATTGTTACTAAGTAACTACATTGATAAAACTGTGAATCATTACAACTTATGATTCATAGCTGATTGAAAACTATGTTGATATTTGTAGATGTCGCTTCATACATAACGTACACATGTCAAAGCATAAACAAAAAAGTCGGAAGCAATAATAAATTCTAATGATAACATAAACTGAAACAAAAATAGAGAAAACTTTACCATTGTGCATAAAAATAAAACCCATTCTGTTCCGAAATTGTTGTTTAAAACAAAGTTTGTCTGAGTATTTATGGCCGCGATGCAACCTGAACTAACGATCGATACTTGCCTGAATTGTCGTCAATATTTTAAACTAATAAAAAGGTGCCTAAGTTTATTATGTAACATATAATTTTTCGTCACGTAACGTAAGGTATGAAGAAGACTGACATTCAAAATGGAGGTCACATTCAGTTATTTAGCGAGAGTTTCTCTTCGGAAACTAAGTTGTCTGGATACCTAAATATTAGATAATACTGTATACTAATAATGATACTAGATAATACCCCTAAGAGTCTATCATAATTAAGAAGAAAGACTTTAGAAAAAATGTCAAGTTCATTATAAAAATCCACCTCCTTCTAAGGAACAATCAAAAGTGCTACCATCAAACCAAACGCTTGAACAGAATTTAAATCAAAATGTTATCCAAATGATTGGTATACTGTTTATATTATTTTACATTTTTCTATTTTGTATATTTTGGAAGTAAAACTTCTTTAGGCGCAACTAGGAGGTAACTGGACGACAATACAACGGAAGTGCGTTACGGCAATCGGCAATATGGCGTCACGTTTCTTTACCATCAGGTTAGATAATAATTAAACATAACCAAAACTTCTATTAAATCATAATTAATTTAATTCGCTACTTATCATAGTAATCTGTTCGTATTTTATATATTTTATTTACATTATAAAAGGGTTGTTAATAATATTTCCTGTGTTATTTAAGTTCCGAATTAGCTAATAGATGGCACTACAGATAATGAAGCTTTGATTTAATTTGTTACTTACTTACGTTGAAACCAGATGGCAGCACGGTCGCGCGGCCATATATACATAATTCTATTGTATGATCTTTACTATTATTTAATTTAATTTTTCTTTTGAAGTTACACTTCTTTTGGCGCGTTAGGGAAAAATGATGAGAGTAAATTTTTATTATGCGCGTGCACACCGTCACGAAAAACCGACACCCTGAAATTATTACGATACGCGCGCACACCGTCAAGAAAAACAGACACCTTGAAGTTAGCTATAGTCAACTTTTTCTATTGTTAGTGTCGTTTTTTCTACAAACGTATAATAAGGAGATAGATAAAATTTTTGAGAATATTTTTATCTTGTTATGCCAAAGAAGTATAACTTCTAACGCGTGTACATAAGTACACACACACTTGTTTTTAAATTTTTGATTGATTTGTTCATAAACCATTTATTGACAAAATCAAAAATATTTAAAATGTTTTACTATAATTGCGTGTGACGGTTACACACACTCCTTTTTTACAACTAAACTCATAGAAACGAAGTATCAAATTGTTGTGACGACGAATATTTTATTGTCACTTTGAAACGCTGATTCAGTGTAACATAAGTTGTATGTTTATTATTTGCCTAACTAGCAAATTGGTGGAATATTTTGAGACGTAAACAGAACTATTTTGGATTTTCCTGTTAATAGACAGATATATTTATTATTTTAACTAATATAATAAATGCGAATATGAGTTTGTTTGTTTATAATGTTTTCACGCCTTAAATATTCAACAGACAATCACGAAATATGGCATAAAAGTTATTAGGGAAGGACGGAGTCGTTATCGTTCATTCAGAAAAAAATATTGTTCCCGAGTGATAAGCTAAATCTACATAAATCCCGATCAAACCGCGGACAAAACCTAGTAGTTTATAAATTGCATTTAGGTAGTTACCATCGCCAAATTGAAAATGTATGAGCATAGGATACAGTTGTTCGTCTAAGTTTGTTACGTGGTACCATTTTCTTGCACATCATCATTTCATATTAGGTGAGATTGTGATTAAATCTCATATTATAAAGAAGAAGAAGAATCAAGATTCACCATTATTTTCTTTACCCCTATACCCCTTTTTTACATGGGGAAATCCCTACGCGTCCGTTCAACTTGACTCCTACTTTTCAAGGTGTTTCCCTGCAAGTGACTGACAACCTCGAGCTTCTTGGGATCCAGCTAACATCGGATCTCAATTTCGGGCGCTCAGTCGAACAGAAAGCAAGAACAGCTGCGAGGAAACTTGGGATCCTCTTTAAAGTTAAGCGATATGTCACACCAGAACGGCTTCTTAGCCTGTACCAAGCTCAAGTACGCTCATGTGTGGAATATTGCTGTTACTTATGGGATGGATCAGCCAAATATCAGCTGGCCGCTCTTGACTCCATTGAACATCGTGTTCGTCGGCTTGTCGGTGATGAAGCGCTTTGGCATTCAAGAATGTTCACTTTAGAACATCGACGAAAAGTGGCTTGGCTCTCAGTGTTTTATAGGTTACACTTTGGAGAGTGTGCACAGGAATTACATAATATAATTCCACCGTCTCCATTCCATCAGAGGACGACTAGACGCCGTGAGGGTTTCCACCCTTACGTGGTTGATATTCCCGTAATTCGTACGAAGCGATTTGCTTCCACATTCATTATACGTACGACTAAGGAGTGGAATTCACTCCCGGCGTCTGTCTTCCCGTCATCTTATAACTTGGGAGTCTTCAAGAGTAGAGTGAACAGGCATCTAGTGGGTAAGCACGATACATCGTCGGGCTCATCGTCACTTACCATCAGGTGAGATTGTGGACAAGCGAGTACCTGTTGAACATTAAAAAAAAATCCCGTAGCCGCGCAGCTGAGGGTGGGGTATGTCCGACTTGCACGGACTAAAATCCCATGGTGCCTTCAATCACCTATAGGCCGAGGAGCAGGAGCTGCCGAACTGGCACTGCGTCTACTCCCCGGCAGACCCCTATACCCCTCTAACCTCTCAGTGTTCACACCGTTTATACAAATATCATTCTTCACACAGTCTATTTCTCTACTCCTATATCCTACCTTCATACCTAAAACTTTCCTAGTTACATGGCTTTTATCTCTCCTGATGATATGCCTATAACGTGCTAACCCTCTATTCCGTTACCTGTCTGTCACTGGTGTTATTTTTAAACTTCCTCTGATCTAAGAAGAATCAGGATTATAGACGAAAATTATTTTTATCACACATTTTACAATATAGAAGTCTTACATTTTAGATATCAAGACGTTCATATAACGCTAGTGTATCTTTTTATAAAAAAAATATTACGTAACATGTTTCCCGTAGAATACATATGGATATTATTATATAAGATTTTAGTACCTAAAAGATCTATTACCGAAAGTTTATACAGATTTTACCAAGACTCTTATTTATTATAGCATTAATATACCATACCAAAATTCACAGGTAGATCATAGCATTAATATACCATACCAAAATTCACAGGTAGATCATAGCATTAATATACCATACCAAAATTTACAGGTAGATCAGTGAAAGACTTTATTAAGATCGCAGGTTACATACGCTTTATATCAAAATGTTTTTAATATTTCCCAAACAGATATAGATATTTATTGAATAACAAACCAATATATATATGCACACAAATTCATTTTTTTTAATTATGTATATACCACAATAATATTATAAGTAAAAGTGAAAGTAACGTTACTTACATGATAATTTGACAAAACAAATGGCACAATAACGCACACATACGTAAAGTAATATTGTAACGCCAAACTGTCTTAGCTAAAATGTAGAAGTAAGATGACATATTCTCAATATCGGTGGTTAAAAAGAAATAGTTATGTTACTTAGATACTGGCGGATTGGCGAAGCAGCCGTCAAAAATAAGTTAGTTAGCCAAGATTTAGCAAAGCGCTGTCGAAGCGCTTATGACGTATCTACACCTTTTACTTATAATGCTATTGGTATACTAAAGTATTTTACATTACTAACCTTGCGATAGACAGCAGTGATGAGAACTAGTTTGTCAAATAGGAACAATCGCATAAGCTGACGCCGGCGACGCGCGGTGTCCATTGCATAGAATTCATTCTGACGCAGCAGCCGACCTTGGTTGAGCAGGTTGAGGTGAAGCTATGAAATAATTTCATAATTAATTAATGCGTTTCACTATAATATTAAATAAGACTCAGTAGAATCTAATTCAACGAGAATTAATTTCAGCATAGTAACTGTCACACTTAATTTAATATAATTCTCTAGAAAATATTAGATGATTCACAGTGGAATTTTATATTCTATCGTCATCTACACATTAATATGTAAAAATATGCTTGACATATATGATATTTGGAACAAGCACAAAAAAACGTTTCCGATAGTTCAAAATCGGTAACTTAATTCTTCAAGTCCGACCACGTGACACCAACAAACAGATATCCATTGCTCTGAATGGAATACAAGTAGTAATGTACCAGTTTCATGTAATTGAATAGAATGTACAAGTTAGTAAAGAAGGTTATTAAAGATGTCACATAAATTGTAAAAATATTTTCACAGACAACAGTTTCATACTATTAACTTCCATTTTGTTTTTACAAATTATGTGATATCTTGTATTTCCACGACAATCAACTTTGATGCATAAAGAACTTAACCAATGTTAACCGTAACTAAAAAACATTTAGCATTTAGGATAAAAAAGTCATCTCAAGGGTATCTAAACTTGACAATTTCTATTTTTTACTGCTCAATATTGTTCTAAAATTCTTTTATAAGTACGTATACGGACAAATGTCATGAGACTATTTAGAATTTATCTTAGTCACAATCGTCTATCTCTTTCCATTTCTGTATCCGTGTTTCTTCTGACCAATTTGAATAACTTAATAATACATTGAAATATTATCATTATGTTGGGTTTTTCCAATGATAACAACATTACTACAATAAATATTCGTTGATTCGTTTAACAAAATTAATATAGTTCGACAAAATGTTTAATTAGGGATACGTTACACTGTGTAAAAATAAGCAAGTGTACACACGTTATGTACTTACCGGACAATCCGTAATATTTTCCAATGCCATTATCTCATCCACCGCTGTCAAGACGCATTCAATCATAGTTTTCGCTTGTTTTAAACTTTCTAATGGTGTTTCGTCGTTATCTGAGAATTCTCCGTTGCTTCCGCCGGTTTCGTCACTGTCCACACTTAGCTTCGATATTCTCGAGTCCGACTCGCATCTCTCGTTCTCATAATTGGTGTAAGTTTTCACCAGATCCGCAAGGAACAATTTGTACCTAGGTATCCTTTGTACCGGTTCTAATAGATAGCTCGAAAGATCTAATCTGTCGCCTAACTCTAATTGTCTAGCCTGGAAAATGAAAATCGAGGTTTATTATATGTAATAAACGTTTTATTGCCACATCCATTATCATTTTGTGGTCGAGCAATCGATTTGATAGATAACCATGAGCGTAAATGTTATTCGGTATCTCATGTAGGATACGATACATATCAATTTTATAGCCTTTCACCGGCGTTCATGCGTAATTTGGGTCGAATGAAATGTGATCGCGAATAAGGTGTGGGAGATCTGGACCATAATAATATTATAAAGAGATCAGCGTGTAGTTTGTTCGAAAATAGTATAAAAATAATTATAATACACGGACCCAAAACATAGTCGGAATCCGATGTTGAACACAGGCTGGAGAATGCAATTGTCACATATTCGAAACAATAAATAATATGTTTCAGGGCTGTGTAATATAATACATGTTTGATAAACAAGCGAACAATAAATACTAATTTTGTCCACGTCCAAAATAATGTAGCGTAATCGTAATCAATAAACTAGAAAACACCCGCAGATTCACAGGGCCTAATACCAAAACAAAACTTGATCACAATAAAACTTAACATAACGTAAACATGAAGTTATTAGGAAAAAATCGTCTTTTACCTATGTATTGCACGCCAACTTAATTCGCTATGTAATTACTAACGCATATTATATTAAAATAAAGTCAAAATGTTTAGGATTTTTTTTTGTTTTTATTGTATTGCTAAAGAGGAACTGATTTAAGTGAAATGTCAGAGTAATCTCTAATAATAGAAAGGAAAACAACATAATAGCAATAACAGTTAATTATTACAGGTTTGATCCGAATTGGACATCATCCAATATTACATTATTATATAAATACGTGACGAACATGTTAAAGAACTTTCACAAAGTTATAATAAAATAAATGTTTACAATATTTGTTTCATTATAGATACTTGTACGTCTCAAACGCTGACTCATGTGTCCGTGAAACTCAAGTTTATATGGTAATAGAGATATACTATTCGTCTACTAAGTTGTATAGAATATCACTGGATTCCGAGAAATCTTTTAGTTTGCTTATTTATGCACATTCTTTAAATAGAATCAACTGATAGAACATAAATAAATAGACACATTACCATATAACATTCTTATGTATATAATGGAAATACATTTCCTTTGAGGCTCAGGACTATGACCATTCGATACGAAATTTTCGTGGATGATTCTAGGCTACTTACTACTTATTTTTTGGATTAGACCGATCCTTTGCCATCTATTTTAATGCGCAACAAAGCGGGCGGAAATATTCCAGTTTATATTACATACAATAATTATTTAACCTAATAATAAAATTGTATTGGGGCCATTTATCGTAGGACAAGCAAAATTTTGTTTACACTTCATTTAAATACGGTATGACGTATTTAATTAGGTACCTTGTACTAAACGTGTAAATGGGTGCAGACTTCTAAAGGACATATATGTCTTATCTAAAGTGACTAAGTTATGAAATGTTTGGAAATACATACCCAATTGTGCCTGATAAACAACGTAACAGTTATAATAACAATGTAGAGTGTAAAGAAATATAAGATAATAGAAAAAAACTTAATTATGACATGTTTTTTGTAATGCGAAAGATTACATAAATTTACTTATTCTCCCAAAATAAGTTCATTAATCTTATTTATCATTAATTTGTATTTATTTAAAAATTACAAAGTTTGGACACTGGCCAAATCTGAATAACTACTAGTACCATCGCTATTATTGTAATAACTCTCTGTTAAAACTGTGCAAACTTAATAATGTGTACAAATACGCTCATATAACTGTAACAGTAACAGTTAGATAGCTGTTTAACAGCACTTGCCATTCAATGCGCCGTAAACTCATAGAAGAGAAAATAATGCATACGAATATCTACGCACGTCATTAGTGGGATAATCTATAACGTAACATAATGTTTCTTGAACCGACACTTTTGTTATTTTTACGTAAGCAGTTCAACACAATTTCATCCGATATTAAGTGGAGATGCGGTAGGTATTTAACACTCTAAAACTACAAAGACATAATCTCTAAGTACAACTACCAGTAGACGCAAATAGTCGCTTAGCGATAGCATTTCATAAGGTATTACGCCTCTAGAAAATACCCAAATACACTAGGAACCTACTGATAACACAGCTATGTGTACTATTAGAACTTTAATATCTACGATATCTTATTGTTAAATTGTAATTAGAAATGACTTTTGTAATATTCTTCATAAAACGACTCCTCAGATTTGAAAAAATGCTTATGGCATTGTACTAACTATTTATTGAGGAAGGCTATAAGTTATATAACATGACACTACGACCTTTAGGAGTGCAGTAATGATCGTACAAAGTGTAATAAATCAGAAAATACACTAAGCAAGAACGAAGTAATAGTACGGGCGCGTCGAATTACGCAGTGCGGTAAAGGGCCCCGGGCGAGCATTACCGAGCCGAGCCGAGCCGAACTGTGAATGTCTATGTTAGTATTCAGTAGCGTGGTGTCCTCTCTAAGCAAGAATCCAACTCTATACGGAATTTAGAAAATGAATCGCGAGTGAATCTACGGCGCACAACTAATAATATAATAGGCGTACATAAAGTTTAAAAGATTATGTTTTTGTAAAAGTAAAGTTACCTAATATCCAAATGTCTTATAAAATCAGTTGAATATATTTTCCATTTATATTCCTAATTATAGACATTAGAATTACTTTAAATATCATTCTATTTACTTATATGTACACTACAAGTGACTTCAAATAACAGAACAAAGTAAATATTTATAAAGAGTAATATGTTATGAAGTATTTGAGGTCTATTTAAAACTTTGTAATTTTAGAAGTCGTAGGAATACCGATAACATTAACATTAGGGAATACCCTCAATGTATACAATCAATCGCTAACATCCTGGATATTTGGGTTCTAAACTGATACCAGAGGGTTATGAGTCAGTTTCGGGTATTACGAACACAGCTAATACTTATCGTTACTTTGATTTTGTTTAATTTCTATACAAATTCTCGATACTTTGAATAATTTACTATAAAAATTATACTTAATTTCCTATTTAGAATAAAACATGTACGTGACACTAGAAACATGATAACATAGAAATTTATTTTGATAAACATCTGATAAATATGTCTCGTATCTATTATACTAAGATGTTTTTGTTTGTAGTATAAGTCAATTGTATAGTATCATCCTTGGCATTAAAAATATTAGCTAGAACATTTATAGAGATAAATGATATTTCTTAAAACAAAAAGTGTCGGTATAACTTACCTGGAAAAATGGTTTGTGTTCAAACACCAGTCTCGTAGCTCTCTTATTATTTCTAGAATACATTACATACATGTTGAATCTTTTTTCCTGTGGACAAACAATAAAATATTACTACTACTTAGTAGTCCGTTGAAGCTGTTAAGACCTTGCTAGGTCAATAGCGTAGTCAGTTCGAGAAAACAAAATACTACAACCCTACTAATCGCACAAGGAATTATCAAACAGAGATCTGGTATTATTTTTTTAATTATGAAAAGACGAATAACGTTTTGGTGTTAAACTCGTTTTCGCTGTTAGTCTCTTGTTGCTACCGTCACTTTAAGCGATCATTTGAAATGAATGATAATTTAACTCAATGATTCCCATAAATGTAGAAACCCTGAATTTATTTAAAATGATCTTATTCTGCAACCATTTCTTATATCATCATCATCATTACCCTTATCCCACCTAAGTAGGGTCGGCACAACATTTTTCCACTCTCTCCTGCCAAATGTCATCTCAATATTCACACCTTTCACGCAGTCCATCCATACCTTTTTCGGTCTTCCTCTACTCGTATATCCTTCCACAAACATACTCAACACTTTTAACCATTTTTTATATATGTTTTATGAATTACTATATATATATACAATGAAAATGCACTCCCACCGTACATAGACCAACAATGTAAAAACTCTTACATTTCTAACAACGTAGTTATAACTCGTCCATTCAGCCTAGCCCGTGACCAGTTCAAGTTTGCATATCTCGTCACTTCCATAAAATACAGCACAGTGAAAAATAATCTAATTAATGCACAGAATCACGTGTACATTAAATTCGCGACTACAATGCTTTATAATCGATCATTATGTTATTGGCTTTACGCGAAATCCTTGTACTATCTGTTTCAGGGTGATCAAGTAATCTATACCAATGTTTTCTTACAAATTACCACAATTGTTTATAAGAGACTTAAGACTAATTATTTTTTACTCAAAGAAAAATAAACAGGTGAGCTATATTTTTACCTTTTATGATAAGGAATCGAGTAAACAAGCATATCGTATGAATTTGAAATAACTACCGTAGCCTATAGATATTTATACTTTAATTAAAAGAAGGCTGCAATTATAGGATTTGTCAAACAATAATGGTTATATCTGTGACTGGAATTAAAGCAAGTCGCAAAGCAAAGCTTTAATTATAACCGCTAACACTGCTAAGACAGAAGAGGCGGTGGGACTCACTCAGATTGTACCACTACGTTTGTGTTTCAATTACTGTAGGTATGTTATTATGTATATTATTAATCGATAAATTATGAGTTGTTGTTTTTTCTACTATTCCAATATAAATCATCTACTAATCAATATGGTACAAATAATAAGACGACACGACGATGCCACAATATAAGTAATTTCAAAATATGTATACCTAAATATTTATATTACAATTTCTCAACGAAAATAATTGAAGGAAAACATTGTGTTTGACACATAGTACCCCAGGTGAACATGCGACGTTAAATTTGCCTGACACAGAGATCATGTGTGTCGTATTTTTAAGGTCATGTCTTCAATGAGAGGTAAATAAACGTGATTTCCGCATTAATAACAAATCTATAAATACAAAACTGAACGAGATTCGTTGGATATTGTAAAAAATTTGCATCCTTTTTTCAGATTCATGCTAGATTATAAAGTTAGCTAGCTGTTACCCGCGATTTCGTCCGCGTGGATTTTATGGAAAAAAAATTGTTCAGTTTAAACGTGCTCGTGCGTCGCTCACTGTACTGGTCACCACTTCTTTAATTTATTATATTTACCTACGCGAAACCCTTTTATTTCTAAACTACACGTAAGTTATTCATTATAACATCAGATATCTACCACTGAAAGTCAGGTCAACATCGGTCCGAACTGTTTTCGTTGATTAGTTGTAAAAAACAGACAGACAGGAGGACAATGTTTAAAATAAATTAGATTTTAGTTTAAAATAAATTAGATTGTACCTACCGTGTATACTTTCATATCTGTTTAGTAAAGAGCTGTTATTTTGATTAAAAACGGACACTACAATTTTACTTACATGTATATTTTTTTATATCATACAATGCAAACGGAGTCGCAAGTGCGTTACCATCCTGTGTGTGTGTGGGGGGGGGGGGGGGGGGTAAGGAGGAAGGAAAGGGGGAAGGGTAGGGGAGGTAGTCCTCCGGCGCTCTCAGTGACCGACCGAAACGTAACAATGCAAGCACTGTTACTTCACGTCGGTTTTCTGTGAGAGGGTGGTACTACCCCGGACGAGCCGACCCATTCGTGTTGAAACCAGTAATAGATTCAGCGTGGCTCTACCACCTACACAACAAGATCCTACAAGAGAACCTACAAGATCATCAGTGTATTAGGTGCATCATGACACTTAATAGTTTGATTGTAAATGGATAGTAATTAATTGTAAACACAACGCAATCGAAACACAACAGCAATCAATGAGAGATCGGGATTTCACCACGCGTCATACCAGGATTCCAAGTCTTTAGGCTACTAGATATAAAATATAAATGATCCCGAAACGCCACAAAACGTTAGTCACAGTTTCTGGTTTATCACTATATGCAGTTATGCGGTACTCCAATCCTTATTCAAGAATTATCTTGTAATGTTAAATTAGATTATACCTATCCATCGGACACAGAACTTTTTCCTGAATAAAAGGTACCCTATGCTCAATTCTATTCTACTGAAATATGTGTGCAAAGTTTTCATGACCATCTGTTAAGTAGCTAACAAATTCAGTTTCGCATTTATAATATTACGTATAGATAAGGAAGTAAATATACTACTCAGCAAGGCAGTATATTTAAATATGTGAAATACTTACGAATTTCCTAAAACATTGTCCGAGTTTTCTTAAATCATTCTCGCAATCTCTCAGAGCGGGTAAGAACTCCTCAGAATGAAACCGAAAAATACGTTCGATGTTACTGAATATATCGGGCTTCAAAGATCTGAACGTCGGGCTTAGTTCGGATCCAGCCATCACTGGG
Source organism: Antheraea yamamai (assembly GCA_036509395.1). NCBI lineage: Eukaryota > Metazoa > Arthropoda > Insecta > Lepidoptera > Saturniidae > Antheraea > Antheraea yamamai. Next base: position 9,335,537 of record AP028427.1, read on the forward strand.
ATGTAGTCCTCCACAACATGCCTCAGGCGTTCCACGTACACATTTTCGGTATGCAATAATTCGTTGACGCGTTCCGTCAACCGTCTGAAACAATTCAGAAAACTTTATTCAACAATACAAAAAAAGTGAACAATAATTATATTATTACATAATATATACGAGAACTAACTTTTGTTCGTGGTTTCGCTCGCCTATATTATTCGCTTATAATGTGTATTTCTATATGTGAAAGAATTTTTTAAATCAGTTTAGTAATTTTTGAGGTTATGCATTACAAACAAGAAATTAAATCTATAATATGTATATTGGTAATATTTATTTTAATATATACTTATAATTGTATTATTTTTATAAACTCGTCTTTCATATTATATTTACAAAGATGTAATGAGACAACACTTCCTATTTTAATACTGTTTAGGTGGTTTAATAAGTTTTCGGTGTGAAGATGGTATGAAGTTAATTAATAATATCTTATTAATTAACTTACTGACAGTATCACAGTTATATTATTGTAATTTTGTTGAACCTAACCTAAAATATCTACAAACAAACTGAGTTTACTTCGTACGTGTTAATTAAAATACAAAAATAAGTCAAGTAAAACATAGCTTTCTATCAGAGAAAGAGAGTTTTAGCTTCGTACTAATATTCACAAAATTTACATTCTTATAAAAACAAAATAAAGAGGCAGTGTAATAGAAGTGTGACTCATTTTATTAATAATCTAGTAAGTTATTTATCGGTCCGATTTGCCAACTCTAATCACATCAAGTGAATTACAAATGTAGTTGACCCTAACTGGAATCGAGTGGTTCACCTTCATTATATTACTCGTATATTTGACTACTAACCCGCAGTCACTACAACAAGTATTTTAACTTTTTAGTTTAATCTACCCTGGGGTCCGACTCACCATGCGAAAAATAGATAGAAAACTTACAAGTTCTAAAGCAAAAAGAAATTATGCTTATGGCTTATGGCTCAAAATAATTTATTTGAAAATACTTATTTTAAGTTAAATGTACGAAAACATAATAAAAGAATTAAAATTATTTATGAAATATGCAACTGATTTTTAATGAAATCAAACAAATACAAGTAATAATATACATTCACATAACGACTGCTGTTTCAGTAACAATATGCCAAAATTCATATTATGTCAAATAGATATGACCTTATTTTTTATTACTTGTATAAAGTATTTTGCATTCGATATCAGATACAGAAATATCATCATTTTATCTATTGATGTCAAGACCTTTATTTGTATAACGAGACAATCTTTAAATAGATACAGTTTTACCTATCATATATTAGAAAGTCCTTGAAAGACTTAAAGTTTTCAAATATTACGAATTATGTTAAGAAATCTACTTTATTAATTAAGACCTCTATTTTGACTTTAGAATTTGATTTTAATTATTACTATTAACCCTGGACAAGGATTTTTAGTGAAGATAAGCATTTTTTATATTAAATCGTATTTAACGTAATATATTGTGAACTTCTCCATCCGTAGCCAATAGGAAAAGTTTATTTAACAGAAATCGTGTGCGAGGTTTCCGAGACGCTCCAACTTTACGCAATCTTATCAACTTTACACCATCTGCTCGAAATTACTAATATTAACATTTAAATTATATATGTAGTGTGAAGTCTATGTTAATTTATCATCCCACGCTTTAGACTCAATAACATTTTTTAAATAATAGTGTAAGACTTTACAACAAAGTCCAAAAGAACATTACCGATTTGCCGGACTGTAAGTTCAAGTATCATGTCAAGCTGGTTTTTGTTTTCTGATTATATGGTGGATCAATATATGAACGATGGTGGTCTCTGGTATTAACAGCCCTCACCGTGCATCCGCTAAAATCGATTTTATGAAAATATATACGTTTAAAATATAAACCCGATCGAGTTTCTTCCCGGTTTTTCTCGATGACAGGGCTATTTTCCGAATCGGTGGTAGTTTTGACATGAATAGGCACCTTCTTAGGGTCTAAATTGAATAAAGTATGTCTGATTTGATTTAATTTTGATCCGTCCTCAAACCATCCGTAAAAAGACACCGATTTAATTAGTTAATAGAATTTGAACGCTACTTTTAATTTGAACACGTTTTTGGTCACTCACTTTTATGTCTGTACATTGCCCTGATAAGTAATGGACTTGAAACTTTAAACAGCACAAAACCTAGATAGGGATACAATAATAATTCATTCTTTTGTCTATGAGCCCTTTTGTGTATATGTTCACTACATATTTTTAAATCATCTCTTAAACTTATTTTGCAAAATGTAACACACACAAGACTAAAAAGCAGAAAATTATTATTTAATTAGAAAGAAATGTAGTGGGCATGCTAAGATAAATAAATAATAAGAAACGTTAGCGATAGTTGTTAAGAAAATTCACACAAAACTTATATGTATCTTTTGTAGTGCAATAAATTTGTTAGCGTGAACGAATTACGTATCAATTTTGTCTATCGTTATATTCGTTACATTTTATTATACAATTGTGTTATATTATATTGGCTTTTGCTTGTGGATTTGCTCGCGTCACTGTAAATTTGAACAATAGGAATTCCTCGACAGCAGCAATTTTTCTTTTTTAGATGAAATGTAAATGTTGTAAATGTGTAAATGTTTTGTCCTCTTCTGTATCTCTGAGAACGTGTATTCAAAAGTTCACAATGATCGTTTCAGTAGTTAAAACGTGAAAATGTAACAAACAAACTCCCATTCGTTTTTTTTCTCTCGAACTGACTACGCTATTCAGCTAGCAAGGTCTTAACAGCTTCACCGGACTACACTCCCATTCGCGTTTGTAATATTAATAAGGATAAGGATTTCAGTTATTTAATACCTTAAAATTAATTTAAAGACATTAAAAATATATGTAACTTGATGTATAAATTTGACTAAGCAGACGTTTTTTTTTTAAATATCATATTTTTTGTAGGTATAACGTATGCTACGTAGAGCGTATTATCTTCCATGTATAATACGCAGCTTAAATAAGCAGAGACAAAACAGTTAAATACTTCTTCCACCTCAGTTCTCTTACCGATTTTCTTTATTATTTTTTTTTGTTTAATACACATAGACGAGCTATAGTGTCATCAATAACAATATGGAAGCAGTTTGTTTTCCTGGCTGTCGATGTGGCCTTTATCTATTTATCTGCTATAGTTTGAGCTCCTGACGTCTACTAATCTATCTGTACGTTCTTGGCAAAAATACTTCAATAATATTGAACATTAAAAAATAGTGAATTATTGTCGACTTTTAACCACTGGACGACCACTAATAATACTAAATGCGTCGAAAGTTTGTTACATATAATATTGCTTTTCGTTTAGGCCATTAGTTCCCAAAGTGGTCTAGGTGGACCCCCAAGGATCCACGGGAGACTTGACGGGAGTCTACGTTGGCGTGACAAAAAAGGGGGTTCACAATTCGTAAGCAGGCGGTGCGTGAAAATTTATCTGCTTTCGGTAGTGAAGCACTAAAATGTTGGCTTGACTTCACCTATCAATGTATATTTTAAGAAGCTCAGCGACTGTTACTTGTAAAAACTTGCATATTCCATATTCAGTACATGGTGTAATCTTCATATTTTTTGTCGAGTATTGTTAGAGTTGTAGCTGCAGCGGGTCCACCGCAACCAGCTATATTATGAAATGTGAGAAAAAAGTCTGGGAACCTGTGGTTTAAACCAATCAAATAAATACGTATGTCGAGCCCGCGTCCCATTTGTTACAAACGCCAACAAATTGATAGTTCTGTAAATATTCATCACATGATTGAACTTCATGACCAAAATTCTAAAGCTTTCTAGTACCCTCATAATGTTTTATAATCTCTGAAGCAATAATTATAAGAAAAAAAAGCACAAACTCATACCTCTGAAGGATTACGATAGACATAACTAATATCGAGCAATAACAACTAAGATTTGGCAGTCAAACAATCTAGCACAATCACGAAACGTATTAGTCATTATATGTTAATACAATAATAATAGACGTACGTAAATATGAAGGCAACCTTGGCAAACACGCCCGCGCGTCCACACAAAAATATACTAACACCGTGACGTAACCAAAATCTTCTAAAACTGTTGATGATACGCTGTGTATTTTCACGACGTGTTAATATTACGTTGACTGCCTTAAATATAATTCGTTTCAAAGAAAGTAATAGCGGAAAGGTAGCGTTTTCTAAACATAATTATATTTATATATTACCGTGACTCATACCACGACTGCGAAACACTTTCTAGACGCCGTTTATGTGTTTTCATGTGACCGAATTTTAAAAGCAATGTTTTTTAATGTAGCACGACGGGATGACTGCACTGTACACCTCTTTTTTATACTTTTATACCGTTTGAACACAATCTCACCTGGTTTTAAATGACGATGTGATCCAAGATGGTAAACATGCTAAACCTCGAGGTATTGGCTCTCATGTGCAGCTGCTAGAGTATAAACATAGGTGCTTGATGATAGATTATCAACTTGAGGATGGTGTTAGCCAAGAGAGTTTATAAAAAAACTTATCAACATGTTAAGCGCAGTACAACACCTCTTCTAAGCCAAATATCGCGAAAGGTGACAAATTAAAAGACAGCCACCCTGACTCTCTACGAAGTAAGTTATAGATTCATACCAAAACTTAAGTGAGCCACTATGGCGGATTTTAAACTTAGCGAATAATGGTCACAATTGCCATGCGATAACTATCAAATGTTTTTTCTTGTACATACAATTTTTTAATAATATTTTTTATATGTCCTATAGTTAATATGCGTTATTAACACTGATCTGATATGTATATGTTGTACTGGATTTCTATAATCGACTTGTTACTTATAATAAATGAGTAATGACAAGACAAAAAACTTCCTTTGAATCGTACGTCATTAATGACGCAGTTGACGTCACTGTGTTGTTCCGAAAACATAATTACATTCAATAATTGCATAGAACTAAATCAGTTATTATGCATAAGATAATTAGTTAATTATAAATATATATTTTTTAAGTAACTCAAAGTTTTTTTTTTTTTTGAGAGTTAATGTGAATTGCATCAATTCCATTAAAATTAATAAGAATTTTGAATCAGTTACACTCTTACTGATATTAATTTACTAATCATACATGGAGCAACAACTGATAAAAATAATTAGTAACAAATGAAAACAAGAATGTGATCTTATATTTCAATTAATATCGCAATTACTAATAATATAAAAAGTAGCACATAGTTTTGTGATAAAAAACAAACGAATAATTTATAAGGCAAGCACGTAACTCGTAACCCCAAAAGGCATGACTCATAAAAGCATGATCACTCTTGCACTCGTATAATCAATCCAAAGTTATACAAATTCGCACACAGTCAAACTTAAGTAGAACTTTGACCTTTAAGTTATCTATCATATTGACAAAACGACTCGTTCACGCAATGGGTAGGTCAACTGCTTCCCTCGTTACGTTCCCCAAGTTCGAACGAAATTTTACGGTTCAACAAAACTATGATCTTCGGTATTAAGGTGTTTGATACTTACATTCATTCTTTAGGATGTTATTAACCGACAAGCATATAACTATAGGAGGAAATAACAAAAAACCTGATTCCATCTATTTTTATAATTTGTCCGTAGCGTAATTCAGTGCAATACACGGCATAATTTATATATTTATCTTATATATACAGTAAAACCTCTATAAGTCGAACTTCAACGAAGAAGCCAAAAAATTCAGGTTATAGAGTTTTCGACTCATGAAGGCTTTCGACTAAGGCGGATTTTGTAAGGCAATATTCAACTTTTAGAAACTAAGATATATTAGTTTTTACTAATTTTTAATTATCATTGTTGGCAAACTCTTAAAGTCAGTTATTTATTTTTATTCGAGGTATAGACGTGATTAGTTTCAATTAATCGTATTAGTAGGTTGTAAAATCATATTCTAGATATAGAGGTCTAATAATTTTTTTCCAATTATGGAGCGAAAATTTGTACTCATATTCATTATATCATTGATAGATCTTTTCATTAAATAGAGTATATAAGTTAGAGACGATATATTAAACATATTTAAAACAATTCTAACTCCATAAACATATCTTAGAATTTACAATTTTCAAGTAAACTGAATATTAAAATATATCGGTGCGAGATTTTGTAACAAACTGAATACGATACCGAAAGCAGATTAAATTCCCCAAGCGGATCGGCAAACGGAGACCGAGTTACTTCACACTCAAGCCTAGTTATTTATTTATATAATATTCAGATTTGAAATAAATTTACTATATAAGTTTTCGATACTAACGATGAATAGTCAATATATAGAAATAGAACTCCTTGTCTGAATTGAGAACGAAACCTTGATTCTTCAATATTTCAAAATTCTTTATTCGTAAAACTTGTGTTCGTCGTTGACTCACTGCTGTTAGCTAAATACGGTAACATATAACGTGCATGGCATACAGCCTTCAAGGAAAATTATCATTTATATAACATTTTGATATCGGATTAATTGAATTACTGTTTCAAACTTATATTAATTATGTCATCATCATTATCATCCCGTAAGAGAGCCACTGCAGAGCCATAGACCTCTTCTGGACGGAAGGTATGGGCATATCCACTACGCCAGCCCACGACGTATTGGCGATATCAAACTTTGAGAAATTCACAGCTCTATATTTTCCCACATATAGTAGTACTACAAGAACATTTCTCAGGTTCAGGTTTCCCCACGATGTTTGCCTTCGTCGTCAGCCGATATTGTTAACAATTTAAATTAGTAAATGCTATTATGTAAATATGTCATAATATATTATATATAATATTATATAATATTAGTGCTGTTCTCCGAATCCAGCTCTCAACTTCAAGGCATGATCGAAGACCTTTGTAACACTAGCAGGCAGGTGGGCTTTATATATAAATTTCTTAAACTGTACGCTGTGTGTCACTGAACTCCGTAAACGACTGGATCGATTTTGATGAATACTTGTGTGCGTGTTCCAAAAAAAAAAAAAAAAAAAAAAAAAAAAATAATTATGAAAAGTATTTAAAAAAAATTTAATTAAAAAAAAAAATTATTATTTTATCCCTTCTTTATTTACCAACAAGAAATAAAAAAAAAAAAAAAAAAAAAAAAAAATACAAAAAAAAAGAAAAAAAATAAAAAAAAAAAAAAAAAAAAAAAAAATAACAAAAAAAAAAAAAAAAAAAAAAAAAAAAAAAATAAAAAAAACCACAAAAAAAAAAAAAAAAAAAGGTGGGGAATTTTGTAGGGAAAAAAAAAAAAAAAGAAAAAAAAAAAATAAAACAAAAAAAAAACAAAAAAAAAAAAAATATAAAAGAGGATTTTTTTCCCCTTGGGAAAAAAAAATTAAAAAAATAAATAACCCAAAATGCAACACAAAACCAAAAAAAAAAAAACTGGCAAAAACTGGAAGAGGCCTTCACCTAAAGTGGATCCGAGAATGGTTTAGATTCATAACTGGACACGGTAGTTGTTAGTGTTAGTAGTTAGTAGTGGTTAAATTTTAGATATTTTTTAATTAGCAAGGCAGGACAAGTATATACCACTAAGAAATTACCTTATTAATTAACTATATTGGAAATAAAAGGCTTTTTATTTTATTTTTATTTATTTATTATAGTTATAATATATAACCTGGCTAATGTATATTATACTAGCGGGCCCGACGGACGTTGTCCCGCCCTGATAATAAAAAAACCTTGACAAATTATATACCTAAACCTACCTCATGAACCACTTTAGCTACTAGTGAATACTTCATGAAAATTTGTTCAGTAGTTTCTGTATTTATCGCGAACAGGCAGATAGACAGACGTAGCAAAGGACTTTATTTTATGATATGTAGTCAGTATATATCAATATAGGCCAAAAAACGCTGGTTGGACGTAGTAAAGGCGGACTTAAAGGAAAATAACCTCACACAGAAGGATGCCGAAGATCAGGCAAAGTGTAGGAAGTTTAGTAAGAAAATGGACCCTGGTACCAGGCCGGAAAAACGCTAGAAAGAAGAAGAAAAAGTGATGTATATATACTGAAAGTACGGTTCCTTTGAGTCTCAAACAGGTAAAAACTACTGAACGGCATACGACTATGACCATTTATCGCGTAATTCTTCGTAGATGGTTCTAGGCTATTTTAAATTTATTATTTTAGTTTAGTTATTTTAGATTCCATTGACCCTTCGCAGTTTATTTTTTAAATACGTACAGCGAAGTAGGCTGGTATCAGCTAGCATTCTAACCCTAACTAATATTATAAATGCGAAAATGAGTTTGTTTGTTTGTTTGTAACGCTTTCACGCACTTTACTACTCAAACGATCATCATAACATTTGCATACACGTAGACAGAAGTATAAAGAAGGATATATGATGCCTTTTATTTACATAGAAGTACCTACTATTACAAAGGGATAGGTCAAATCTACATTAAAACAATCGAAGCTGCGGGCAAACCATAGTATTAACATAAATGAATATTGATATATCAGATATCGATAAACTATAAAACCATTGACCGTGAAATTTGGCACGACTTAGAGTCATTACATCGTGAAAGTTTTTAATGGTATCAATTCTACTACAACAGGTGTCGTTATAACACCTCAGTTTCTGTATTGCTGGTATCATGAAATTTTTGTATGCGTTTTAGACCTTTGATCACAGAATCTAGAATATATGAAGCGTTGATCGTCGATCACCACGTCGATCGACAAAGGTTCGAATCTTTGCAAATGAGCCGGGGTTTTCGATGAAAGAAATATCGAAATGAAACCACAATATTGTATACATGACACATCTGTGCAATACTTTGAACACTTGCTTGAAGATTGCCCCAGGTTTAGCACGAAGAGACTAGAGCACATAATGCTTTGTGATAATCTTCGTACATGTCCATTCGATCTTTTGAGCTTGGTGGAGAAGGAGTCTGTGATCAAATAGTTCGATAATTTTGTCAAGCTTGTGATTGCTTATCTTAAGACATTTAACGGACTTTGAAATTACCATGACTCTCTGACTTGTACCTATATCGGGACTAACAAATCTTGGTGACTTTAATATTATGCTCATGCAACACGTCAAGGGAATGAATAGTGAATTGTATCAAATTGCGATCACCCCTCTCTCCCTTTATATTGTCAAATCCAAATGACCTCTATTTACACAAATTTAGAAAATATGTATGTATATATGACATAGATAAAAAAATGTAATGTCACTGTTATTCAAAGAATTCTAATACAAACTCTGCGTATAACAAACTTCCATACTCTTCGAAGTATTACATAAAAAAGGTTCCTGTTTTGTTTCGTTTATTTTCTCTGTCATTTAATGGCCGGGAAGGGTTTTGAATTAATAAAACCTTTTTACAATACTTGCTGTGCGAGTTATTTCATTTAGAAGACCACATAACAAAATCATAGACAAAAGTTAATTTATAAAATTTAATTTATATATTTATGTTGATTTAAATTAGATACTAAAGTCAATCCGTGCTCAATGACAACTTCTGTTATCTAAATTTGTCTCACGTCACCCAAACAAGCAGGTGATTCTCTAATTCTATTGTAATTCTCTCAGTCTAAGAGCGTACAAAACAAAAACATACCGAACACACGTAGGTATAACGTAGTTATGTAGAGTTACATAGCTATTTCATCACTCATAACTTCCTCGATCTTCCCACACTCGGCATCAATTGTTTGTAAAACATAACGTTAAAACGAGATTTAGAGGCAATTTTTTGTTCTTAGATTATGTACTAAGATCTCGTAAATCATTCTATAAATAAACTGACTGATAAAAATGTATATATTTTATATTACAACTAGCTGTTGCCCGCGGTTCCGCAAGCGTTTTTTTTTAATGTATTAAAGAAATGTACAATTGTAAGTAGGTGTGTACATTACAAAAATACATTTTCAAAAAACATTTGTAACTACAACACGCACGCCATCTACTGTAACATGTAACGTGTAGATTAGATATGTGAATACTAATAGTATATCGAATGGGATGGGATTTATCATCAGCAACATACTTGGAACTTTAACCTACTATATACCACCCTTAGTGCTCACTAACACTATATAAGAAAGTAATGAAAATGTTAAGCTATACATTATCGAACAATATGTGTCAAATGTTTTGTTATATAGATATATTATGCCCATATTGTCGATATAATTGTGTTATTCTTATACGTTGCTATAATCACCGAATTATGTAGACGCAAACGCAGTAAATAAAACAAAATGGCCGCCAAATTGACCAAAAAGATAATATAATTCAAATTACCTACCAATATATGACTTTCAATTATGTATATTTATTCGTGGAGTCCAGTACACCGCACGTCTCACGCGCGTGTTTACAGTAAACAACATATTTTTGATTAATTTCACACGGACTAATTCACGGTTAACAGTTCATCACTACTAGGAAGTCTTGACTAACAAAATAGTTTAAGTTACTTCTTATATTTAGTTATCTGCCAGTGAAAGTCCCGTGAAAATCAGTTCAGGCATTTCGGATATTCCACTGCGGCCGATGGAGAATAAAAAACCATAATTACTTTTTATTAGGTCTGCATCTACCAGTGAACACCCCGTGAAAATCGGTCCAACCATTTTGTAAGAGCAATGCGAACGAAGCCGCGAACAAATAAAATAGAATATGTGAACCGCTGTAATTTCGGCTATCTACCAGTAAACTTCCCATTAAAATAGGTCCAGCCGTATTGGAGATTACCCGGAACAAACAAACAAACAGAGAAAATATAAAAATACCGAAGGGATATAATAGAAATATTTTTTTTGTTATATGTAGCCGTATCCATGCAACCAAAAAATTGTTATTTTAATTTTATATACACACACTTTATTTTTAGAATACGTAATAGATTACAAATAAAAAATTGCAATCAAAACTAACATAGAATATTTTTTTTTAATAGGAACACAAAATAAACTTTGAAAATGTTTGCGATAGAAACTTACCACGTTACCATGGCAACGTATATAATACTAACGCTAACGCGCAGCGAAAGCAGCTCTCAAAAGGAAAAAAATGCCCAAGTTTGAAACATTATTCATTGGCACTCCGCTCCTATTGGTTTTAGTGTGATAATATATAGCCTAAATCTTTCCTCGATAAATGAGCTCTATCTAAAACCGAATGATTTTTACAAATTGGACCGATAGTTCCTGAGATTACCGCGTTCAACCAAACAAACAAACAAACTCTTCAGCTTTATATGTTAGTATAGATAAAAAATAACTACAATTCTTTATTCAAATGAAGCTCAGGCCTCAATGTTAAAGTAATAAATGTCACTACTTCGAAAAGCATCGCAGTCATCGAGTAGAGACGGTAAAAGATCTGATGTAGTTTATCTTTTTTGTAATTCTGTTTTTATTATATTTTTGTTGTTATTATAATACAAAAGTAATTTTCGAACATCACTATCGTTCATGTATTAATCCGAAATATAATAACATGAAGACAGTAATTCAGTGGCACGGTCTCGAAAGTATTGACTAGCATTTAGTAGCGTATTTGAGGTATAACTGCGGGCCGCACATTTAATTGATTCCAACGCAACTATATATGTAGTTTGCGGTTACTTTCAGGGGTAAAAAAGTTTATCTAAGAGAAATTGTGTTCTGGAGTTATTGGTTAAAGGAGACAACTATCAAACTGGGTGTTAGTAAACGCAAAAGGCATTCTAGGAGTAGTCCTGAATATATAATGTATACTAGAAATAGATAGTTATATTGATATAGTAACAGATGTAAGATCACTCGTTTTACTTCGTTTTCATGTTATACACATGCCACATAATATTCCGCAGACCTCAGCTTGATGACCACGGGTCTAGAAAATAGGTAATGTGTTTTGATACCCTATTTTAGAACCTTTTATTCGTTTTATTGAGTCTAAAACATGGGGTCGTTGGTTTGTGCTTATTACTTGTATGTCGGTTGTTTATTGTCTATTAAAATAGGGTAATACTATTGCTTACAAGATTCCATTCAACACAGTTAGTTTGTCATATCGAACTTATCAAAATTTATCAGTTCCACTCATCTGTTCCCTGTTCAGTAGCTACGAGCTCGATAGGAATATATATATTCATTATATTAGGGTAATCTATAAGCTATAATTACTTTTTGTATTTATTCAACCACGTTGCTCTATCAATATATAATTACACATTTTTTTTTAAAACAAAAAATTGTAACAATCGTGTCTTAAAAATAAGTAGATATTTAAAAACAGATTTAAGCAATTTCTTTACAACTAGCACAATTATGTTAGATTAGTATTCTTATTATGAAAGTCAATGTAGTGTATCGACTTCCTCGTTACATTTTGTATATTAATATTTATATCCGATTGAACGGCAGTATATCAAATATTGCGACCAGTGAACATGAACGATCAGTAAAAAAATGTTACGCTCTAGGCGAATGATTCTCAGATTTATTTCGGTCATGGACCCCTTACAACAATAAAAAACGTAATCATGGACGTCCAGGTGCATTAAATTAACTAGCTAGTACAATTTTTCTGGATTTTTCTGATAACGTGTATGCATAATTTTTTTGATGATGCTCAGTTGTGTCATGGAGGCGCGAAAACGTAACAAACCAACAACCTCATTTTTACATTTATTCTCCGAGGAGACAATTGCAGGCAAGTAGGTAGATGAATTAAGCACATAGATGCTGAAAGAATGCTTATTAATTTTAGAAACACCCATGAAAAATGTATATAGCACAGATCTCTTAGATTCGAATTGCTAACGCTGATAAAATTCGTTATTGTTTATAATTTTTGTCTAATGTAATTGACTACCATCAAAAATATTCCTAGAAACTTATTTTTTAATTCATTATTTAAACAATGTGGTTACAATTAAAATATATTCAACCACCCTTATGTTGTTAGGTAATTAATATAAATCCCAAAAGTAATCATATAATCACTAACAGAGTAGTCATTAAAATAAAAAGTAGCTATACATAACCTACACTAAACCACCTCGACTCAAATTATACATATTATATTATATCAAGGTGAAACCGCATAAACGGTAATGTGACGGATGCTTGTCTGATTCGCATAGTATGTGCGGAGTTAATTACTGTACTAAAATAAATATGTGTTCTATAACTACAAAAGCAACAATATAAATCGAGAATTGATCCATTTCCGTGTGATACATTTGCTTCAATTCATATTTTTAGTTATATAGAGTACCTACTGGACAAAGAAAAACCAATCATATCTACACGCACTTAAAATGTTATAGATAAGTTATCATTTGTGACAAAGAATAACTTCGATATCGTAAATATTTTTTTCAATACGTAGAAAAAAAAAACTAAAATGATCTCACCTGCGGTATTTCTCTTTTTTTGATTCCACTGGTAATAATACCGGTCCTGTGGACTTTGATATACACCACTCGTTCACAGCACTCACAGTTAAGAACTCGGTGTCTGGAGCATGGCATACTTCAGAACCGAACTCATCGGATGACACTGTTATACTATCATATTTTTGGTAGGGAACCATGTCCAGGGATGATATTGATTTTATGCTAATATTGTCAAAATTACGTCCATCAGAATCACCTGATCCAATAGATGAACCATCCCCGTTATCACTATCCTCTTCATTGATCAAAGTGTCCGTAGAATGGTCCGTTGATAACGTATCCGTTCTACCGTCATCAATATTAACAACGTATTCCTTGCCGTTACTCAAATTATTATCACTATTTGAATCATCACTACTACTATCACTATCTGATTCCGAAGTTGCAACTTTCGCTTCTTCTTCTTCGTTGTCAGAAGTTTCTGAACTTTTTAATCTCAATAACTTTTCTAAATCACATTGTCTAACACCGTAAGACCAGTGCGTTTCGCCCAAATATCCTTGACTGGTTACATTCGATTTTCTCCTTATCACGGGTGGTTGTCGACTACGTCGCACTGCTACTGGTGACGAGGACGGTGTTGTAAACGAAAACTTTCTTTCCCTCATTGTGACTTCTTCTGCAGGTGGGGATTTACTTTCCGGAGAATAACTATCATTAAACGGTTCCGGTGGCGGCGGTGCAGGTCTGTGAGGCACGAGCACATCCGCCCCGGACTTTCTATCAGAAACAAAACCCGATGAACTAGATTCGTTACTGTTCTCTGAAGCATTCGATAGTATTGAATTCACTGAGACGTTTGAATTCCTATCTTGAGACCTGGTTGTAGGACAAAGGTGTTGGAAGTGAACTTGAATCGGATTAATGATACTTGTGAAACTGCCTAGCATGGGATCTTTAGATTTTTCTAACGATTCGGTGGAGCCACCGAAACTGACACTAGGTCTCTCGAATCGTAGTATCATTTCGCGAACACTAGTAACCCTTTTCTTTCTGACAATAACGTCGTCATCGTCGGATGCGTTATTGGACGAAAGCTGTAGCTCGTCGTTGAACCGAGTGTAGAGTTCCTCTTGTGTCATGTTTTAACGTTAACAAACACAACGTTACACAAGTGCCTGTGCAGGCCACCAAACGAGAACATAATATCAAGACACACAATGTAAGCACAACGGACACGCACCCGTACCTAATAACCGAACACAACTGACGGCGCGCGCGCCTCCTCAGTCCTCTCCTCCGTAATCGTTCAACTAAAAAGTACGATTCATATAGCACAACTAACAATTGTAATCTTAAGTCAATATTGAACGTTACTTTTAGGTCGTGGCTTATGAAACATTATGTTTTCGTAGTGACAACTGACAAGTCCTCAGTTCGACTATAATGAATTAACAATTATACAATATGGTTAGTTAGATTAGTTACCTTCTACACATACCGAGGTGATAACGAGTTTTTAAACACGAGTTCAGCTTGCAATATTTTCTTCAATTTCAACATAGACTTTAATAACAAACAGAATTTAATTACAAATAAACTACTTACAAAACCTAATTAATTACGAAATCATTTGATATGAAAGTCTATTGTTATATTTATGTAGTGAATAATTGAAAAAATGTTTATTATAGTTTGAATTAGATGATGATTGTTATAATTCTCACTTTGATATAAATAAAAAAATGTTAGTTCGTGACTTATTACATTTTAAAAGAAAATTAATATCATTACATAGTATAAAACAAAGTCCGCCACCGCGTCTGTCTGTCTGTCTGTTCGCGATAAACTCAAAAACTACCGAACGGATTTTCATGCGGTTTTCACCGGTGGATAGAGCGATTGATGAGGAACGTTTTAGTATATAGTTTGTCAAGGATTTTTTCATAATCAGGGCGGTACAACGTCTGCCGGGCCCGCTAGTTAAAAATAAAGTTATTAACATTCTTAAGAATATTCCAATTTCGTAATACCCAATTTTTCTGTATTAGATGAAGTTTATGATTAACAATAATTAAGAATATTACCATCATAATAAAAGAGATATAAAATCAAGATGTACCGCCCTGACAAAATCCTTGACAAACTATATACTAAAACGTTCCTCATCAATCGCTCTATCCACCGGTGAAAACCGCATGAAAATCCGTTGTATAGGTAAATTATTATAATGGGTTTAATAACATAACATACTAAATTTGTATAAAACAAATGACAGGAAGCATGTAAAATAGATATGATTTAATAAATGCGGGGAGAAACTGTATAGCCCCTAACAGGGATTTTTTCACAATGATAACTTAATATCTAAAAACACATGTTTTTTTATTTGTTATGATAAAAATAAAAATGGGAATTTAACACTTTGGTTTCATTATTAACGAAATGACTAAACCCATTACATATACGACAAATTCAGGTTTCGAGGACAGCAGATTTATGTTTTATTTTTGAAGCTTTCTCTGTGTGCTACCTGTGATTGATTTTAAATTGCAAGAACTTAACTTATTTTAACTTTCTAGAGAACAAAAAGACAATTACTTATTACTAAAAGTTAGATTATCGCTTATATTTAACTAGGAATCGTCGTTCTGGTAATTCAATCGTGCTTATTGAATTTCCAGAATTGGGCTGTTACTTCAAGAGTTTATATAGTAGATATCTAAATAAACTTTTATTCACTTATAAAAATCAAGATATATAGATAATGACATAACATTACACCATATAAATTAGTAGCTCTGTGGTCTGAAAAAGTAAAATAACTTTCTGTGTACCCGTCAAAATGTAGGTAGTCTATTTCCTTTCTGTGTTATATTCTCTAGTTGTAACACCTATTACAACTACTGAAAGTATCTATGACCCTTGATTAGATTCGCGATTTTGCGTAACCTAGGCAACAACTCAAGTCCTAGGTATTCCGTGCACCGTTGAGCTGGTTGCTAAATAAACTCGGCTGAGTGCTTTAAGCGCTCGACTTAGTAGCGTAGTCAGTTCGAAAAAAAATCTATGACCCTGAAGGCCTGCTCAGATGATTTCTTCATGTCCTTTCCAGTATAACGTATATGATGAATCTAAACCACTATTATGAGCCCTTGTGAACTTTCATGAAGAAGCCGTGACGGGTAGACACATTTAATCTCAAATATCGAAACCACTAGTGAAGCACCAATCCATAACTTTGATGTGCACAAAATACATTTTGTAAAAAACTCTTTACGATTCTCAAGTAAGCAACATATTTAACTGTTATTTCTACATTTCTTTAGATATAATAAATAGGTGCGAGTAACAACTGATAGGTATACGGAGAATGTATCATACACTTGTGCCTTTTGTATATGAAATCATTGGACTGCGAGGTTGTAGGTGTTAAACAACGCGCGCAATCCTTACACCGCTTCTGCCACCCGATGCTAAATAATACCAAAATACAATATATGGTGATACCGTGTTTTTCAGAAATAAACGCACGAAAGGGTTCACCTTTCGGTGGTTAGCTACCGCTTTCATCTTATCAGGACGTAGGTACTTATTATTAAGTTCATAAACACTTTCATTTTACCATGAATCTTTATATGATGTTTGTTGAAATGTAAAATGCTTAAAGATAACTCAGGATCTGGATACAAACTAAGCAATGGATAAAATGTACAACCTGTCTTGTATTATTCTAAATTAATAACAGAATGGTTGTCATTACATTAAAATAAATAACTCGGTGCCCTAATAATAATGTAATCAAATATTCAACTATAATTTGCTAAATTATTTAGATCTTACACAAACTGTAAATGCATATTTCGTCTTCTTTTTCTTGCTTTGGCTCCGCAGAAGGACTTGCTAGTGTCAATGTTCTGTTTCAATGGAGGTTACAACATATTTTACACAATAAGTGTCGTGTGAATAATTTCAATGTTCCACCAAGATTTTTTTATTTTATTTATTTTAGGATCGTCAATACACTAGTAAGTATATAAAAAGTAGGACTATTCTGATACATTATAAATGTAGTCATATTTAGAGACAACCACGGCGTGCTCCAACGATAAATTAAATATTAAACTATTTTACATATTTAAAAATTTAACATACATAATATAATAATACAAAAACAAGGAAATTGAAACAGAAAGAGAGAAAAAAAAAAGAATTACTGAAACAATTATAACTGTATTTTGTGAACAAACTGATATGTCTCTATCGCTGTTTTGAAATGATTTGGTGGCTCTCTTGTTAGAACTTTCCAGGGAGTTTTTGTGGCATCTCAGAATTCATGGTCCGTGGTATTATTTTCCATTCACTTCACTTATGCGCAATAACCGAACTGTATTACGTACGTAAAGCACCACCAATTTTACAAAATATAGATTCAAATAATACAAGATTATGAATAAAATATAAAATCCACTAGATGGTAGACCAGAATCCCGCCAAAAACCCCCAAATGCATATTTAAGAATACAGCAATTGTTTTACAAGCCCTTTAAAAAATCTTTATGTGTTTGCGAATAACGCCACCTAGCATGCAGTGTAGAAACTAATGAGATATGAGTAAACTATTTCTAACAAAAGGTTTGTATTCAAATAGATGTAGGTTAACTCACGTAGATGTCGCTTTCATTAGTAATTTATTAATTATATCATAGGCTATAATGCCTATAGCCTTTCTGTATAGTCCGGTGAAGCTGTTAAGACCTTGGTAGGTCAATAGCATAATCAGTTCGAAAAAAAAAACGTACAGCCTTCCTCGATAAATGTGCTATTTAACACTGATTTTTTTTAATCTTACCAGTAGTTCCTAAGATTAGCGCGTTCAATCAAACAAACAAACCCTTTAGCTTTATAATTTGTATCTATACATATAATAAGAATGTAAATCTAACGTGTCTGTACTTTTTAGATTTTTGTGACAAAAATTGTTGTAGGTGTCTAGGAATAAGTAATTAAATGCATTTCAATCATTTTTAGAAATGTCTGTCTGTCTGTTTGTATGGACACGAAGAAAATCAGAAATCATATACTTGAGAATAACTTTGTCTTTGTTTCATTAAAATCGATCCACTTTATCTAAAGTTATTGTAATTTTAATGACGATGAGACTAAGTACGAGCGAAAAGTAGACAAATAATGGACTTAATACATTCAGATAATTTTATTAGTCACTGTTTTTTTACATTAGGTTCCTCGCGGACGGAGTCGTAGGCACAGCTAGTGTTAGTATAAATTACTATTCTTCTCTCGTACTTACCTCGAGCCATCAATCAAATTACAATAACTTATGATGCAGTGGACC
This sequence comes from Antheraea yamamai, assembly GCA_036509395.1. NCBI lineage: Eukaryota > Metazoa > Arthropoda > Insecta > Lepidoptera > Saturniidae > Antheraea > Antheraea yamamai. Next base: position 9,354,357 of record AP028427.1, read on the forward strand.
GATTTTAATGAAACAAAGACTGAGTTATTCTCGAAGATATGCTTTATGGATTTCTTTGTGAAGTTTTATTGTGAACCCAGTACTTTAGCAGTGATAGGTGTTCATACAAACAGGCAGACATTCCTAAAATTATTGAAATGTACTTTATTACATATTCCTAGACACCTGCAACAATTTTTTTCACGAAAATCGAAAAAGTACAGACACATTAGATTTACATTCTTATTATATGTATTGAAGAAGATATAAAATGCGGCTGTTTACTTGGTGCCTATTTTATTCTGTCAATAATTTTGGCTCTGGACACTCCTTTCATTCATTTCTTCTTCCACTGATCTACCAAATTCTTATGATCAGAAATTTATGCGACTAAAGATAAAGGTTACATATACCTCATAAAATTTTAAGGAAAATAATTTAACGATTTTCTGATTTAAACATACTTTAATTGCTATAACAATGTAACAAATTTAGTTGTTACTAATATTATAATAATGTACAACGTATTGCATATATAAATTATAATTTATTTATAGATAGGTAGATCCGAAACAGTTAAGTACATCTTTCTCCTCTGTTTTTAACAGATTAATATTTTTTGTTTAGTAGCTATTGAGGAGCTTTACTGTTATTAATAAAAACAAAGTAGAAAAAAAAACCTATTTTTCCTAATTACGACCATCGCTAGTTATTATAAATCAGTGACATCTTCCAAATTCTTTTACTTCTCTTTCCTACATTAGCACCAATCCTCACTAATGAATTGTTACTGCGATTTTCAAGTGGATAATAATTATTACATAGTAATATATCACGGGATATGTACACTTTTCTGATTTTCTTCTCGAAC